>CM052192.1:11365096-11376948 GCA_028455805.1 Lasioglossum figueresi | reverse complement strand
CAATATTGAGAATAATGCTAAGGGTTAACGAGAGTCACTGTATGTCGAGATAGTAACAAGCATCGGTAGTTGTATGATTCGTCGATGTAATTTGAGAATAATCATTTTTCTCTGGAAAGGGTTCAATCACAGTACGACATACCAACATATTTAATAATCTAAACAATATTGAGAATAATGCTAAGGGTTAACGAGAGTTCTCTGTATGTCGCGATAGTAACAAGATCCGTAGATGTTCGATTCGTCGATGTAATTTTTGAATAATCATTTTTCTCTGAAAAGGGTTCAATCACAGTACGACATACCAACATATTTAATAATCTAAACAATATTGAGAATAATGCTAAGGGTTAACGAGAGTCACTGTATGTCGCGATAGTAACAAGCATCGGTAGATGTTCGATTCGTCGATGTAATTTTTGAATAATCATTTTTCTCTGGAAAGAGTTCAATCACAGTACGACATACCAACATATTTAATAATCTAAACAATATTGAGAATAATGCTAAGGGTTAACGAGAGTCACTGTATGTTGCGATAGTAACGAGCATCGGTAGATTCACGGGACATTAAATCCTATTTAAAAACCGGCGAGTACGTTCGCGTCAAACCGATCCAGCGTTCGGCTGTATCCGTGGAATCGTTCGCAGAGTCCACGGGGCCCTGGAAAAAGTCACTGCCGAATTTCCAGCGAGTATTCGAATGGGACGACTTTTTTGCCCACTAGAAAGTTTTGCGAGCCTGTCAGCCCGAACAGAAATGGAGTGAGCCGTGCGTGTCCAGAGGCATGCGCCAGAAAAACGGGCAGACGTTGGTGTAAGCAGAAAAAAAGCTGATAGAGCGGATTAAGAATACTACGAAGATCGGGTCAGAAAACATGCTCGCTTTCGAATCGGTCATGCTTCATCGGCGGCTCGATCGCGAAATTGATCTGCCATACTTTTGCCACCGGGCGCTCGCCCGAAAATCGACAACGATCGACGACTCCTCGTCGCCCAACCAGTCGGCCGACCGTAGCGCGAAATTAAATTAACCAACGAAAGAGCCGATTTCTAATCGGTCAACTTGTACTTCCATTTCAATTAACCCCTTGCCGTACCTTTTCTTTTAGTTACTGTGATTAGAACGTCTTTATCCCGAAAAATGTCGTAGAAGAGAAGAGAAAATTTATACTCCCTCTGTCCCATAATAATAATAGCAGTTGATGAATTTAGTTTGTCCCATTATAATAGTAGCAAAAGAAAATAAATATAGAACGCAACATTTATTATCAAAAAACTAGATTACATTGAACAATAATTGAAACATATTACTCCTAACTTTTTATTTTGAGTGTTGAGATAGTTTTTGGATTTTTCAATAATTCCGTTAATGCATTTTAAACTTGTAGGTAGGATCCCTTGGCTGCGAAGCTTTGCTTTTCCTATATGCGTGAGCTTAAAATGATTGGAACCATCGTTGTTCATTGCTTCCAGCATAACTTGTTTTCTTTTCATCTTACTTTTACAATGGGTAAAATATTCAACTGAAATAAAACAATTGATTTCGATCAGCGGATGAAATTAGAAAAATACATAGTTATAATTTGTAATAATTAGGTTAACCTAAAAATTGAAAGATGTCGTCAAAACACAAATGACAGATGTCATGAAACATTGATTATGATTGAAGGCTTCGCAATTTTGCGCTACAACATAACTTACAGCTGCGATCGCCAGTAATTTCCATTTTTTAATGGCTACATTTATTTGAATGCTTAAATATTGATTACAAACGAATCAAATTTTATTTCATCTGGAATGAAACGCGTATCATTCATATTTGTTAGACTTTGTTATAAAACCTTCATCACGAGTCTGGCTCGTCAAAATAAGGGGTTAAACATATACACCACTCCGCGAAATTAGAGGATCGAGAATCCTACTGTAAGTTTCTGTCAAAAAATCTTACGGTATATAACTGACAATTGGAACTGGCTACTAAAAAGATACAACTCAAAATGGACTGCCGTCACTCCATTAAAATGATATAAAATCGTTTTTTTTGTTTAAAATACATTAATCATTTTTTTTCGGGAAACCTGAAACTAATTTTATCCATAACCGGGCGGTATGCGAAAATTTGGAATATTTTAACAATGGAAAGAAAATAAGAAACGCAATTGCATCTGGACGGTCGAATGAATTTTAATTTCGGGACACCTACGCCGGAAAGTGTTACTTCCGCTGTAGGCAGAATGCTTTATATAGTGATATTGCTATGCGTGCAGTAATATTGGGGAAGAAGCATCTGTCAAGTGCCATATTGTATATGCAACATATTGCCATGCAACCCTGCCGCACTGATACGACGTGTAAAGAATGTCACGTGCGTCGCTATGCATCCGTGAAATTGTCATAGAAGTAAGATATTTATTGCCGTGGAATATGTATATGCTGTTAAATTGCAAAGTGCGAAATAACTCAATCTCAAAGCGACTAGCACGCGTCACTTTCACGTTTAGAAAGACATTTTTAGTTCAAAGAATTTTCCTCAGACACGATATACGTGGTGCGATCAAGAAGTAAGGTGACTTTTTATTTTGATCAAAAATATTTATTTATTCATCAATATTTATGTTGTCCACTTCAAAGTAATCCCCCTCAGATATAATACACTCGTGCCAGCGCTTTTTCCAATCCTCGAAGCACTTCTGATAAGCACTTTTTGGTATAGCTTTGAGCTCCTCGAGCGATGCAGTCTTTATCTCCTCGATCGTTGCAAATCTCCGTCCTTTCATGGGTCTCTTCAGTTTTGGAAACAGGAAAAAGTCGCAGGGGGCCAAATCCTGTGAATATGGTGGCTGAGGCACGATCGTGGTGTTGTTTCTGGCCAAAAAATTACTCACGAGCAACGTTTCTTCTGGTCAAAATTAAGCAGTTTCGGAACAATCTTCGCTGACACGCGTCTCGTGCCCAAAACATCCGTTAAAATTGCTTGGCACGAACCAAACGAGATGCCGACATCATCGGCAACTTCTCTAATGGTAATTCGACGATTCCCCAACACTATTTTCTTCGCTTCTTCGACGTTTTCATCAGTTGATGACGTGCTCGGGCGTCCAGGGCGAGCTTCGTCATTAACATCTTCTCGGCCTTCTTGGAAGAGCTTGTACCATTTATAAACATTTTTTTTACTCAGAGTACACTCACCGTATGCCATTGTCAACATTTCAAGTGTTTTCGAGCACTTAATTCCATTTGTTACACAAAATTTGATGCAAATTCTTTGATCCATTTTTGTCGACAGCAGAAAATCGCCGAACACGCAAAACACTTCTAACCTTTATGCTTCTCGCAAACAAACAGAAAATGCTATATAGCTGAAACTGTGAACATATGTTCGGGACGAGTGTGCCATCATATGAAAAAAAGAAAACGAAAATCGACTGAAGGTATCCCGCGAAATTCAAGAAGTCACCTTACTTTTTGATCACACCTCGTATTTCATAACAAGTAGTCCTGTGTGATCCAAAGATCCCTATTTCACGAATATTTAAATACACGCGCATTAACGTATCCACATTTAAATTCGTATTCATATTTAGGATGCAGTTACTAATATTTCGAAAACTTAATTTGAAAACCACTCCCATTAAAAAAAATTTAATCAACTAACCCTCTAGTTTATTGCAGAAGAATTTGACATGTTTTAATGTTCCGACGACGAACGACTTCTTTTCGAAACTTTTGTGCGGCTGCGTTGCACGGAATTTCGATGCAACGAATTTTCCGAAGTTAAAAGTACTCTACGTATAAGGTAACGTTTCAAATATATTTATTGTTCCCTTCGACGGCACACTCGTTTCCGCCACAAAAGCATAAAATCCGCGATTGAAGTATCCGCTGTAAAAATCAATAACGCATGCATCACGGCAGCGAAATGTTCTCGCTGTCGACGATTGGCCAAACCGGATATGCAATTCGCGGCGCGTGATACGATTCAACAGAAACGCTATTCCAATTAAAAGTCATAACGAGCCTGTGCCCGCCACGTAATTTCCATTGCGTGACAGAAAGCAAAACGCGGTTGCGGTTGGAGAGCTGAAAAGGGCGTGCAGTAGATACGAGTGGAATTTCTAATAAGGTCTCTTACATCACTGAGCTCTCGACGTAACACGGTATCAGAGAATGCGTCCCCGTTATGGCTGCACCGATTAAACATTAAACTATGCGGAGATGATTCTCCCCTGCCGGTGGACCATGCGAAACACCATAATTCCAATAGTGTTGATCTCCACGTGGTCAGCTAACCGGGTCAAGGTTGTTTTTCAACCTGAATAACGAGTCGGTAGGAAGCGTACCCTCGTTCGCGCGGGCTCATCATCATCCGCGAACTATTAATACCTTTTATCATTCATATTGGTAGCGAGCGACCACTGCCAACCTCGTCGCACGTGCACAGACAAACCTGTCACGATGAATTGTGTAACGCGAGTCGTCGCCGCTTTGGCACCCGAAACCAGAAAACAAAGTCGTTTACACGAGTTACCTGAACCGGAATTTATTTATAGCTACGGTGGGTTTAGCAATTCGTTGTTAGCTGGGGAAATTAATCCTCCGCTAAAAACTCACCGTTTATTTATAGGACGCCTGTAAATCTGCGACGCAGCTATTAACGATCTACTCGCCGTTCTTTCGGTAATCGATAGAAAAGATGTAAACGAAACGTTTCCTACGACCATTTCCCTGATCATTTTTCTAATAGGAAATCCTACCGACAAATCCCTCCGGCAAACTTTTTCCAATGATTTAATATTTCTATTAGCTAAATGGTCTTCGAATGGCACAGACAGGTGGCGATCTATTAGGTATGATGAGTAAGCTGTACGAAGGAAAATTGTCCAGGTCACTGAACAGGTGACATACAAATTATTTCTATATACGTTTTGCAAATCAAATTCAACCTTTCGCAGATCAATTTCATCCATGAAGAATATTTAATCCTTAGCAATCGAGTGGCGACTCTGAGGCGCCACTAAAAATTGCCGTGGCATTATTCAAAATATGGTTTGCATTACCATATATGTTGGTATTTAATGAATTACTAAACATTCAAGTATCGTGCGAGGTATCATATCAATTTCATATTCGTACAGAGAAAAGAATTAATATGGAATGGAATTATTCTAGGTCGAAAGAAATGTTTAATTTTCATAATTATTTTAATATATAAATAATAATATATTATTAATTTTTGAAATTAATTACAGTTGATGTTTCTTTCAAGAAGCCACTGCTTTGTGTGCTTCGACGCGTGTACCGCATCGTTATCATGCTGATAAATAAAATTGCCATCTTCAATATTTTCTGTAAAGAGTATTAGAACCATGTCTAACAAATCTGTATAATTTTCCGAATTCATTTTGTGATTTATGTAACACATTGGAGTTTTTTTTGTCAGTTTTGAACGCAGCTCATATCATTAGGGAACCACCGCCAAAGTTACCACTCGTTGTCACACTTTATTCATTTCTCCGATCATGCCAATAATATTTACAGCCATCAGGCCAATCCAATCTTTTTGGCTGTAACTTTTGTCCTTTACGGTGGTCCCGGTTGTTCGAAGGTTTTACAACGGAACAACTTGCAAAAGGGTGAATTTAGAGTACAAAACCTGTATTATTGTTGCGCGCTAATATCAATAGCAATGGAATGTTGGATTCATAGTTACAATGCGTCTATTCGTAAAGCCAAAAATGGATTTGGTTACGTGAGATAATTACTGAGGCAATAAACGTGTCAGCGGACCCATGGGTCCGGTGAATGTTTTGTATACCTAACTGTCAGGGTTAGAGACAAAATACAGGCTTGGTCCTTATCTCAAGCGGGCAACGGACTTTTCCGGTCTGCCCCTTTTGGATTTCCTTTCAGTCTTCGACTAGCGAGCATAGCGACAAGTCCTTCCTAGCTAACTTTAATAAACTAGAGTTTATTAGGTATTTGTTTTGTTAACTTATTTAACCACCTATTTCCAATATGGAAGACAGGATTTTTGACAAATCCCACTCACATATTATATCGAGACAACTTTTTCCAGTTGGCGAACTCGAAGTGGCAAAGAGTCAACTATTAGCAGAGAGGCTTCGACGAGGACGACGCGACGCTTCGTATCAAGGAATGACTTCGGTTCTCTGTCATCGAGGGTCCTCGAGGTGGTCTCGCAGAATTCGAGCCGCGTTAATGGAACGAGAATTTGAAGGAGGTTGGTCGAGAAAGGTAAAAGAGACGTAAATACGAAATGTTCTCCGCCCGGTGACGTATCATCCGGGGAAAGGTAGTCAGGTTTGGAAATAACAGGACCATGTTGTCGATCCACGTTCCACATGTCAAGCGGCAGACGTGTAGGTTCATATGCGCAAAGACATCGTCTACGAGCTACTCCTGCAAAAATGTTAACAGCATCCGAGTTTCCAATTCCTTATTTCTCAAAGCGTGTATCCATGTACTTGATATTTTTCTTTCTATCCATCTGGCCGACTAATTGAGCATCGCGTTCGCGGAAACGTGATTCCAGGTGGGAGACGAATCTCCTACGGGTAAAAAGAGAAATTTACGGTATTCTGATAACCTATGCTGATACGTGACGTCAGGGCCGCCGGCGTACCGTTTTCAGAGAGAATGGCTTTCGAATATTTCCGTCGGGGATTACACCGAAGCTGAATTTCCGCCAGCGGCGGCCTGCTTCTAACAATCTAACCGGCGTGATTGCGACGCTTATGAAACAGTTTTCGTTCGCACGAAAGTACGGCTTCGATCGAAACCGGTGAATCGCTATTTTCCCGCGGACAAGAATCGAGAAGCGATCGTTCCGCCTAAGTGTGCGCATTACAAGCTATCGACGCGTCGCGCTGTTACCTAGATTTCCTGCGCAGATTTATGTTCCCGGGATACGGTGTCCCTCTTCGGGGCTCATCATCTGCCAGGCACAATAACCAGCGTCTTTAGTATGCATGCAATCCTGATTCGATTGATTTCGAACTCGATTTCCGCTTCCTTGTTCCAGCATGAGGGATTTTTGAAATGATTCTGCAAGAGACACTGCGAAGGATATTCACAAAGGTTCATGAGGTCCCATAAAGAGGATCTTTATTCATGCAGTACCAAATCAGTTTTCTTGATTATAAATTAATGTATGTAAAATCCAACGAGCACAATACATGTATCATTGAACGGGCTTTTTAGGTTCATCAAATTCCCAAAATCCTCTCCATTTTTCTCGCAGGTTCAAAACCAGCCCGTGACGAAACTGTGCAGTACAATTTTGAAATACAATTGGTTGAAAACATTTGAATTCTTCATGACCATTTTCTAAACAGAAGCGATGATTGGTCACACTTTAAATAATCGCGACCCATACATATCACGAGTTACAAGACTCGAGCGTGTTAATATAATCCAGACTGAATATGTATAGACCTCAACGTTCCGAGTTCAAGGCTACGCGAAGGCCACACCACGGCACACGCTAGAATTCCTAAGGAATTCCTGATGTTCCGTGGAAAAAACTGAATTTACTACTAACATACATAAACTGTTAGACTTGTTTGTAGACGTAGGTTTGTAGTCTCTGCCTGGCAGGATCAGTAATCGAGAGAATGTCTCTGCACAGTAGTTACGGCACGAATTTATGGAACGTTAGTTAACACCTGAAATATTAATTCCTGCGAGCATGAGAATGCGAAATTCGCGTAAATATTATATGATATATACGATTGAAAAAATTTAGATTGAATTAAGACTCGGATGATAAAATATTACTCGGTTAGGAGTACCGAATCTTTTAATTTGTAAATTATAAGACCATTTTCAGAATGTTCATTACTCATACTAATTCTTCGTATTCTTAATTCGTATTCTTCTTACATGTAATTCATGATTACGCTGTACTTTGTAATTGTATTTAAATTGCAAAATCGAATTACATCGTAATTTGATCGAATAAGAGACCAGAATCACAAATTACATTGTAATTTCATTAAACGGAGCGACTGAAATTCGAATTACGAAATAATTGAACACAAGGTAATTGAATTATATATTAAAATTTTGTGTTTTCGGCGCACGGTTCGATCATTAATAATATCAGCAAGCTTGCAAATTAATTTAACTCAACGTTTCGATCCCTGTATGGATCATCTTCGAGAGAGACATTTCTGCTTTTTTCTGTGGCAACAAAATAAATTTCTTTAAATGAATAATGAGGAGTTACAGCAAACTAAGCTTTCCTCCATGGTGGCAGATATGTATACAGATAGGATAACTTCAGCTACATATCTGCCACCATGGAGGAAACTCCTCATTATTCATTTAAAGAAATTTATTTTGTTGCCACAGCAAATGCAAAAATGTCTCTCTCGAAGATGATCCATACAGGGATCGAAACGTTGAGTTAAATTAATTTGCAAGCTTGCTGATATTATTAATGATCGAACCGTGCGCCGAAAACACAAAATTTTAATATATGGACCGTTTATTTTGAAAGTGGTGTAAGTCCATTTTAAAACGAAATGAGATATCACATAATTTGTGGTTAATTTAATTTTAATTTATTAAATTTTAATTGTAGAAACTCGATGGTTGTTGTTGTTCGAGTTATGTCTTCGCCAAATAAAGAATTGACACTAAATTAACCACAAATTATGTGATATCTCGTTTCTCTTTAAAATGGACTTACACCACTATCAAAATAAACGGTCCATATATTACAATTTCGATCGAGAAGAATTTCAATTTGTCATTGAATTACTTTGTAATTTGAATTCGTGAAGTAATTAAATTGTAATTCAACATAACCCTGCGTCCAGGACATTGTTCTCGGTTCCTGGTAGGAGTTCGCGGCTGACGATTGTTCGCACTCGATTTTTGCGAGATGTTATCGTGCGAAATGAAGTCGAATCGGCCGGTGCAGGCTGGGAACACCTCAAAGTGGCGTGGCTTGGGAGGGATGTGGACCTTGCGAGCGGTCAAAGTCGTGGCCTACTTCACTTCCTGCCTTCGGAACTTTCTCCTCGTGGCGTCGGTCGTGCGTTCACAAGTAAGCCTCTCTCGATTCGATCTCGGCTACATGTGCCACCTTCTTCCTCTTCGTCTTCTCCTTCTTCGTCCTTTTTCCATCCTCTTCGCCGCGTAATTCCTAAGCCGGAGCTATACGCACACAATCCTCAATGCGGGAGATAGGACGCCCGTACTTTTCTGGGCGGAGGTGACGTCGCGTCGCGTGTAATTATTTCGTGTCCTCTCCGTCATCGTTACTCAAAGGTAATCCGGATGATTGCGTCCTTGGCTCGTGCACCAGCCGCTGCTAATAATCCGTAATTACAGCAAGCTCCAGCGCTAAACGCTTCCCCTGCATCGGATTTGCTAATCGTGTTGCCTCGATTATTTATGGCTGCGTTTCTCACGGTTCGCTGTGCTTTTTTAACTGTGAATCATGTTTTACGGCGATGTAAACTCACGAAATTGGCCGTCGGGTTTCGGAAAGTTTCTCCTTCTGGTTTCAGGAGTTGTTGTTGATTTATAGACTGTGAATTTTTACGTTCAATGTATATCGACCGTAAACGTTACGAACAAACCTTTCAGCATACGATGGCGGACGAATGAAATGAATGTCGGTAATAAAAAACGTTTTAATCGAATATTCAAATAAACAGATCGTTCGTCCGATCATAATTTCATGTGCTCGTTGGCCGAGCCACTATTAAATCGCTGCGAAATAAATCGATCAAGGTAATTACATTGTTCTCCCTCGTTCGCCGTTCGGGTCTGTTTAACCCAACTGTACACCTTTGTTTCCATACTTCTCGATATAAATACAGTTCATTTCAAATCGACGGTTTATATTGTAAGCGAGTTACGCAGGCCAGTTCTCCTCTTTAATTCGTTAAATTCGTGTCCGTGTAAGCTAACAGTTTCAACATTTTCTTTGCAAACATGCAGTCACATTAAAAACCGACAGTGTATAATACATTAATGTTAATTGGAATATTTACAAGAAAAAAAATATCGATGGCTTTCGAAGAACAAAATAGGATTCACATTGCTGTACCATTTACATTGCATTAAAAGCATTTGTTGCGTCATCGCTAGACTGCGGATTTTATGCATTTTTGACAAAAATGGAACGGTAAATTTCAGAACAGTAAAGAAGTTAAATGAATTTCAGAACATCGACGTAACATTTCCAGTTTATTAAAATGATTCGAGGAGGAAAACGGATTATTGAGCTCCAGTTTCTTGCAGTCGATGCAGAAAATTTTAGATTTGAGTTTATTAGTCATCGCTAGACTGCGGGTCTTTATGCAAAATAAAAATTTTCTGCATCGATCGCAAGGAATAGAAACTAAATTGAACGTTATTTCTCCCCTTAATGCTTCGAATAGAGGAATAATATATTGACATTTTCAATTTAAAAAATTTTCCGACGATTTCGAATTTCATCTACTTAATTTTTCTATGAATGCATAAAGATCCGCAGTTTAGTCGTCACAAATAAAGGAGATATTCTGGTTGCTACATTTAGGTGGACCACACTGTATATACAGTCTTTTTAAACAAGTTTTTTCTTCAAGATTCCGTCGTATAGTTTTTGGAAAATAAATGTTGACGCGTTTCGTTGGAATCCCTCAGATCGTGAAAGAATTTCCTCGTGGAAACAGGTTGGAATACTTTTCTCTGAATATTGATGTAGCTACCGGCTACGATATCATGGCGATCGCGTTACCAGCTGGCACTTGGAAGACTTTGCGTGCCACGCAGGAATCCTGAAAAACTACAAAAATGGCACTTTCATCTTCTCTCGCCGTTTACAGTCGTCGGTGCCGTTACAGCTTGTATTTCAATCGGGTAACATGTACGTACAATGGTTTTATGCTTCGGCTTATCATTAGCATACGCTCCGATATTGTAAGAATAATACCTTTTTATCGTAACACGAAGGTACCGTTGTAGAACAGAGCCCTACCATTTATTCGGTTTATGAAACCGCGATAAAAGTTGAAATGTTGGAAGCGTTACCCTCTCCGCGCGAAAAGTATAAATTTTATCAAGCACAGTTTTATCACGAATTATATATTTTTCCCTGCTGCATTTGAATACAAAACCTGGAGACCTTTCATCTATTTATACACTACGAACAAAGTTGCATAGCAAGTAATCGAGAATAATTTAGAAATGTTCAAAAGCTTCGGTAATTCATTAATGTACTCTTAATAATTATGAAAGTGGTCGAACATATTTTGCGTTAACATATTGTTCCTTTAGACGCGTCGAAGCCGCGAGAGATTTTCTGAATCCTCGTGCACGTAGAATGTGCAACTCAAAGTATTATTTGGGACGTTCCATTGGCCGAGTATCCATCACATCCGAGTATGGGCCACGATCCATAAACTGTGCATACGGACCGTGCACTGGACGCATTATTTGCGTTTAGAAAAAACTCCAAGAACTACTGAACGACAAAACACAATCTAAAATACAATACAAATAAATGAATTTGCAGACATTTTCACAGACCAGAGAAACACCAAAAAGAACATTTCACGTTTTACAATTTTTGTCGGAAACGCATAAAATCGGCACTTACGATTCACCGAAGTAAAAATTAACTGAAAAGACGCGAAACGTTACAGCGATCACGGAGGCGATTATAATTAATAGACCTTTACTAAACAACGAAACACAATGTAACATATAACAGAATTCAATTAATCTGCATATTCATCAAATCATCAAGAAACGATGAAAAAGAACGCTCCACGTATTACTATTTTTGTGGGAAACGCGTAAAATTGCCATTTACGATTCACCGGAGT
>CM052192.1:11353294-11364996 GCA_028455805.1 Lasioglossum figueresi | reverse complement strand
TTTGTGGGAAACGCGTAAAATTGCCATTTACGATTCACCGAAGTAAAAATTAACTGAAAGGACGCGAAACGTTATAGCGATCACGGACGCGTTTATAATTAGTAGACCTTCACTAAACGACGAAACACAATCTAAAATACAACAGAATTAAATTAATCTGCATATTCATCAAATCGTCAAGAAACGATGAAAAAGAACGCTCCACGTTTTACCGTTTTTGTGAGAAACGCGTAAAATCGCCATTTACGATTCACTTGAATAAAAATCAACTGACAGAACGCGAAACGTTATAGCGATCACGGAGGCGACTATAATTAATAGATCCGAAGATCTGTTTTTTATTGGGAAGTCTACTTTCGTCGAATATCTCATTCACGCCGATTCGACTTTCACCCGCGTACAAATACGCGGATGGTATTCTTTCGGATCATTTCTCGGCCGTGACACTTATTTTCCGAACTCGGCCGGAGCAGGATTTGCCGGCGTTTTCGTTCGCAAAAATTCGTTTTCATATCGCGTTCAGGACGAGATCCCTCCGATCGCTATGTTCTGATTACCTGAGGAATCAGAGCGTCTTCCACGCAGCGGCGCGGCGGCCGCAGTAGATTAAATTTTAGCAAGTCACCGTTTCATCACAATTCAGCAATTAGCCACCGGTGAATGGGTCCACGGTATTCTTAAACCGACAACGGAAAGGAACGATTCTTGGCAACGCCTCCGATTAGACGCGATCCACGTTCGACGGGGCCGTTCAACAGAGATCAGAATGAAATCCGATTTTCACACACGGATCGCTGACTTTTCTGGAATTCCTAACGGCACCTGGCAACAGCCGATTTCTACGTAGAATTTTTCATTTTTACCTCGTTAACATTTTAGCACAATCGATTAACTTCCTTGCAAGATTTTTTAGTATTTTATTGGTCAAGCACTCGGTTCTTCCTTCACTTTTCACATTTAGAATGTATTCGCTTGATGAGGCTGTCGAGACGACTGGATAACGAAAATTCAACGAAATTTTAACCGAGAATATTATTTTATATTATCAATATTTTCTCTACGATTTATCTTGCCTACACTCGATTCTTACAGTTCTTCTATGACCCTTGGAAATTGTGAACACATCTTTTAAAAATTCTTTGTTTTATTTACAATCATACAGTGAATCTTACCGTTCGGAAACTATTTGTACTCGTAAATGTATTGTATTCGAACCATTATTTTCAGCAATAATATTTAACATCGAAATTGATCAATATCGGAATTAATATTCTTAAAGTGAAATACTATTTTCAAATACTAAGTATTTTCTAAGTTGTACGCATACTTTAATACATTACCGAATGGTGATTATTGCAGAATTTTGAAAAATCTGTGGTACATGGTTAAACACTTTCTAATGGAATCTTCAATAGCAACAGCAATTTTCATTGTGAACTAACAAGTCACCCTCAATAACGTCATCTAATAGTTTCATTTAAGATTGCATTGTAAAAGGAAATTTCTATGCTTTCTTTTGGGACAGCACAATTATTAAAAATCCTATTAATAGTGGCGATTATTGCAAAATTTCAAAAAATCTATGGTAAACAGCTAAACACTTTGTCAATAGCAACAGCAATTTTCATTGTGAACTAACAAGTCACCATCAATAATGTCACCTAATAGCTTCATTTAAGATTGCAATGTAAAAGAAAATTTGTATGCTTTCTTTTGGTACAGCACAATTATTAAAAATCCTATTAATAGTGGCGATTATTGCAAAATTTCAAAAAATCTATGGTAAACAGCTAAACACTTTGTCAATAGCAACAGCAATTTTCAGAGTGAACTAACAAGTCTCCCTCAATAACGTCATCTAATAGTTTCATTTAAGATTGCATTGTAAAAGGAAATTTCTATGCTTTCTTTTGGGACAGCACAATTATTAAAAATCCTATAATAGTGGCGATTATTGCAAAATTTCAAAAAATCAATGGTAAACAGCTAAACACTTTGTCAATAGCAACAGCAATTTTCATTGTGAACTAACAAGTCACCCTCAATAACGTCATCTAATAGTTTCATTTAAGATTGCATTGTAAAAGGAAATTTCTATGCTTTCTTTTGGGACAGCACAATTATTGAGAATCCTATTAATAGGCTTTCGGTAGGTAAAGTGTTAAAATAAATATGATTATTTACTATTTACTATTTAAAATGCTGTTTCACCTAGTTCTGCTTGACACGGCTGAATAATGAAAATTGATCCAAATTTTAAACGAGAATATTATTTCATCAATTTTAATGTTTGCTTACACTGAATTCTAGTTCTTCTATGATGCTTGGGAATTGCAAACACGCATTTAGCAACACTGCAAGTAATATTATTCGTTACTCGGGTAAGAAATATGATGAATAATAATATCCTATTCAGACTTGAAAAAGCTAGATTGGAAAAAGCTAACGCGACAATCAGAAATATCTAATATCTCGTTCAGACTTGAGAAAAGGCAACAATTCGAAGAACGACGAAGGCTGCAAAGATGCAGCACGGTGGACGGCCAGCGAATGGCCGGCGTTCATTAGGAATCTCAGAACGCGTGTCCGATCGGAGATTAATTGCGGCGCTGCTCCTCGAGCGGGCAACCTTTAATCGTGCATGAATTTTCGCGTACAATTACATTCGCCGCTTAGAGGTCGGCTCGCGTTAGTCTACAAACGGGTCTAATGACCGATAAGTTTACGCCGCGTGAGTCAGTGATTGTATCCTGTTTACGTATCTTGGAGCCCGGCTCGATCGATTCCGGATGCGGCTCTCGCGAAAGCAGTCGAGAAGTGGATGTGAACGTGCCGGACTGTGTGGATGTGGATGCGGATGGATTCTCGTCGACCACACAGCTCGAATTCCACACGGAGAAATGCGCATCGCTGTCTATTGTTGACGCATACGACGACCTAGTCGGCCGTCGGTGAAATCATGCTTGTTTTACGCCAACGGAGCCGAGAAATTCGGATAAAATCGTCCGGTCGATACGATTTTATGCGCCGCTGTTGATGCACGAGGCCTGGAGAAATTAGAATCCTCTCTCTTCTCCTCGCTTGCTCCGATTATATTCAGAAACTTCAATCAAAAAATCTTTTTCTATTCGAAACAATTCATTTTGGAGAGTATCTCAAATATTTGTGCCCATATATTGAAAAAATGAGTTTATCAGTTACTTCAGGTCACGTTCTTTTATATTAAATGAATTCAATGTAATTTTTACGATACTGTCAATGAATGAACCGTTAGACAGTGCTTGTTATTTCAACGTTATATGGAATTCATTTAGTGTTAGTATCTTTTTCCTGCAAATCTGGAAATAAGAAATATATCAGTTGGGCCACTTTCATAATTATGGACACATATTTAAATCTAAATTCAATCATTATATTAAAATCAAAATACAAATTCAATTTTCAAACATTATATTTAAATTTAAATGCAAATTCAACTTTCAATCATTATATGTGTCCATAATTATGAAAGTGGTCTAAGTGAAAATTGAAAAAAATGAGTTTATTAGTTATTTCGCATCACGTTCTTTTAAATTAAATGAATTCAATGTAATTTTTACGATGCTGTCAATGAATGAACCGTTAGACAGTGCTTGTTATTTCAACGTTTATGGAATTCATTTAGTGTTAATATCTTTTTCCTGCAAATCTGGAAATAAGAAATATATCATTTGGGCCACTTTCACAATTATGGACACATATTTAAATCTAAATTCAGTCATTATATTAAAATCAAAATACAAATTCAATTTTCAAACATTATATTTAAATTTAAATGCAAATTCAACTTTCAATCATTATATGTGTCCATAATTATGAAAGTGGTCTAAGTGAAAATTGAAAAAAATGAGTTTATCAGTTATTTCGCATCACGTTCTTTTAAATTAAATGAATTCAATGTAATTTTTACGATGCTGTCAATAAATGAACCGTTAGACAGTGCTTGTTATTTCAACGTTATATGGAATTCATTTAGTGTTAATATCTTTTTCCTGCAAATCTGGAAATAAGAAATATATCACTTGGGCCACTTTCATAATTATGTACACATATTTGAATCTAAATTCAATCATTATATTAAAATCAAAATACAAATTCAACTTCCAAACATTATATGTAAAAAATTCAAATTCAACATTCAATCATTATGTTCAAATCAAAATACAAATTCGACTGTCAAACATTGTATTTATTATTTTAGACTACATTAATTCAATGTAATTTTTACGATATTGTCAATAAATGAACCGTTAGAAAGTGCTTGTTATTTTAACATTATGTAGAATGGATTTAGTGTTAATATCCTTTTTCTTTAAGTATCTCGAAGCAAGAAGTATATGACTTAGTCCACTTTCATAATTATGGGCACATTTATAGATTACAAAGTTATGGCTGATTTCCTTATGGAGATCCTTTGAAAATCCTGCAACAAGGCACGCTCTCCACAGCAATAAATATTTGGCTGATTATAGTAGACATATCTATAGTAGACAAATCGCGATGTCTGCATTTTAAAGGATAATTGTTATTTAACTGAGCCGTCCTGTCTAAAATTAGCCCTATTCTCACAGCAACAAACGCGATCAACCTGTTTACGCGAAAACAAACTAATAATGGAAAGTCTGCGACAGTGCAACGCTATTATATATACGACACAGTGAAAATACATAATTCAGAGGATATTATGAGCAAATATAAAATAGTAAAAGTAATCTTCGACGCTAATTTCGAGCTTCGAAAGACTCGAGAGATTCTTGAATGGATTAATCAGCATTACAATTGAAAAGTGGGAGAGAACCGGCGCGGAAGCAGCAAATGAAAATTGTAGTGTTCTAAATGGATACGATCGATGGCGTTGAGAAAGAAGCGGCAATGGAAAAAGAAAAAGAAAAGGAAAACCTGTTGAAAATTCACGAGACAATTAAGAAAGCCGTAACACCAGCGGAGAAACGTTTCGAACAGGCGTGAATAATTACCAACAGTGTCCGGTCTACCTCCTTAAGACCGTACAGTGAATAAATAATTGAACGTTAACGCAAAACCCGGCGAGCGTGGCATTCTTATATCCGTTATTTAAAAGCGGATGCCCGGAAAGAAATAGGATAACGCGCGTTCCTAATAATCGAGTCATTTCTTCCCCGTACGGGACGTGTTTCATTCGAAGTTAATAAACGGTATCTGTACAAACAAACTCCTTAAAAATTAAATCTCACAATTCGAATAAAACCAAAAATACTGTGAAGCTGAACCAAAGAGAATTTTCTTCGCAAAATTATTAGGTCGTTCGGAAAGTAATTTCGTTTTTCGTGTAGAGATGGCATTGCTGCCATTTGTTATTACTAGACCGCGGATGTTTATGCATTTATAAAGAAATTGGCGGCATGAAATATAAAATGGTAAACGATTAGAAAAATTGAAGAGTATTGTAATATTGTCTTTAATGCAATCAAGTCATTAAGGGATGAAATCAATTTTTATTTTATTCCTGCTTCCCATAGTCAATGCAGAACATTTTTATTTTGCATAAAGACCCGCAGTTTATTTATTATGTTCTTACAATCATCTCGATTCATCTTAACGATTGAGGAAGACAGCAGAAAAAAGTCAGATTATGCCGGAACTAATGGTTTCCATCTTGGGAAATCTGTTTCTCGTCTGATATTAAAGCGCAAAGGGAACTAGAATGCTGTTTTATGACTGTAAGTGTCCCAGAAGACCGTGGCAAAGTGCAGAATGCAATTTGTGTTGTGCACGTCCCAAGAATGCGTGGACCAAACACTTTAACTGTTTAAAGATTCATCTATCTCGATGAACGCGTTTGGTACGCGTACAACAGTTTTTCGCTGGAATATCTTCAGTAGTTTTAATTAAAGCGGGACTGATACCGAAACGGATACGTACGACCGCCTCCTCTGCTCGTAATTGAACTTTAATTATAACTGTATCACGTTATCTCGGCTGGCCGTAACTGTTCCGAAGAAAATCTGTATAACAGTCTTTGGAAGTTCATTTATTCTTTGGCGAATCTCATAATCTGGCTTTTCGAAACGTTGCACGAAACTTTAACGTTGTACATGCTTTCAGAAATGTTTGAAAAAATTATTTTCAATTATATTCTAATTTTTTTTAATAAATTAAACATTTATAGCACATAAATTATTGATAAGAACATCACCCATGTTATCCTATTTCTAAGATCCACAAATATTTACCAAGCTCTGTAATCATGGCTGTAACAGCTGCGAAGTGATTTCTCCATAATGTGCTGATAACTATGTCTACAGGGTGTTTCAAAATTGTATGTCATGACCACTACAGCGTGATTCTGCAGCTCTGGATCGGTGAAGAAAAGTCTCAAAGGAACCATGTGTCTCGTGTCAACTGTACTCTTAGAAAACGCCTTTAAAGTTTCTTAAACTTTTATTTTGTATGTCTACAGCGTGTCCCAAGATGGTATAAGCGTGGATGGGATGATTCTACATGAGAAAATATAGAAGAAATGTTTTTCATTTGCCTCCCCTTTTCCGAGGAATTTCAGTTTGAAAATTCGGCGAACACGTGTGCTATTAACACTAGGTTTACAGAGGTCTGGAACTAACTTGTTCACATTATTTCATAAACATAACAAGAATCTATTTATCTAAATTTTTGGCACGTTTTCCTGAGGATCTTTACAATCTTAATAATCGCTTATTAAGAATATTAGAACCCGTGATCTTAACGGGTCCCGTAAATCTAGTGTTAAATAGGAATCGTCTGACGCGTCTGTTCACGACAGACTAATTCTACTTCTCGAGAACGCTAGGCACGCGAACTTGACGGATTGTTAGTAAAGTTTCTCGAAAACGACGCGTCAAATGAAAAAATTTATTATATATTTTCCACTTATTTTTCTGTGTAGAATCATCCCCTCCACGTTTATACAATTTTAAGACACCCTGTAGACATATGGAATAAAATTGTTGGCGAATCTTTGGAGTCCTTTCTTCAAAAAACGGTTGAATTACAAACAATGAAATTGAAAATGAAATTGAATGAATTGAAAACAATTTTAACCTTGGAATTCAATAAAATGGTTAATGCTTTCGGCGCAAGGGTTCGATCATTTGTTATTTAATTTATAAAGACATTTTGCAAATTTACAACCCCGTACTGAACGGTGGAATTGAGACCTATAGCTCCTTTGAGAGTTTGGTTGTCGCGACGAGCACTGTACAGGGTGTCTCAAAATTCCTTCAACATCCGGAAATAGGAGGTACCTGAGATCATTTGAAACGACACTGTCCTTTGCAAAAATGGCGTCCGCAGCTTGTTGAACGCAATAAAAACAATTTCCACTTTGGGATTAGGTTAATTAATTAGTTAAGGTCAATTTTGCGGTCCACTTTTGTAACAAATCTCCGATCTAGATATGCAGAACTATACGAGGTGTGATCAAAAAGTAAGGTTAGGTATAGAATCAGGTATAGGTCATAGAAGTAAGATATTTATTGCCGTGGAATATGTATATGCTGTTAAATTGCAAAGTGCGAAATAACTCAATCTCAAAGTAACTAGCACGCGTCACTTTCACGTTTAGAAAGACATTTTTAGTTCAAAGAATTTTCCTCAGACACGATATACGAGGTGCGATCAAAAAGTAAGGTGACTTTTTATTTTTATCAAAAAATATTTATTTATTCATCAATATTTATGTTGTCCAGTTCAAAGTAATCCCCCTCAGATATAATACACTTGTGTCAGCGCTTTTTCCAATCCTCGAAGCACTTCCGATAAGCACTTTTTGGTATAGCTTTGGGCTCCTCCAGCGATGCAGTCTTTATCTCCTCGATCGTTGCAAATCTCCGTCCTTTCATGGGTCTCTTCAGTTTTGGGAACTGGAAAAAGTCGCAGGGGACCAAATCCTGTGAATATGGTGGCTGAGGCACGATCGTGGTGTTGTTTCTGGCCAAAAAATTACTCACGAGCAACGTTTCTTCTGGTCAAAATTAAGCAGTTTCGGAACAAACTTAGCTGACACGCGTCTCGTGCCTAAAACATCCGTTAAAATTGCTTGGCACGAACCAAACGAAATGCCGACATCATCAGCAACTTCTCTAATGGTAATTCGACGATTCCCCGACACTATTTTCTTCGCTTCTTCAACGTTTTCATCAGTTGTTGAAGTGCTGGGGCGTCCAGGGCGAGCTTCGTCATTAACATCTTCTCGGCCTTCTTGGAAGACCTTGTACCACTTATAAACATTTTTTTACTAAGAGTACACTCACCGTATGCCACTGTCAACATTTCAAGTGTTTTCGAGCACTTAATTCCATTTGTTACACAAAATTTGATGCAAATTCTTTGATCTATTTTTGTCGACAGCAGAAAATTGCCGAACACGCAAAACACTTCTAACCTTTATGCTTCTCGCAAACAAACAAAAAATGCTATATAGCTGAAACCGTGAACATATGTTCGGGACGAGTGTACCAGCATACGAAAAACAGGAAAACGAAAATCGACTGAAGGTATCCCGCGAAATTCAAAAAATCACCTTACCTTTTGATCACACCTCGAATACTACTAATTCTTGTGGTCGCTAATGACCTAGATGTTGACGCGACCTGTATAAATAAGTTAAAATACAAAAGAAATTCGTTGCACCGGCCGGCACGCTGGGCGTTGCACCGAGAGCGCAGTATCCAATTTACTCGGAGAACCCCGGAGATTCCGGATGCACGAAATGCAGTCCGTGAAAGTGAGTTCAGGGGCGTAGCCTTGTCTAGAAAACTCGAAAGATTGCTCTCTTTGCGAAGACAAGGACGCAAAGGGAAAGCGTATTATGGAGGAGTGAACGCGTGCACGAAGCCGATCTATCAAATTCTACGGAACCTCGAGGTAGAGATTGAGAAATTCAGAATGAACGATATAGTTGTTGTGATTATACTAGTTACTAGATACACACCATTTACCGTATCACAAGAGGAATGTTACAAGGTGATGATATTGTTCTAAAATTCAGGCCAACGATTTTTAATGCGTCTTAACGAGTCGGAGATAACAGATCTGCATCTGTTACCAGTAATCTCTATTTAATCCTTTTATATTCTGTCCTCCTTTGTGCGCCGAACGAACTTTCGGATGATTATCAGCCACGCTTACAGATCCATCGAAAGTCGTTGCGAGGCGCAAAGTAGTGCGCAAAGGGAAAAAGAAAACACAAGATCGGCCGCAACGTTGCAATTTGCTTTAAAGTGTTCGTGTAAACCTAGCAATTTCAACAAAATTTATTTAATCGTTTCTGTCGTGTTCGAGTTGTGTGTAATCTACTAATTCAAGCTGATAGTGTTCTACTATCTCCATTCTAGAGTAATTTCGTCGAAACAACTGATCTGCAGATAAACTGCAAACAATTTGTTTCGTGCTTTTCATGCGAAGCTAGCAATTTCTGTAAAACAGCAAACTTCATTTGATCGTTTCTGTCGTGTCCGAGCTGTGCGATCTATTAATTCAAGCCGATTGTGTTCTACTATCTCCATTCTAGAGTAATTTCTAGCAACTAGTCTGCAGATGAACTGCAAACAATTTGATTCATGCTTTCCATGCGAAGCTAGCAATTCTTGTAAACATATCCATTGTTCTCGGATTGTAAAAGTTAAAAATTAGGGCGTTAGCTACTACGCGTAGAAATTAGGAAAGCTCGAAGGTAGGGGTGGTTTGGGGAAATTGGTTTTGATAGGCTGGAGGGTGTTTTAAAACGGTGCATGGTGGAAGCAGTGGAAAATTAGAAAGAGTACACTCTTCGAGATTTCTATAAAGTCACTATGTTTTGTAATGAATTCTTATTATTATACCATACCAATGAAACATTTGTATTTGGCAGCATTTCGAGATTACATAAAGAAAGCGTACACACCGATTTCAAAACATAAGTATAACATTTATCGATAAAAGAAAACAAAAATATAATTTTACGCAGAACAAACTGCGAAATTTCTATAATGTTACTTTCGTTTTACACCGATAAAGTTGAAATTAACGATTGTTTCTTTGTTATTTCTATTTTAATGTCTGGTGTGACCTCCATTTTTTTTAATTACATTAAAAATACGATTGGACATCGACGAAACTAACTTTTGTAACGTTTCTGTTTTAACGGACGCCCACGCTTCATTCGCCGCATCCCTTAGTTCGCTAATGG
The DNA here is from genome assembly GCA_028455805.1 of Lasioglossum figueresi. NCBI lineage: Eukaryota > Metazoa > Arthropoda > Insecta > Hymenoptera > Halictidae > Lasioglossum > Lasioglossum figueresi. The sequence goes on along the minus strand of CM052192.1, from coordinate 11,354,774 downwards.
AGTTGTATTGTTTGCAGTTTTTATAAACTTGGCAAAACATTGATGTTTCTTTCAAGAAGCCACTGCTTTGTGTGCTTCGGCGCGTGTACCGCATCGTTATCATGCTGATAAATAAAATTGTCATCTTCTATATTTTCTGTAAAGGGTATTAGAACCATGTCTAACAAATCTGTATAATTTTCCGAATTCATTTTGTGATTTATGTAACACATTGGAGTTTTTTTGTCAGTTTTGAACGCAGTCCATATCATTAGGGAACCACCGCCAAAGTTACCACTCATTGTCACACTTTTCTCATTTCTCTATCACACTTTTCTGCATCATTTTGTCCGGTACTGTAGTCTACTTCCCACCTCCACTCGGGTGGGAAAATGTTTCTTGTGACTCCACCAATGATCCGAAGATCGCAGCTTTCCCTAAACTTGAACAATTGGTAAATGCAACGTCCGATCGTCTACGATCGTCGTAAACGTTGCGCAACTATCATTATTGTTATTAAATCGTCCCCGACGACACAGCGCGATTAATAGCCGCTCTCTCTCTATTGTTCTCGAAAGAGACTTTCGGATCCGTATCGGTGGTTGAAAAATTCATCGAAAGTGGTGACGAAGCAGGAGGCAGGAAGTGCAAGAATGGGGACAGAAATAGACGATGATGCGAAAAGAGAAATGGCCAAGGGAGAGAGAGTGAGAGTGGGTTGGCCCACGTAGATCGATATTGATCTCCCCACTGTATTAGGAACACCGGAACTAACGACATTGGTATGCAAGACGGTGACCAAGAAAAGTGAAATACGAGAGCGTGGATGGACGGGTTCGTGACGCACACATGGAACAGGACAATTTCAAAATTGCACCAGGCCCGAGAAAGCAAGAAGCATAACGGAGAGGTCCGCGACGGTGACTCATTGTCACGCGAATCGTTAACAGGCGGGACGGGAGCTCGTTCGAACAGAAAATTCTCGTGTAGGAGGTGAAAGTGAGTGGACTGGCGACTTAATCAGCACCCGTACCCGTCCGACGAATATCTACGACTCGTGAAAATAGAAGGAATTTTCATCATACACTCCCGTCCATAAATCACCGGACTCTTACTTGTCTTCAACAAAATGGTAATTAGAGAATAGAAGCTTACAGCTTGATTTTATTGTTTTATTTTGATCAGATGAACAGAAGCTTACAGATTGATTTTATTGTTCCATTTTTATTAGATGTAGCTATTATACGATATTTAAATGCACAATTAAATATATACATATAATATGTGAATAAATATTAGAAAGAAGAGATTGAGAAATTGTGGGATGGTTATACAACAAAATTAAAGAATACAAGCTCTCAGCTTGATTTTATTATTTTAGTTTAATCAGTTGTAGCTATTATACGATATTTAAATGCAAAATTAAATACATATAATAGTTGAATAAATGTTGAAAAAAAGAGATTGAGAAATTGTGGGATGATTGTACAACAAAATTAAA
>CM052192.1:11315945-11353194 GCA_028455805.1 Lasioglossum figueresi | reverse complement strand
GAAGAAGAGAACGACTTACAAATCAGAAATGAAAAATATGAACGTGAAGAATACATACGATATATAAATTAAAAATGAAGAATGTCAAAGTGAAGAATAAAACGACTTACAAATTAAGAATGAAGAATATTAAGTGAAGAATACATACGATAATTACATATGAAGAACACGAATGAAAGTGCAGAATGACGTTCGAAAATTCGATGTTGGTCAGTTTCTCCGAAATATTGATTACCGTGCGATGATTGGGGAAGTTAATCGTGTGACCTCGATGCGTCCTATAGTGTTCCAGCTTTTCGCGAACCAATACTAACGTTTGGTTTATGAAGGAATCCCTGGAGCGAGGTTTGGCACGCGCAATTAGCCCGTTGATGCCGTCCGTTCGCGCGGGCGCCCACGGTTTTTCCCGTTTGCAGTGCGCATCTTAATTAGCGACCGAGAAGCCTCAGATTTTACACGTCGAGGAGAAAGTTGGTTCAAGGTGAACCGTGAGAATGAAACGATGTCGCGCACCGGGCCCACTATGGAGAGACGAACACTGTGTGCCGGTTTTAATGGCATTTTTTCGAATGATTCGTTTGCAACCTGCTGTACCATACAATCGGATCGATCCGAAAGCATATCCTAATTTTTTCAGGTAATTTATCGAACTGTCCGTTTAGCAGCAAATTATTCAGGTTTATTGCTAAATATTATAGATTAACCTTCACTCTGCGTACACATATAATGTGAAATTGTAAAACGTAAAGAAAAAATTTTATTCATTTTCATGACTGTAGATAAATTTAATATAATATTTTGATTAGCAATAAAGTAATTTCGGTATTTTAAGATGAAATAGAGCCCATTTTTACCCAAGCAATGAATTTTAAAGAATAAGATATTCTCCCTTTTGTTCGATGATCTTTTCCCAAAAAGAGTAAATAAGAAAATATTTTATTGATTAAAGTTCATCGCTTGAAAAAAGAAATTCGGTTTCATTTCACCTTAGAATACCGAAATCACGTTCTTGCCAACCAATAGTTCTCTATAAATAAAGATAATAAGTTTAATAAATCCAATTTTTTTGTGAAATAAGTCGCAGATAGCATTTCTAATTGGACGTTGGAAATGTGTTTCAATTTGTTGATTCAAGCAATGAACTTTAACGAATAAGATATTTTCCCTTGTGAAATAAGTCGCAGATAGCATTTCTAATTGGACTTTGGAAATTTTCTATTCGGTAACTTTTCATGTACGTTTTAATAAGTCTGAGGTGCTCTTACACCTCTATGTATACGCAGAGTGAAAGGTTAAATTAGCACCGATAGGTTTGTCGTTTTTAAATCCATTAATTTAGCTTCTCACTAAATGCATTAATCAAGGTGGTATCAATAAGGTGGTATTAATAAGGTGATATTCTTCGAATCGTTCGAGTTCTTTTCAATGTTTACTTCTCTATTGTTTCTGTGGAAACATTTCGAATTTATTTCGCCGGTTACGTTGAAGACACTCGACACGAGCATTTGTGTTGTTGATTACAACGTTGGCGTACTACTTCCCTCAACGTTTCCTCAGGATGATATACGACTCTCTCTAAGTAGGTTAATCCGCTTTTGCATAACATTACGGTCCTCTTCTTAAACCCTCATTAAGTCTTCATTGATTTTTAACTTTTCGAAAATCGACAGCGCTCTCTTTATTCGTATTTCTCTTGTGTGTAACGTGCATTGTGTAGTGGCCGAGGCTGTGTACAGTGGTTTTCAGCGAATTATTAGTGAAAGCACAATGTGTATCAATTAATTCTGATGAAGGTTCCGCGACCGCATTGAATAGTACTTTATGGTAACAAGTATGGCGTAATTATTGCAGATCGCCGTTCAACGTATTTGCGAAGCGTAAACGCCCGTGTTACAAGGGCAAATACAGCACAATGGTGCTTAACATTAATTAATAAAATGTTGCGCAGTGATTGCAATGGCTATGGTAATACATTGGTACCGTAACGAAAGTAGTAAGGATTATTTACGTAGATCAGAAAATTCTTTACGTTAATTAATAAAATGTTATGCAATAATTGTGACGGGGATACTTTGTTACCGTAACGAAAGTAGAAAGGATTATTTACATGGGTCAGAAAATTCGGAAAAAATGTTCTTCCATTTACTTGGGAAAAATAAAATAAATTCTCGACTTAATTCCGACTTTGAATTGTTTTTAATAAAATTTAGCATTATCATGCGCAGTCTAATGATCACGTTAACAGTGATGACTAGCCACGGTTCGCAAGGGTTGGTGGCGCAGAATTTGGTGAATCGGTAGGGCTTCGACCATGCGATTTGTAACGATAATTTCGTTGCGGTAAGGACGGCGTTCTCGATGCGGTTTTGGCAGTCGAAAGTATGCCAGAACTAAATCTTCCGTTCGACTTAACCCGAAATGACCGATCGGAGTTGCCGTCTCGAAATCGACGCAGCGGATCGGTGCCCGGGACGCTCCCCGAATTCCTACGATTCGGTGGTTCGTACCGAGAAATCGGTCAAACGCGCGATCCGATTGGATTCTTCCACGTACATACATACATACATACATACGGTGCACCGGTGCCTTGGAAATTTCAAGTCGTCTCAAAATACCTCTGCTACATCGAGCGTTTCTCAAAGTGTTCCCAAAACGCTCTTCTTTCGCTTCGAAATGAAATTCTTCAACCCGGTTTCCATCGGATCGATAGCGATTTCTAACACCGATCGATCTTCACCGCTAACGAAACATGGTTTTTCAAGACATTAAAAAATTCAAACACCTCTTGAAATTGTTAATAGTCGTAATATTTCTCGTATAGTGCACAAACGATTTTAAGACAGATTTTAGCTGTATCTATTAGCGTATTCTGAAAGTTCATTCAATTATACTTTGAACGTTTTCGAAAAATAACCAGAAACACGCTGACAATTTTACCAATCGAGAGTTCTACAAGGAATAAACATAAAACTTGTATTTCATCTCTAAAATCGTTAATTCTTCAATTTCTCTGTGCGAACAATGAAAATTTTTATGCAGAAAATCCTTAAATTTCTCTGATCGGTTCGTACTTCGTCCATTCATTTTTGTCATCACTAGACTGCGAATCTTTATGCATTTATGGCTTCAAAAAATGTTAGAAAATGCTAGAAAATAAAATTGCACAGAATTTCGTACGATTTTTATTTATTTTAGGTTTACAAAAATTACTATCACTGAAAATAAGTTCATTCATCTATACTTTGAACATTTTCGAAAAATAACCAGAAACACGTTGACAATTTTACCAATCGAGAGTTCTACAAGGAATAAACATAAAACTTGTATTTCATCTCTAAAATCGTTAATTCTTCAATTTCTCTGTGCGAACAATGAAAATTTTTATGCAGAAAATCCATAAATTTCTCTGATCGGTTCGTACTTCGTCCATTCATTTTTGTCATCACTAGACTGCGAATCTTTATGCATTTATGGCTTCAAAAAATGTTAAAAAATGCTAGAAAATAAAATTGCACAGAATTTCGTACGATTTTTATTTATTTCAGATTTACAAAAATTACTACCACTGAAAATAAGTTCATTCGTCTATACTTTGAACATTTTCGAAAAATAACCAGAAACACGCTGACAATAAAATCAATCGAAAGTTCCACAAGGAACAAAAATAAAGCGATTTGTCAACCGATTTCCGGGGGATTCAAAGTTCCCATACAGAGAGTTTGGTTTTGTGAAACGTCAAGAATGAAAAGCAGCCGCACTAGGATTTGGAAAGGCTGCGGCGATTTAGCACGTGAAGCGTTCTAGAAACCGTTTTTCAAATTCCCTTTTCACCGCGACACGGTTTTCCACGTCAACAGCAGCCCAGCAAAATCGAAACGAAAGGAATGGCACAACCGGGTTCCAGGCTGTCTGTTAATAGTTGTCAAGACTCGTTCCGCGATGAATGCAAACTATTAACGGAGCAGTTTCGAGGGAGAAGATTTTCGAATTTTTCTTGTCCCGCATCCGGGTCGGAGTCTTTCAAAAATTGACACGGAAAATTTTTTCTGCGCCATCTTGTTAGCCACGGATCGTCCGACACGTGCCGTTGACCTCGAAGAAAAATGCTCTCAGTATCGAAAATAATTGTAATGGGCAAAGCGTAGAAAAACGGCGTGATTTCGGTTTGTCTAGAATGGCGTGCGCGTGCAAGAAAAGTCGAACTTTCCATCGCACAGTGTGCCGAATGCTCAATCTAGCTGGAAAAAATCCTATACATCAGATGCGGCTAACGATGTCAACTTATGCGGTGTCGTTGTAAAGCGGACGTCTCAATCTCAAAGTTTATAGTACTTTTGACAAATTTTTGTAACTCTTTTCTCTAAATACATTTTGTAAATCTATATCGATTCTACATATTCTGAAAAAATTTCATCAAAATCGGTTGATGTGGAAAAAACCGACAGGCATTGAAAGATGTAAGAGTTCTTAGATTTATTACAGTTAGAGGTCGAAAATTGTAAAAGAAATCTGTTCAAAAAATTTTGACGCATATTAGCAGCTAACTTTTGTTAGAATTAAACAACGTCTTAAACTGATCGTAAAGGACTTTGCTAACGAACTTTGTGAACATTAATGCAAACATTCACTTATAACTTATGTCATTATAGAATATCGTGCATAGAAGCTTAAATATTCTTATTTATTGCTGCGACACAATTTTCTTATCGCTGTTAAATGAATTATTATGGGTATAATTTTACAGCGGATACTATGCATTTATGACAAAAATCAATACGCGATACGTAAAGAAGTAAAAACATTTAGGAAATGTACAAGTACGGAGACGTTATTTTCAATCAATTAAAATTACTTAGACAAAGAATAAATCTTTACGTTGCTTAATTTCCGTGCAAATTATCTTATAAACGTTTTACTTCGCATAAAGATCTGCTGCCTAATAGTAGTTTATTTTATTTCGGCCTCGTGGCCAAGAAATTGGACTTGGTTTACAGTTTTTTTTCTCTATGTCACCCATCCCTTCATCCATCCATATTCCATGCCATAACCTATATTAACTAATCCTGATGTCTTACATATTGTAAGAATAATATTGTTAATATTGCCTCTCCTTTTCTCCTTTTTCCCTCGATAATTCTGAGCCAGTCTACTATTCCTCCCACTCTTTTGTATTGTACTATCATTTCTATACTTATATTTATTCTCTCTCCGCTGCCATAATAATTAGGCTCAGTAAACATTGCCCAAAAAACAAATATGGAAGTTGTATCAATATCATGACACGACAGTTTTCCGTTTAGAATGGGCATTCGGTACACTGTGCATCGGTTGCGTAGCGATTCTAAAGTTTTGTCCGGAGTCAGGCTGTATGTAGGTACGCGGACGACAAAGCAAGATCCGTGTGAAAGCCGCGGCGAGGCACTCGTGAATGGCCGCTGACGTCAATGCTCGTGGAAAAATTGCGCAATTTCACCGTTCCTGCGGACGCGAAATTCGGTTGCTTAGCTTTCTTCCGGAATCGGAACTGAGCGCGGAACCGGGGCCTTTCGAGGAAAGAACGCCGCGCCGCGCCAGCGAATCCGGGGAAATTAACGAGGTCGTTGTTTTAGAATGCGCGTTAATTGCGATCCGATTTGCCTTGTAATTCGCGGCCCGCGCTGTAATTTCCCCGGAGAAAACGTCGCCCGCGCGCGTGCTTGCGATCCGCCAATGTTTCACCGATTTGTCCCTTACTTTCGGTAACGATCACGTCGTCCAACTTAATCTTTCGTTTATCGAAAAATCGAACGAGCTTAAGGAAATCTGTAGGTACATCGTTATTAACTCACTGAAGTTACTAAACGAAGAAGTATTTATCTGTCTCCAGTTCGTTGCAATGGATAACGCCGAAGTAAATGGGTCACTGTCGATATTTATTTCCCATGTCCACTTTTATTGTGAACGTACATTTACGCTTTCCGCTCCATTGACAAACACCGTTCGCCATGACTGCGTCCAACACTGATTTTTGAGGAATAGCGATCTCTAGTTAACCTTGTTATGCACTTTTACCGGTATATCGACTCCAGCTGTAGCTTAGAAATCGATTAACATATTTCAATTTGTTTTTTAATACAAGATCATGTCGATGTTAGAGGAAGAAAAGAATGCGCACTAGAAATAAATAGATTATTTGTCTAAAACATATTAATTCGCAATTATAGGTTTTGCAGACAAAATTCACCCTTTGCACGCAAAAATAGTATAAATTAATAAGCAGAAGAATAACAGGATCGCACTTCCGATTCGATTATGCTATTTCTTGGAAACAAAAAGGCCCACGGACTCGTCAGCGTCAATTGATCACTTGGCAAACGTGCAAAGGCGTTGTAGAGCAAGATAACCACGTACTTAATTAGTGTACAAACGTCGCCTCTAATTGACTGGCACCGTAAAAATAAAAACCGTCGAGGAACAGCTTGTTTCAGCAATCAGCGAAGTTTCCTTTTCTCCAGTCCGTTATCTATGTCACTCGCCACTTGCTTTCGTGTTCGCATCTCAATTAATTGAAACAGTTGATACGCATCTCGGCTCTCTTTACATAATAGACAAGTGTACAAAAAGCTATGCGATTCAGCGTATGCGGTGTCTAAAAAGCCACAGTGACCGTGAACGTTCCACGTTAAAGACTTTCGCTGCTATCTTGACCGTGCTCCACTTCCGATACCAACGGGAGAGAAAGAGGAGAGGCGAAACAGGAGGCGCGAGAGATCCAGCCTCGAAACAAACGCCCAAAAACTACTTTCTTCGAACCATAATTTCAGTTAGCCATATAACTATTATTTTATACAGGTCTAATCAATTACAATTTGTACGTTTTGGGTAAAGATTTTGATGGAATTCATGCAATTATCAAACAAAACCCTTCGTTCCGGGCAGTAATTGTTTTTAAACATTCGCGCATAGCGCCTCAAATTGTTTTTCGTGTGACTTTTGTTCGAACGTTCATCACGATAATATACTATTTCACTTTGTTCTATCAGATTTTAACATTTCACCCACTAGAAGCCTATTAATACATTTTTTAATAAATCTATGCCAAGAACGTAATTTCGGATAGAGAGCCCAATTTTTTGATTCAAACAATGAACTTTAACGAATAAGATATTTTACCTTTTGTTCGACGATCTTTTACCAAAAAGGATAAATAAGAAAATATTTTGTTCATTAAAGTTCATCGCTTGAATAAAGAAATTCGGATTTATTTCACCTTAAAATATCGAAATTACTATCTTGCCAACCCAATAAAAGAATCTTGACGAGCCGAGCAGTCCCGAGAGAGATAAATAAACAGACAAAATAAAAATTGTTTGTACGAATCACAAGTATACCGGATAAAAACAAAGCAAAAAGTTTTCGACGAACCTGTCCGTAAATTTGGAGGACTTTCGCCGACGTCCGGTCCCGAGGAATTCCGGTATTCGGTTAGGTAGACCACGTCATGATTCAATTTTTTGATTCAAGAAATGAACTTTAATGAATAAGATATTTTCCCTTTTGTTCGACGATCTTTTGCCAAAAAGGATAAATAAGAAAATATTTTATTGATTAAAGTTCATCGTTTGTTTAAAGAAATTCGGTTTTATTTCACGTTAATAAAAGAAACTCGACAAGCTGAGCAGTCCCGAGAGAGACAAATAAACAGACAAAATAAAAATTGTTTGTACGATTCGCAAGATACCGGATAAAAACAAAGGAAAGAAATTTCCATCGAACCTGTCCGTGAATTCGGAGGACTTTCGCCGACGTCCGATCTCGAGGACTTCCGGTATTCGGTTAGGTAGACCGCTGCTGACGAACATCGTGATTCAATTATTTGATTCAAGCACTGAACTTTAATGAATAAGATATTTTCCCTTTTGTTCGATGATCTTCTGCCACAAAGGATAAATAAGAAACTAATTTGTTGATTACAGTTCATCGTTTGTTTAAAGAAATTCGGTTTTATTTCACTTTAAAATATCGAATTTACTTTCTTGCCAACCCAATAAAAGAAGTTCGATGAGCAATCCCAAGAGAGATAAATAAAAACACAAAACAAAAATTGTTTGTACGAATCGCAAGATACCGAATAAAAAGAAAGGATAGAAATTTTCGTCGAACCTGTCCGTGAATTCGGAGGACTTCCGGTATTCGGTTAGGTAGACCACGTCGTGATTCAATTTCTCGATTCAAGCAATGAACTTTAATGAATAAGATATTTTCCCCTTTGCGATGATCTTCTGCCAAAATGGATAAATAAGAAACTATTTTGTTGATTAAAGTTCATCGTTTGTTTAAAGATATTCGGTTTTATTTCCCCTTAAAATATCGAAATTACTTTCTTGCCAACCCAATAAAAGAAGCTCGACGTGCTGAACAGTCCCGAGAGAGATAAATAAACAGACAAAATAAAAATTGTTTGTACGATTCGCAAGATACCGAATAAAAACAACGGTTAGAAATTTTCGTCGAACCTGTCCGTTAATTCGGAGGACTTTCGCCGACGTCCGTCCCGAGGACTTCCGGTATTCGGTTAGGTAGACCGCTGCTGACGAACGTCGTGATTCAACCTCGCTCCGTTTACGTCGCGTCGCGGCTCTGTCGGCGGATGATTAAAGAAAAAGAAAGTCGGGCCCACGCGGCCCGAGACGGCCCGAAGCGGCCGAAGTATTGTCCGCAGGATCTGGATCCTCGGAAACGAGGTCCCCGGGACCAGGAACCGATCTCAGACGTTCACCGGTCGTGTTTTCCCGCGATCGACTCGATCATTTCCCTTTTTCGCTGCGGGATATGGTGGATGGTCCGAAGAATTTCGATTTTTCTGTTGCGGGTGACAGGCAGTGCGGATCCGGCGAGGGTTTTTGGTGAAAGCCGACGACCCTGAGAGGGGAGAGTATATAGAGTGCGTATCGTTTCTGGCGGGCTCACAACGAACTCACTTGGCGAACCCGTCGCTGCCTTTTACCCGTCACGTTTATTAATTGATCCCTCGGGTACCCGGATTCCCTTTCGTTCATCTTTCTTTTTCTTCGTCTTCTTCTTCTACCTTCGTGAGGATCACGGCCGGTGAAGGAACAACAGAGCTCGAACAAGAGAATCAACAAGTGCCAAGTGTGTGTGCCAATAGGATTACTTGCCTGCCGGACTGCTGCGGAAAGAAAGGTTTGTGAGCTACGTTTGTGATCAGTGGTACACGATGAACTCGCGATCCTATGTGCTGGTGCGCAATCTCTGACACAGAGGTTCAATGGGACGCCTGCCGACGTCCAGTCCATCCCCTAAACGTCGCGTACGCGTCCTTCATTTTTGTGAATTTTGTATGCTGTTTTTCTGAGTGGTTCGCGGCTCTGAGTCCTTCCAGTTCTGGTCCTTGGATGAAGAACGGGATTTTTCGTTGTTCGATCAAATATTCTGTTGGTTTAGAAGTCGTCAAAGTGGTTAATACACGGTATGACGTGATCGAAAATCTGTTCGGTAGAACTGGACAACCGATTTTACGCGTTTATGACGAAAATGAGAAGATGTAATTTAAAACGGCAACAACATTACTAGAATTTAGAAATACTGTTATATTATTTTCAACCTGTTAAACGTATCGAGAAAGAAAATGAATTTGTATGTCGCTCCAGTTTGTTCGAATTCCGGTGGAAAATTTTTAGTTTGAAGATCCGCTGTCTAATTACGATATCGAACGAAACGATTAGACTGGATAAAAAAATATTTTTGTCATGCGGCGTGTCGAAAGGAATCTTAGAAATCTTCTTTGACATTTATAATATCGAACGAAACGATTAGAAGACGTAACTGGGATGACTTGTTGGTTCACAACTTCAAATTGTTGTTACCGTGGGCTAACGGACACGCGGAAACATAATGCTGCGGACCTTTATGGAAAATAAAAATGTTTTGTATGGATTGTGGAAAACAGGAATAACACAAAAATTGATTTCATCCCTTAAAGACATTGTTACATTAAAAGCAACATCATTCTTGAATTGTTTTAGTCTCTCACTGTTTTATATTTCACTCAATCAAATTCTTCATAAACGCACAAAGATCCGCAGTCTAGTAGCGAGTTAATATTTATTGGGATCTCCGGTGGATTATTGTTCGGAGGAGGAGGAGGAGAATGTAAAAGTTTTCGGGCAAGGTGGCTCTCGCGGAGCTGATCTTCCGCTTCCTCGTCCCCTTCCAGGCGTCCTCTGAATACTCGTTGAAAAGGTAAAAGGGTATGTGGGGTAGCGAGTCAGTGTGTCAGCGTTCTCACGTCTCTCTTCGAGGCGTCCTTCCTTCTCCGGATCTATGTCGAGAATAAGGCCGCGTGTAGGCAGAGAAAGATCCTCCGGCGCGGCCAGATGATGAAGAGAGAGACGTAGGTGGATGCTCTCCGAGCGCGCGGCCATTAGACGAAGAGACCAATTCATTCTGAATCTCACGGAGCGATCCGTGCCTCTCGATCTTCTTCCTTCCCCACCTCCATGTATATGCGAGATGAGCCCGCCGATAAATACCGATGATTTATACATCTGATCGAGACGGCTCGGCAGCCGGTCGACTTTTCACCGTGAAATCCTCCATCGACGAGACACTTTTCCGCTTCGTTTCATCCTCCATTTGCATATCGGCGGACAGCGAATACCGCGATACCGCGACAAAACATTTTTACAAATCCGAAAAATCAATCAACCCAGCCGTTCCAGTTTTTTGTTACTGGCAAAGCGCTCGATCAATGCTTCGAATTTTACATATACAATAATTAGACAATTTTTCGCGTTGTTTCATCCTCCGTTTGCATATTCTGAAAATTTTGGTTGACGCGGAAGAAACAAAACGACTGATGTTGTCTTCGTCAAAGTATTGATGAAATACTTGATAAAAATACGAACAAATTAATGTAGCTGGACAATCTAGAAATTGTTGTTACATTTAATACATTGTTCAATACATTGTTGTTAAATTTTCTGTAGGTCGAAGTAAATCAATTTTATCGGGTTGGAATAATCTGTTCATATTTAGTCGTGATAGCTGAATTTTCCGTTCGACCAGCCCCAGAAGCCATTGTGAATCGTTTCTGCGAGGGTGTTATTTTCGAAGCAGCGACCGGGCGTCAAAGAGAATGCCAGTCGGTCATCGAATTTCAGCGCTGTGTAGCGATTTCGGAGCAGTTAGGACGTCGTTAGACTGTTTCACGGAATCAGCAGGATCGCCATGCGATCGGGAGAGCATTTTATCGGTGCGGCCGCGGCCGCGCGGTTCGCCCCTTTAACAAGCGAGACGAATATTCATGAAAGTTTCTGGGCAACCACTCGTATCCACGTGAGATCAATTTTCCGCAGCGCGACGTCGCCTTAATTTCCCGCTTTCTGCCCCGGGCCGCCCGGCAGGAAACCACGGAGAAAGGAATATAGCTGGTCTAACGAAAAAAAGAGGAATCCGAGACGCACTTTTGCGAAATTCTTGTCCATCCTTTCCAACCTCCGTTTTCTCCAGGAAAATTCGCGTAATCCTCTCCAATCTTCATTCTTATTAAAGAATTCTTATCGAACCTTACCGAATTTTCTTATTAAAGAAACTCCCCTGTTTCGAACTCTCAATGCATATAAATCAAATTTTGAAAATTAATAGCATTGTAGCTACATCTGATAAAAATAAAACAATAAAATCAAGCTGGAAGCTTGTATTCTTTAATTACCATTTTGTTGAATAAGACGCCCACAGTTTCTCTCAATCTCTTTTTTCCAACGTTTATTCAAATAGTATATGCATATACAGTGGGTGTACAAAGTATTCGTACAACTTTTAAAATAGAATAACCTTTTTATAATTGTACCAAACGACCTGATTTTTTATAATCAATTAGAAGGTTTACGAAATGATATGCAAAAAAGATTTTCCAAAAATTATCATTTACAAGGTTACATAGTTACAGGTTAATGAAAATTTAAAACATATGTTTTGTAAATCTATGTTATACACAGACTGAAAATTTCATCGAAATCGATTAACATACACACGAGCTACAATCGGTTAAAAATGGTGAAAATCGTAGTTTTACACGACTTTTGATCAGTTTCTGCTTAAAATCCACAGAATCGTACATCTTTCGATGCTTGTCATTGTTTCCTGAGTCAACCGATATATTTTAAATTTTCATTGAGGACCCAAATAAGAAAGTTATATAAAATGCCTTTTTTATTTTTGCATATAACCTTGTAAATTAAAATTTCTGGAAATTTTTTTTTGCATATCATTTCGTAAACCAATGCTTCTAATTGATTATAACAAATCAGGTCTTTTGACACAATTATAAGAAGTTATTCTATTTTAAAAGGTGTACGAATACTTTCTACACCCACTGTATATCTAATTTTATATTCGTATATGTATTATCGTGCAATAGCTAAATCTAATGAAACTAAACCAATAAAATCAAGCTGGAAGCTTGTATTCTTCAATTACCATTTTAACTCATCAATTTCATATGAAAAATAACTGTGTACGTTGTTATTGTATCGATCTTTTACCACTGTGTCAATTTGACAACGAACGACTCGAAGCTTTTTGGGAAGTTAAAACAATTGGCTTGCTGCACAACGTGACAAAAATGTTGGAAAAAAATAGTTGTCGGAATTGCAGAGAAATCTTCGAACGCATTCACCATGATTCAGCAAACGCAGCGTCTCGAAATCTCTATACGATGATATTCCATTTTAATTGCCAACTAGTTTCACCGACACGAATTAACGCATTTGCAATTACTATAGCACACTGTTATCTCTCTCTTTCTCTTCGTCTAATCTGATTTCACTGGTAATTGGTCGTTGAATCGTGCAAAGAATCCTAGAGTCGAACACGTTGCGAGACCTAGGAGGGAAAGGAGAAATGGTAAAATTCGCGGCGTGACGTGGAATAGCAACATCCCCTAACACGCTAGACGGGACGTAGCGGCTTTCGGCAAGGTTCGAATCCACTTTCCAGTATCGCGAAAAGTGGATCATCGCGATCATTAGCATGGCCAGGGTCGTCTCTCCTTTTTCCCCTCTATCCGCCCGTCCTTTTCTCCCATGTCACTTTCACAACAGGACAGAATTTCGCGGCAACGGCCGCTCTGCGCCACGCCGGCCCATGTTCCCCATGGTGTTCCGCGTCGCATCCGGCATTCTTATGGGGTTTCGGACACGGTGTGCGTGTGCGCAGCCACATGGGTTGGTATCGGTATAACGGTACCTCGTTACGTCATGCACGTTCTCTCGCACCTGTCACGCTTCGGTTGGACAAAGGGTTGCACCACCGGTCGCCCCGGATAATAATAACAACCATGCGGAAAGAAATATGGGGCGAACGAGGAGAAAGAGAGAGAAAGAGAGAAGAAGGAGGAAGGAACGACGCCACCCGATATCTGATTTCCGTGAGGAGGAAACTGGGACTTCTGTCTTCGTGTCTGTCACTGAGTATTCGGAGCGCTCCGACGCCCAGGGCGACGGCCTGTCTCCAGATCTTGATTATTTCAGATTACCAGCGGCACCCAGTCGAACATCAGGCTCGCCATGAAGGCCGACCCCCGACAGCATTTACTTTTTCTAGCGAATTTTCCCGAAACGTTGTCCTTCATCAGCCTACCAATTTCTGTCATAAACGCATAAAATCCGCTGTCTGGTTTGATCGATGAATATTTATGTACTGTGACTAATTAGAAGTTCTGTTCAACAATGGAAGGTTGTCCCTTCTCTTGACAAAATTCTCCCTCGTATACCAGCGACTATACTTGCTGATTGTAGCGGGTGGCAGTTGCACGGATGAACGATGAAATACCAGGAAAACACGGGTCATTAGTCATACTGTCCCTTCCACTAGTTT
This sequence comes from Lasioglossum figueresi, assembly GCA_028455805.1. Taxonomy (NCBI): domain Eukaryota; kingdom Metazoa; phylum Arthropoda; class Insecta; order Hymenoptera; family Halictidae; genus Lasioglossum; species Lasioglossum figueresi. The sequence goes on along the minus strand of CM052192.1, from coordinate 11,339,316 downwards.
AATATTTGATAGACTGAGCCTCAGAGCGAAGCAATTTGTTTCTTGAGAAATAGAATTGAACGTCGCTCAAATATCTGCATCGGAACCGCATAGTTTGCGGTTGCCCTGTAAATTGCTGAATAGAAGAGAACCTAAATGATTAAATGATATTCTTCTATTGTAAATTTATATCGAATAAGTGACACGCACAACATATATTCAAAGTCAATTCAAAGTAAATATTTTACGTTTAATATTGAATAGAGATTTATTCTATGTTTGAAGTCAATATTTTATTCATGATATGAAATCTGTATTTCTTCCATATTATATATTCCATATTATAAATATTTTTTTTATGGAAAAAATATTCTGTTTCTAACGTTAAATAAAGATTCATTTTATATTGAGAAAGAAATATTTTTGTTATAATATGAAATAAATATTACCTGCGCATCAGGAAAAAATATTCTATTCCAAATATTAAATAAACATTCATTTTACATTTGGAAAAAACTATTTTTCTCGTAACATGAAACACGTATTTACTGTATATTTGAAAAACAAATTTGTTGCTTAATGTAAAATAAATATTGTACGTGTATTTGAATATTAAAAACAGATTGGATCTCTTTTTAATAACATACGATTGTCTATGCTATATTTTGTGCTACCAGCGACCGTTCAATAAAAATATCGAACAGAATATTGTACGTAATAGATAAGATCGAATTATTCGTGTGATATATTAAATGTACTTCCTTCAAGACATATGCAGTTCTAATTTAAGCAATCGTGTAACGTAAGCGTCAACGCAGCTTCGTCGAGGCGTGCAGCAGAAATCCATTTGTTGAAGGAAAATTTTACATCAAGTTTGATTCGTTTCCGACACGAAAATTTTGATTGCAACGATATTGTACGGTATTGTAGAGCACGCTGGATTATACAAGAGGAATTGGATCGTATTCGAAGAGTGTCTGCTAGCGACAGATGCGTTTCCCTGCTGCAAATAGTGTTGCATGTTCATGTGCAATCTGTCTCCTGCTCGATCGAACGAAGTTGTATTTAATATAACATTCTACTTTCGTTTAACTCGTATTTCATATATTCAATATATAATTTCACTGGTTTCTTAACCCTTTGCCGTACTTTAACGAGTCAGACTCGTGACAAAGATTTGAACAAAGTCTAATAAATTTGAATGTTGCGCGTTTCTTTTTAGATGAAATAAAATTTGATTCGTATCTAATCAATATTTAAGCATTCAAATAACTATAGCCATACAAAAAATATACATTTTCTTTTCATTCTAGAATATTTTTCGGGATAAAGACATTTTAATCACCGATTGACTGGTTTCGAAATTTCGTTGAACATTTGCTTCAGGCTTGTGATTAAAAAGTAGCCCTTTCCGAGGCTCAATGTTCGATAGATATTTAATATCGAGTGTGCTTCCTACAAGAATTAGTATCAGTTTCATTTCTTCATCGTTAGATATTCACTGAACGTTGCAGTTGTTGCATAGCATTCCAGACAGTCTTCTTAATCAAGACGTTCCAAAACTTTTCTCATTAGCTGAATGAAGCTGAAATAGTTCGAAAGACTCGTCTCTCTAAGACTTTTGGAAGATCGATTTTTCTAAGACTCGTAGAACACTCATTTTGCCTAAGACTTTTGGGAAATTCATTTTTCTTGTCTCTCAAAATCCGAAAATTTATTCTAAACATTTTTACCGAGAAGATGCAAATGTTCTTTTTGCCAAAGACTTTCGGAAAATTCATTTCTCTTGTTTCTTAAAATCCGAAATTTAATTGTAAACATTTTTATCGAGAAGATGGAATAGTTCTCTTTGCCTAAGACTTTTGAAAAATTCATTTTTCTTGTCTCTCAAAATCCGAAATCTTGTAACATTTTTATCGAGAACATGAAAATGTTCTTCTTGCCTAAGACTTTTGGAAGATTCATTTTTCTTGTCTCTCGAAATCCGAAATTCTATTGTAAACATTTTTATCGAGAAGATGCAAATGTTCTTTTTGCCTAGAACTTTCGGAAAATTCATTTTTCTTGTCTCTCAAAATCCGAAATTATATTGTAAACATTTTTATCGAGAAGATGGAATAGTTCTCTTTGCCTAAGACTTTTGAAAAATTCATTTTTCTTGTCTCTCAAAATCCGAAATCTTGTAACATTTTTATCGAGAACATGAAAATGTTCTTCTTGCCTAAGACTTTTGGAAGATTCATTTTTCTTGTCTCTCGAAATCCGAAATTCTATTGTAAACATTTTTATCGAGAAGATGCAAATGTTCTTTTTGCCTAGAACTTTCGGAAAATTCATTTTTCTTGTCTCTCAAAATCCGAAATTCTATATAAACATTTTTATCGAGAAGATGCAAATGTTCTTTTTGCCTAAGACTTTTGGAAGATTCATTTCCCTCGTCTCTCAAAATCCGAAATTCTGTTGTAAACATTTTTATCGAGAAAATGAAAATGTTCTTTTTGCCTAACACTTGGGAGACTCATTTTTCTTGCTTCAAGAAGTCCGAAATTTTATTGTAAGCATTTTATTCTCATTTTATTTACATAAATGTTGCACAAAGATCCGCACAGTGGTCAGAACATTTTCATTCGCATGTCTCCGTTGCGATGTGCGGTTGGGTCCGGCGAAAATTCTACGCAGCCATAAATGGGGCATGCAAATAATTGCGAATGCCTGACGTCTGGTTGTTCGAATCGTCTTCGTGTCTCATTAAAAGCCGTGAATGTGGGGTATCGAGACGTTCCGTAGCCGCGGCGCGTTTTTGTATCCGCATTAATCGGCTGAAAAACTTTCCTTTCTCCATCTTCCGCGGGGTTCCGTCCCAGGAATTGACGAAAACGAGGTTATAGGAAGTGGGCACCACGGGCCACGATCTCGTCAGATAATTGTGCAACAAGGTTTCACCGCTTAACGATTACTTTTGTTCGCATACCAGCTCGACGGCCGATATATTCTACCTTAAAACGAACAACTCTTATTTATTATTTTATTTAACCCTTCGGAGCACTGGTTCAAAATGAAATTCCTTCGAAAAATTCAGTCTTTCTTGAATGAAACTGTGTCCACACCGAACCAACATCCAGCAACTTTATTTTCATTAGAAAATCTCTTATGAAACTTATTACTAGACTGCGGATTTGATGCTTTTATAACAAAAATGGGGTACGTACAATTTAAAACAGTAGACACGTGAACAATATTTAAGGACATCAATGTGTTAGTTTCAACTTAACAGGATAATTAAAAGAAGAATACAATTTTTATTTGGCTCCTGTGTCCTGAAATAAATGCAAACATTGTTTATTTCTCGCATAAAGATCCGCAGTCTACTTATTACTCACAACATAACGTACATTACAGAGTGTTACAGAGTACAGTGAATAGACTGCAGATATTTATGACGGAAAATTTAAAAAATTGAAGATGTCGATATATGATTTCTCATCTATTAAAATTATTGAGGGAAGAAATAACATTCTGTTTGATCGCTGTTCCTTGCAATCGATACAGACAATTTTTATTTTGTATCAAGTTTCGCGGTCTAATAGCGAATAACGAGAATGTTAGTAACATTGTAAGACAAAAAATAAGAAGACGCGTAGCTGTTTTATTTACTGATTAAAATAGAAACGAAGAATTACCAACTTGATGTGATTTTGATGTCAGGATCCCGCACGGCTACGCAACGAGTTTCACAATTAATTTTTGGATACTTTTAAGGTACACTTAAGAAACAATTTTTTCGGGCCAATCACAGGAGAATCTCCGTGTAATAAGCGGTCGCTCGAAGACGATTTCAATGGCGAACCCAATTCCGCGGATCCCGGCGCGTAGGAATCCGACGTGAGCTCGATCCCATTGGGTGTCATTTTCCTCGGCGTCTACGCAGCCCGTATTTAGGACGTGAGACATAAACGACACATTCTCGACACGCATGCATTCTTCCTACGTTTCTCCGTGTAAAACTGTGCGGCTGGCAACGCTGGTAATTGGAGAAACGACGCTTCCAGTAAAAAATTTATTCCCAAACCGGAAGAACGCACGATTCATTGTCGTTACAAGTTGAATCATCCGTGTAGGTTTTGTTGCACCAGTCCTGGGATCGACGGTGTTCTCTTTCCTTCTTTGTTGTTTCGTTTTACCGGAAATTGACAAAATTCTTCCTCCTTTTTTTCTGAAACGAAGTTCACTGTCTTCGAACAATACCGGCAATTAGCTATGTAATTTTAGGTCTTGCGAGCAACAATTGATGTATTGTTGCGCGAGTAGTCTTACACAATATTTGTAGCTTCCTTTCATAATTAACATAAGAACCTCGAAGAGATGTTAACGAACGAGTAGAAGTAATGTTAATTTCTATAATAGAATATAATGTTGACGAAGATTTGATATTGTTCGATTTTTTTAGAGAGTCCCGTTGTTTCATCAGATTCCTGCGATTTCAGAAAGCTAGTGGGAGCAGAAGAATGAGCATCGAATAATTTAACAGAGACGAAGCCGTTTAATAAGGTTCATTAAAATAACGAAAACAATTATTGCTCGTTCGTTATAGTGTCCATTCTTTCCCCCTATTATTCTCCAAGTTTTCTACCTTAAAAGATACTTTTATTCTTATAATAGGTATCGCAATTAGAAGAATTTATTTTCTCCGATATCCTTTTGCGTTTATATCTGGTTTCTTCGCTTAAATGAGGAGCACCCCGGTTTGCTTTGCTTTTGTTTCATTTATTTCATAGCGTTCAGACTCGCGCTGCTATTTTTTCCATTGCAATTGATCGTTTGTCTTTTTTTTTTATTCCCTTTGGTGAAAATCGAATTCTTTATGTTTGAGAAGCTGTTGTTAAAAACTCGGTAAATATTGTTAATTTCGTAAGAATTTTCGATGACAATATCTTGTTAAATATTTTATTAGAATGATATTTTATAAGGGTCTATTGTTACAAGGTATGTAATCGGACGAAGGAAATTAAAAAGGAAAGCGCTACATTATACAATTTTAGAAAGTTCTTGGAATTCTTTCGATACATAATGAAATCTTTGATAAAGGGAACAAGTTTCTCTTCGACAGCCATTTATTAAATGCATTTCCCTTTGATGTAAATCTGTAAAACAAGCTGCAGTAAAACCTTCGGTCACGTTTAACATACTTTTACTTCTCCATTTAATTTAGCAACACTTATGTCGTCTTATCCAAACAAATTTCATCTCTAGAATCGTTAATTCTTCAATTTATCATTGCAATCAATAAATACTTCATCTACTCGTTTCCGTTATCACTAGATAGCGGATCTCTATGCAAAATAAAAATTGTCTCCATAAATTGCAAGTTAGGAGCATAACTGATCACACACACTTTAAATCAGAATAACTTTTTTATGAATGGACCAAACGACTTCAATTTCTCTGTAAGGCTGAATGAGTTAGTTTAGTAAATGACGTCTAAAAAATATGTTGAAAAAATGCATTTGGTCGGAATTGTGAAAACCAATAATAAAAATTGATTTTTACAACATTTTTAGCTGGGCCAATAACGAAAATTTAAAAGATGTGTTTTGTCAACTCGTATAAATCATATACGCTCTGAAAAGTTCGTTGAAATTTGTTTACGAGTTATAAACGATCAAAAGTGATAAAAAGGCTGAAAAACATGAAAAATTGCAATTTTTACCAATTTTGATCGTACATAACTCGTAAACCAATTAATCAATTTCGATGAAATTTTCAGAACGTATATCCATACGAGTTGACCAATCACACATCTTTTAAATTTTCGTTATTAGCCCAGCTAAAAGAGTTGTAACAATCAATTTTTACTATTGTTCTTCACAATTCGCAATTCTTCTCAATTTATTTTTCACAGATACTAGACTAACGAAACTAATTCTTCTAGCCTTACAGGGAAATCGAAATCGTTTGGTCAATTCATAAAAAAGTTATTCTGATTCTGAGCAGTTATGCTCCTAACTGTATACATATAAATTCTTTTAATGTTTTCGCTATTTTAACTTACACCCACTCATTTGTCTCATAAATGCATAGAATCTGTCTAGTCATCGCCGATGATAATTTCGAAAAATCGCTTAACATCGATATAGTATTTGTTCACTGGAAGCAAAATAAGGTAGGAGGAAGCTTCCAGTTGATATACTGCTAATAACAAGAGGAAATGGGTTAAGATTCGGGTACGTGTCCGCGTATGCAAATCTAAAACATACATAGAGGTTGTCCGGAGGCAAACAGGTGGCCCTGGTCTCTATTCGGGCCGCGTGACTAACGAGAGAAAGATTTTGGTTTCGGGAACGAGATTCTAGGGTACGGTCCTATCGAGGCCCACGATGTTTCGATCAACTTTCGCGGCCGAAAGATTAATTTTCGGGGCCGCTTTCTCCTAATAGCCCGTCGTTCTACCGGGTCCTGATTCCACTTGTGATATCGCATTGTTCACACTGTGGTACCCGCACGCCGATTATGCGCCCGCAATATCGTTTTCGCACTCGAATTCCTTGCGGTTGTATAAGGTCCGATCGACACGCTGCAACCTCTTTTTTCTTTCGAAAAAATAAAAAAGGAACGAGAAGAAGTTCGAGAAAGTCGGATGCTCGGGACCTACTTTTGCGACGCGGTGACGTAGACAAGGAATTTCTAACATTTTTAAGTCGCTCGGAGGTCGAACAGGAATTTCGAATGGCTGCGATCTGCGAATCATCGTTCCCTTCTTGACAGCTGCGTGGTTATCCTTCAAAACTGATTTTAGGCATTTAGATTCATTAAATTGTGAATTTTATGCACTTCTGAGAAAGGGAAAGTGTAATAGTTTAGAATATATGGCCGAATAGTTATAGTTTATTATCTACTGTCATTGCCAAGACATTCAAGAGAAGGCATGTTAACACATTACCGACTGGTGATTATTGTATAATTTTGAAAAATCTATGGTGCATGGCTAAACACATTTTAATGGAACCTTCAAAAAACACTAAAAAAACATTTCTATGCTACCTCTTGGGACAGTACAATTATTAAAAAACCTATTAATAACGGTGATTATTGCATAATTTAAAAAAATGTATGGTACACAGTTAAACACTTTTTCAATAGCAATAGCAATTTTCAGTGTGAACTAACAAGTCACTCTCAATAACGTCATCTTATAGTTTCATTTAACATTGCAATGTAGAAGAAAATTTCTATGCTTTCTATTGGGACTGCACAATTATTAAAAATCCTATTAATAGTGGTGATTATTGCATAATTTCAAAAAATCTATGGTACATAGTTAAACACTTTTTCAATAGCAATAGCAATTTTCAGTGTGAACTAACAAGTCACTCTCAATAACGTCATCTCATAGTTTCATTTAAGATTGCAATGTAAACGTTAATTTCTATGCTTTCTATTGGGACAGCACAATTATTGAAAATCCTATTAATAGGCTTCCATTTGGTAAAGTGCAGAGGTGGGCATTATTTGGCGAAACAAATATTTAAAATACTATTGAATATTTCAAAAAATCAAAATAATCAATGGTACACAGTTAAACACTTTTTCAATAGCAACAACAATTTTCAGTGGAACTAATAAGTCACCCTCAATAACGTCATCTAATAGATTCATTTAAGATTGCAATGTAAACGTTAATTTCTATGCTTTCTATTGGGACAGCACAATTATTAAAAATCCTATTAATAGTGGTGATTATTTCATAATTTCAAAAAATCTATGGTACACAGTTAAACACTTTTTCAATAGCAACAACAATTTTCAGTGGAACTAATAAGTCACCCTCAATAACGTCATCTAATAGTTTCATTGAAGATTGTAATGTAAACGTTAATTTCTATGCTTTCTATTGGGACAGCACAATTATTAAAAATCCTATTAATAGCGGTGATTATTGCATAATTTCAAATAATCTATGGTACACAGCTAAACACTTTTTCAATAGCAACAGCAATTTTCAGTGGGAACTAACAAGTCACCCTCAATAACGTCATCTAATAGTTTCATTGAAGATTGTAATGTAAAAGTTAATTTCTATGCTTTCTTTTGGTACAGCACAATTATTGAAAATCCTATTAATAGGCTTCCATTTGGTAAAGTGCAGAGGTGGGCATTATTTGGCGAAACAAGATTCAGATTTTATTTTGCTTAAAGAAAATAGTATTTGAAATAAGATATACAATTTAAAAAATAACATATTTCTATTTGAAAAATCTGGACATGAAAATAAAATATTTCTATTTCAACAATTTGATCCACAAAATAGAAATATAATATAATAATAAAATTTCTGTTTGAACAATCTGAAACACGAAATAAGATATTTTACTTTTTGCATTGTTCTAATACTCTGAGAAACCGTATAAACGTACAGTGTATCTTATCGTTTAGAAACGATTTACGGTCATAAATGTATTGAATTCGAACCATTAATTTCAGCAATAATATTTAAAATTGGAATTGAAAATAAAGACGAAATACAAATATTTTCAATATTCTTCAAATAAAATACTATTTTCAAAAATTACTGCCTCAAATCAATTACCTTATTTTAAAAAATTGCTGCATCAAATAAAATATTTTATTTTCAAAGGTGTACACATACTTTAAAATAAATAGGATTATTTACTATTTACTATTTAAAATACTATTTTCTCCAGCACTGGTAAAGTGTTAACAAACAGGAGACAGTATCTCTCCGGGTATTTCATACCAATGCTGTCCTTCATTATTGTCAACTATTTTACCTAACATTCGAACTAATACTTATATTTATTCGTTCATCTTGTAGAATTGAATACATGTTTTACATTTTGATTAGATTGTGAATTTTTTATGCACTTGCGAGAAAGGGAAAGTACGAAATAATAAAATTAAGTCTGGTACCAGATGTTCATTTAATTTAATCGTCGGAACAATTGTTCTATTCGTCGAGACTTTCGAGTTGAAAGTGTTCTCTCGAGTATATTTTTGCTGGCAGCGTGCAATGTCGATACAAAATTGCGACAGCTGAGTCAGGAGATGACAGTACCCGAAAAGGAAGGTGGCTCATGATGACTGGTAGTAAGCTTCTTCGAATATTCGTACGCGTTTAGTTAGGTCTCGGAATTTCGGCGAGTATGAGTCTTTGTATCGTTCGGCGCGCAGATGAAAAGGGAACGTGATGAGAAAGACGATGGAAGTGCAATCACACTCGGAAAAAACTAGGGAACGAAAGAAGAGCGGAATGGTTAGTTGTCTGTATTGGGGCGAGTCGAAATTGGCAGGAAAACAACCCTTGGCTTGAAAGGAATTTTTAAACGACCGTATATTCCCTTCGCAGCCGTTGCTCTCAGCGGAAAAGGTGTATAAAATGTACGAACCATTTTTAAAATATATCTTTCGATATGTAATATAAATTGTCAGTTAAAATAATTCTACTTAAAACTATTCGAGAAAGCGAAGAACACCTTTATCGATATTCTTGTTTATCCGATACAATGAATATAGAACTAAATTTTCAAATAATACGATTACCACTGTGATTGGTTTTTTAATCAACTTTCATATTCCATTTGCATGCAAAGAAGCGCCCCATCGGAGTCGATAATCCGCCACATTTCGAATACTCCCTAATAAACAAAATACAGATTGAACTTTAGAATTTGCATGAAAATTATTATTCAGAGTCGAACACATAAACGAAATTTTTAGAAAAATCAACTTAGAACGGTTCTAAAAACTTCACAATTGGGAAACTATAGGAATAACAAGTCACTCTATACACTTTTGAAAAAATCAACGAAACAAAATATCGATTTTTTAAAACCTTCTTAAAGAAACATTATATTTTGTATATAGTTCTGCAATCTATTCATAATTGATACTCGACACGTTCAAGTGAATTTTTTCGGAAACCATTCGAACAAGATTTTCCAGACTTTGTTTAACAAGTTTAGGTGGGGGTTATGTCTGCAATTAGGGGAACAAATGGTACCGCTGCTCGATTTGTGGTTGCTAACTATAATTTCGGGATTAATAGGGAAATATTGGGAAATGCAAATATCGGAAGCAGAAGCTTGCAAATGGGAAACATTCACTCGCACTTTCACGTATTATCTGCCGCACGGCGTTATCCCTGCGTATAACGACTACCATAATCCACTTCCGGATGGACGAGTTAACGCAATGCGGGTGAGGAATCTGGGCCAGACCGCCGCGCCGGTTGGCTTTTCTAGTCTTGTTCTTATCGGTCGTGGTGTTACGCAAATCGAGGTTCGCCATGCAATTTCGAGAGTAGAAAACGAAAGTAACAATGCGCTAATATATCTCCTCGTTGTCTTTCATCGATCAAAAATGCACCCTCCATGAAAACTCTATTACCATGTTATCTACAAATTTATCAATTTCTACATCTATTTTATTCACACTGGTTAAAAATCATTTCGGTTTCTAATATGGATACACATAACGGGAACGATGAGGTAAAAATTTAAAAATGAAATTCAAATTGGACATTATGCAAATTAATTTCAATTTCAACCTTATCCAAATCAATTTGACCTATTAAGAATATTTAAAATCAGTTATATATTTATTTAGACTCGTGTTAATGGTGTTGTTAGTGCGAGGGAAACATAAGACTCAATACACTAAATACGGTTGCCATTAAATTCAAATTAATTATGCAAATCAATTTGACCCATTAAGAATATTTAAAACCAATTATACATTTATTTAGACTTATATCAACGGTGTCGTTAGTGCGAGGGAAACCTATAAGACTCAATATACTCAATACAGTTGCCGTTAACTTCAAATTAATTATGCAAATCAATTTGACCTACTGAGAAAATTTAAAATCAATTATATATTTATTTAGACACATTTCAACGGTGTCGTTAGTGCGAGGGAAACATATAAGACTAAATATACTCAATACGGTTGCCATTAAATTTAAAGTACTTATGCAAATCAATTTGACCTATTAAGAATATTTGAAATCAATTATATATTTATTTAGACTCATATCAACGGTGTTGTTAGTGCATGGAAACATATAAGACTAAATATACTCAATACGTTTGCCATTAACATTAAAGTACTTATGCAAATCAATTTGACCTATTAAGAATATTTAAGATTAATTATATATTTATTTAGACTCGTGTCAACGGTGTCGTTAGTGCGAGGGAAACATATAAGACTAAATATACTCAATACGTTTGTCATTAAAAAAGTACTTATGCAAATCAATTTGACCTATTAAGGATATTTAAAATTAATTATATATTTATTTAGACACACGTGAACGGTGTCGTTAATGCGAGAGATATACACAATACACTCAATACGGTAGCCATTAACTTCAAATTAATACGTTTCGCGTTCCGCTTGCACTGAAGCGTGACAATACCGCTTGCACGTATTTAGGTAGCTCGCCATCCTCCGGCATCTCTCGTATCCACGAAAGTAGAGCGTTTTATAATACTTGCGACCAGGGCTCCGGGTTACCCGATATACATTGTAATTAATGTTACACGATAATTATGGAAATTGCACACTTGTCGCGGCATGATCGCTCAGATGAAAGACGGTGGCGAAATCTATCGCTCCGGGATACGATCTACGACTGTGATACGCCATTTTCTTCGCGCAGCTGGAGCCGCTGTCTGTCACTTACTATCTGCTCCGGGAATTTGAAAAACAAACAAAATATCGTTCGATCAGATTTTCTGTCAAATACAAGTTGTCAAGAAACTTCATAATTTTTAGTGTTCTTAATGTTTTGGAAACTCGACTTTTCTTCAGTTAGATAAAACAATTAATTTCTTTCAAAATATTTTGTGTATCTACAATAAAACAATATTTAAAAACATCGTACGAGCTGTATTTTAACGAACATCAATTTACAGCAATGCTACGGAATGTTAAACAATGTTTCTACAATTTAATCGTTTCATCATACGGTCCTAGATATTTTCAATTTTGTCATCGTTAGTAAGTAGACTCCGGATCTTAATGCGAAATAAAAATTTCTTACCTGAATTGGTTGAGAATGATATAATAGTATGCTTAAATATTTCCAATATTTTTGCTATTTCAAATTACATCTCTTTATTTTTGTCACAAACGCATAAAATCCGCAGTCTAGTCGTAAGCTACAATACATCGATGTTCCTAAACTTTTAAAATCCGTCCACCGTTTCAACATCAACTGCCCATTTCCATCGCAAATGCATAAAATCCGCAGTCTATTCACAAGTTACAACGAATACATCGATGTTCTTAAATTTTTCAAATCCGTCCACCGTTTTAAACGACAACTGTTCATTTTCGTCTATTGATAATTCTCGATTGGCAGCGGCGATCGACAGGAATTTCAAGCAACCTACATCCGATTGCAAGAAAATGATCTAGATGCGAGCCAGGAAGGTTTCCATTATGCTTAAAAATGCATAGCTCAGATAACAGTCTCGGACACATGGGAACCGTAGAAAGTACTTCGGAATTTAGCATTCCGCGAATGATAACCTCTCGGCTCGGCCGTGCGCAACGGCTGCCGGGAAAACGCTCGCGATTTTCGATTTGCGCGAGGCGACTCGAAGCGCGACGGACCGGTATGGAACAGGTACGGTGAAAAATCGCGGTACGTCCACGATCGGACTTGTAGTAGAGTAGCACACGCCCTCGTTTCGGTTTTCTCCTCCTCCAGCGATTTATTGAAATCGAACCTCCTCGAACGGAAATGACTCGATCCATCGTCATTACAACCACGGGTTCCGGCCGTTTGAACGTTGACCATCATTCGAGTCACGATCCACACCGTGTTCCGCTCGAGAGAGAGGAACGAGCGAAATATATTTTTCGCAGACATTCCTCCATCGCGTTTCAGACACCGACAACCAGCTGACGCTACGATATTGTTACGTACACCACCACCGTGGCCAGTTACGGTTGTGCTGTTTCTTTGTTTCTCTACGTGTCCCGCCGTGAATTAGTTTCCCGGCGAAATCGTGTTTCCAACGGGATAACTGCGGATCCTGGTTTTCTCCGATAAACTCACTAGCCAGGAGTTTTCGAATCCTGGTAAATATTATGGGACCTTCTTTATCCGAACCTCCGATGATCTCCGAATCTCATCCTGAAATGCTTAATGTCCGATTTTAGAATGCGAATGTTTTCGCTTATTCCAGAGGTGGACATTTGGTGAAACAAATGTTTGAAATAGTATTGAATATTTTAGATTTTATTTTGATTAAAGGAAATATGTAGTGTTTGAAGTAAGATATACAATTTCGAAAATAAAATATTTGTGTTTGAACAATCTGAAACACGAAATAAAATATTTTACTTTTTGAATCGTTACTTACGTATCTTATCGGTAGGAAACTATTTACAGTCACAAATGTATTGGACTCGAATCATTATTTTCAGCAGTGATATTTAAAATTTGAAATGTAAGATAAAGACAAAATACAAGTATTTTTAATATTCTTAAAATAAAATACTATTTTCAAGAAATTACTGCATCGAATAAAATATTTTAAAATGAATAGGATTATCTACTATTTACTGTTTGTAACACTATTTTACCAAGCTGTGGGAATTTCTTGTATAAAGCTTTGTGTAAATACTTGGTGTGGTTAAACTTTATCAAATGTTACAATGCAACCACGATCTGCCGTCATTGAAGATTTTATGCAGAAATAATATACCGGTCTAGAATAAACAGTTCCGAATCCACTAAACTCTAAAGCAAGCAGATCACGTACACCGTCCCTCAAAAATACGGTGCATGTTATGATTTCAATCCAAATAAAATATTCCTCGGGGAAATGAACGTTTCGTTCACAATTTTATATTCTGTCGCTGAAATTGGCAGAGGCAGATACGCTCCAAACGTTTCGAAAAATATTTCACTTAGTCCATATAAATACTTCGCTTTATAACCGTTTATTTACTAAAATCTATTAAAACAAAGAACTGCAATGTAAAGAGAAACTAGTAATTGTGAATTTCATGCAAATAAACATTATCTTCATTGATTACGAAGAACAATTTCCAAGTAGAAAGTTTTTGGTTTCTTTAAAAATTTCAAGATAATAACAGACTAAAATAAATTTTAATAGTAATTATTTTCTTAAAGTCCAGCCAATTTTTTTCATCGATTACGAAGAACAGATTTTGCTTTCTTTAAAAATTTCAAGGAAATAAAAAGTTAAAATAAATTTTAATAGTAGTTCTTCCCAGTCAATTTTATTCATCGATTACGAAGAACAGCTATCAAATAGAAAGCTTTTGGTTTCTTTAAAAATTTCAAGAAAATAACAGATTAAAATAAATTTTAATAGTAATTCTTCCCTCAAAGCCCAGCCAATTTTCTTCATTGACTACGAAGAATAACTTTTGCTTTCTTTAAAAATTTCAAGGAAATAAAAAGTTAAAATAAATTTTAATAGTAGTTCTTCCCAGTCAATTTTATTCATCGATTACGAAGAACAGCTATCAAATAGAAAGCTTTTGGTTTCTTTAAAAATTTCAAGAAAATAACAGATTAAAATAAATTTTAATAGTAATTCTTCCCTCAAAGCCCAGCCAATTTTCTTCATTGGTTACGAAGAAAAGCTTTTGGTTTCTTTAAACATTTCAAGAAAATAATAGATTAAAATAAATTTTAATAGTAGTTCTTCTTCATCGATTACCAAGACCACCTGTCAAGTAGAAAGTTTTTGTTTACTTTAAAAATTTCACCAAAATTATAAGTTAAAATAAATTTTAATAGTAGTTCTTCCCAGTCAATTTTATTCATCGACTACGAATAACAGCTATCAAATTGAAAGTTTTTGGTTCCTTTAAAAATTCCAACAAAATAATAGATTAAAATAAATTTTAACAGTAATTCTTCCCTCAAAGTGCAGCCAATTTTCTTCATCGATTATGAACAGCTTTTGGTTTCTTTAAAAATTTCAAGAAAATAATAGATGAAAATAAATTTTGATAGTAGTTCTTCTTCATCGATTACCAAGACCAGCTATCAAGTAGAAAGTTTTTGGTATTTCTTAAAATTTCAACAAAATAATAGATTAAAATAAATTTTAACAGTAATTCTTCCCTCAAAGCCCAGCCAATTTTCTTCATCGATTACGAAGAACAGCTACCAAATAGAAAGTTTTTGATTTCTTTAAAAATTTCAAGAAAATAACACATTAAAATAAATTTTAATAGTAGTTCTTCCCTCAAAGTGGAGCCAATTTCCGCGCAGACAGTGATTGCGTTAGAGCGAATAGAACAGCTCGCATCATAAGTCTGTTCGCATCTGGTTGCGTCCGAAAGAAGACCGCGAGCCCCAAAATAAACACACTCCTCCCCGTTCCTTATTTAATGACTCTCGCGCCTCGTTCCGAGCGTCTTTCACCTGTGCCCGGGGAGCATCGTTCTCCGGAATGGTGGACAGAGAGGCGTAGACATGACAATCGAGAGGGAGAAAAAGAAAGAGTAGGTCGACAAGAGAAAAAAGAAAGTGGGAGACGAAGAAGCACAGTATCGAAAACAAGAAACAAAAATTAGTACCTCAAACATCCCTTTTTAGAAAACAATCCCCGAAGAAATAAGTGAATTGCGTCGATGAACTGTTAAGAAATAGCTACTCGAAAACATTGCCACATTTGTGAAGTTGTCTGTTAGTATCCGAAAGAACAACGAGAGTCCAAAAATAAACGCTCTTCTCCCCGTTTCCTATTTTCGTGCTCATAATTATGAAAATGGTCCAACCATATATTTCTTGTTTCGAGATATTGAAAGTATTACGATTGAATAAATTGAAAAATATTTTTATATTATATATATATATATAATAAATTATAATTACATATAATATAATATTACGTAACATTTTAATTTAGATTTTGTTTAGCCTTGATCGATGAAAATTGATTAGAAATGTGAAATTTTGTGTGGATCTCTTAGACTATTTTCAAAATGAACGCTGAACTGAATTTCATGCGATACATCGAATGAATTCAGTTTAAAATAACTCGATGCGAAACAACTGATAAACTGATATTTTTTTAAAATTTTGTGTGGATCTCTTAGACCATTTTCAAAATGAACGCTAAATAAATTTCATACGATACATCGAATGAATTCAGTTTAATATAACTTGATGCGAAATAACTGATAAACTGATATTTTAAAAAAATTTTGACTTAGACCACTTTCATAATTATGGGCACATTTAATGACTCTCGCGCCTCGTTCCGAGCGTCTTTCACCTGTGCCCGAGGAGCATCGTTCTCCGGAACGGTGGACAGAGAGACACGGAGCCGGGAGACAGAAAGAGAGAGAAAGAGAGAACTGTTTACCAAGAGAGAAGGAGAGAAACAGCTACTCGGCACGGTATCAGAAAAAGAAAGAGCGAAAACGGTGGCAGAGAGCGGTCGGCACAAAGGGAAGGGGCCGGCTCGCGAGCACGGTGGGCCTGTTTGGGGCCCACTGAAGGCGGAAGGAGCCGAGGAGGGGTGAACGTGCGGCCAGAACACGATCGAGATTGTCAGTAGGTCACTGGGACGTGGCTCGTGGCCGAGACGAGCGTGGCTTGCACCTTCAGTCAGTCCCCGTTGGCCAAGGTAGCCACCTCTGGGCCCGTAGAGTCGAGTCGCCGCGCAGGACAGAGACAAACGCACACTTCCTCGGGCCCTTGTTTTTTTTCTTTTTTTTTTTCGTTTCGTTTCGTTTCGTTTCCACAAGGGAAGCACGGTCGCGGGGCCCGATGAGGAACGACTGACCCACGGCGCGCATCACGGGGTTCATTCGCGAGACCGGGGGTGACTAATTACACCAGGGGAAACGGGACTAACGAGGATCCTCTGAGCGGAGGAGCCGACGCCAGTGTCTCCAGCCGAAGGATTCGACAGAGGTGCATCGATCTGTTCTTCCGGTCCCGGATCTAGAGGTGTACTATCGATTATCGATGTCTTATTGATACTTAAGTGGGTACACCTGGCCGGACGGTGTCGAGAGATCGACCTTCTTGTGGAATTTTTTCCGAAGTAACGGCTATGCGAGGAACTTCCATCTTTTCGGAACGTGTGCATGTAGCTTTTCACTTTATTCTGCAATCTTTTTCACCTGGATATATTGCAAAATGGCGCAGTTATTCGTTAACTCTCAAACTGTGTGCTTTGGAACATCGCTGCCGGACGAGACAAACTGGATTGCTTAAAATGAAAAATTCTTTTTTATTAAAAAATGAGAACGTGGCACCCACAATGTACCGTAGGATTTCATAAAAATTTGATCATTATAGAAATAGCGACATGACTTGACGACGAAAAATCTATTTTTACTGGAAAAATCAACTTTGAACGGTTCTTAAAATTAAGCTATTTGGAATCTAGAGGAATAACATGGCATTCAACGTATACACTTTAAAAAAATCGATTTTTTAAAACTGTCTGGCAGGTGTACCTTTTTAAAGATATATCGGTAATATCATTAAAATATCGTCAAGGCGAATGAAACGAGTACTGTATTAGTAATGTAATCGATATACTGTCTGTAATCAGTGGACAGCGGATTCGATGCATTTATGAAGTAGAAATGTTCTTTTCAATACAACGAAATCGTTAAGGGATGAAATCAATTTTTATTTTATTCCTGCTTCTCATAATCAATGCAGAACATTTTTATTTTGCATAAAGATCCGCAGTCTGATTACTATCAGCTCGTACGAAAATAACTAGAATCAAATAATAAATCATTACGCCTTACACTTCGACAACTTCTGTCTCTATTCGCCTTAACGATACCTTCAACGTATCATCGATATATCAAAGTATCGAGACATATCGATATTTATCTCGATAACAGTATACAGTCACACCTCTAGCCGGATCGTTCGCGTTCATGTCACTCGAGGTTTTCATACTTGTTGATCGCGAAGATCTAATATCGAGCTCTTTGATGCTCGACCTCTCGCAATTTTCCAGTATTTCCGGTCTTTCTTCCTTTATCTTCCGTCCCAGTACGGGAAATTTAATTTTTCCTATATTTTTTTCCTCCTCCTCTTCTTCTTGCCCTTCGCTCTCCCACCTTCCCGCACGGTTAAACTTTATTTCCTAGCCAATTTCAGCGGAAACGAAGCTCTTTTCTTTCTCTCTGTCTCTCTCCGCGTGCCAGGACTTTGAATCTCGCGAGATTGAATTCCCCGAGCTGCGTTACAGACCAAAGTTCTTCTTCTTCTTCGTCTTTCGGCGTGGCGACGCGCCGCGGACCAGTTTTTAATTAAGAAGTTCGAGTTTTGAAAGGACGATGACGGTTTGTTTCGGTGGATTGTGCGTATTCGGTCAGATCGATCATCGGACGTTTAGTTGTCCGACATGTTTCTTCAGATTTTGTTGGCAGTCTTTCCTTAGGCTCTTCCCGACGAGTTTCATGGGAACGTTCGATTTTATTTGTCGAACGATGGAAGTTGCGTTTCGTCGATCGGTTGATCGATTTGTAGGAGTGTTCGCGTGTGGCCACATTGATAGCCAGCCCCATTTTTTATTGCAGAGAGGATACACACATAATGGAGAGGACGTGGCGGAGTATACGGAAGACAGCTTTAATCTTGTTGCTGCCTTTGTTAGTGGCTGTGAGTAGAATTTTTGTAATTTTATTTGAAGACGACGATGAATGAAGACGATCGTGCTTGATTGTTATCGATTTTACAAATCAATTTTAGACTTGCTTTTGGGATTGTTTCCTTTAAGGCGAAGATCGGCATAATTTATTTATCGTTCGACAATGCGGACACGATTTTCAGCGCGTTTTATCAAAATTTTTGAACATTGCTCGGTTAATTGTCGAATTGAACGAGTGTCGCTGTTCACAGATATTTTTATAATTTAATAATTATCGTTCTACATATTTTTATATATTGCTGCTCGTTCGAAGTACAAATTCAACAATTTTCGAAACGAGGGACTTACCTGATTTCTGCGCCAAGGTCTTCAGCAACAGTTATGAAATCTGTTGCCGAAGAAATGCTGGCAGCTAACGTGTTAGGGGTTTTTATACTCTCAGAGGATTTTTCTATGATTATTAGTAGGTTTCCTCAACGAATACTTTGTGCCGAAAGAGACATACAGTGACGCCCATTAATATTCGGACATTTAAAAAGTACGTTTTGTAGATCTGTGTCAATTATATGTAAGTATTGTGAAAGTTTCATCGAAATCGGTTGATGAAAAAGTGACATGTATTGAAAGACGTAAGAATCCTTAGATTTATTGCAGTTAGAGACCGAAAATCGTGAAAAACTGCAATTTTTATAATCTGTAACACTAAACCTACCAACACCGGTCAAAATAATCGGTTCCAGATTTTTCATTTTACAATTATTGAAGTAATAAAAATGATTTTATAAACATATTTAATAGAGCACGTATTACAATAGGGGCTGGAAAATGTCTAAATAAAATCAATCTTGTCATTTTTATAAGGGAGCGTGTTCCAGTTACTTTTAAGGCTCGGTAGGTTTAGTGTTAAACGTTTGTAGCTAATTGCAACGTCGATCGATTTTGATGAAATTTTCCGACAATGTTTAATTGATACAGATCTAAGAAACGTGTTTCCCAAATTTTCAGTTGCCAGTTCTCTGCAATTCCGACAACTTGCAATTCTTTCCAAAAACTTTTGTCACGTATCGTAGCAAACCAATTGTTCTAAATTCTCAAAAACAGTTCAAATCGTATGGTCCAAGCAGAAGACAGTCTGGAGACTGCGAGGCTTGTCTGCAGAAGTGTAGAACACGTTCGACAGAAGCTCGCCGACAATACGGCACGAAACACAACACAGACAACTGCATCAATAGATTCACCTGTTTTACGCAGCGCGACATAACGGTCGCCGTACGAGCTGTCTGTCACTTCGAACGAGGATAACAGCCACGAGTAGTAATCTCCATTCGCTCGAGGATGAATTGGAGGACACCGACGTAATAATACCGATCACGGTAATACGACAATCGATTATTTGCCAGAACGCGACCTGCACTCCCACGAAACTAAGTGGTCAACGGCGATTTATCGACAGGAGTCATCTGTTACTGCGATTTCGCCATTTATGTGACAGTGACTACCACTAATATTCGGACACTCTTAAAAAGACGACAACTTTTCTAACCCTTTGCATCCCTTTGTCGAGTGTGACTCGACATCAGAGAAAGAGAAATGTAAAGGGAACGGGTTTTTATATGTATTTAAGGGTTCTTCCTTTATTTATTTAATTTCTTATTTTTCAGATAAAAACAAATATAAGTTCCACAAATATAAATTACAACAAAGTTTGAGAGCTATATTTAATATAATTAGTAAACAAATTTATTTAAAATAAGTAGCAGTCAAGGGACTGTCCTTTCAAGTAAACATCAACTAAAACACTTAAAATAGTAGGGAATTGTTGGCAGTAAAATTAAAGAAAAAAATTCTTAGTGCAAAGGGTTAAACCTCGTCCGTCTCACGTGTCAATTTCACACAGTTTTTTGTTATTAGTTTTACAAATTACTTATCATTAGACTGCGGATCTTTATGCAAAATAAAAATATTTTGCATAGATTGTGAGAAGCAGGAATAACATACAAATTGATTTCATCCCTTAACGATTTTGCTCGTTTGAAAGCGACATTACAACATTCTTGAATTTTTAAAATCTTTTACTATTTTAATAATAATAATATTTCATTATTTTCTTTTAATATTTCGTTCAATCAATTTCTTCATAAATGCACACAGATCCGCAGTCTAGTTATTATAATGCGAAACACATAACCGTTTAATAAAGTAATTGTTTACCATGTTATTTCATCGATCTTTCACCACTGTGTTAATTTGACACCGAGGGGCAGATTCAGTTCGTGAAATGTGGGACGGATGAGGGTTAATCGTCCAGAATCAACTTCTGGTTTCATCATCGTCCAATGAATTCTTTGTACTATTAATTCCTTCGTTGATTAGGCGTATGGCAATTCTCCAAGAAATATTCGCGTTGACTTCGTTCTCGAGAAGAGAGAGAAAAGAAAACGGAGCTAGCTTCATTGATACACCTAAATGTCCATCGGATGGACCGCTATTTACGGGACACGCACGTGTTGGCTGAGATACAACACGACGTTAATGCTTCTGGGGAATCACTATAGCCGCGGGCTCTAGTTGTGCCACATATTGTCGTCTGCTCGAAGACTTGATCGGACAGTTTGCACCCTGAGCGGGGATAAAAAAATGTTTCCGTAGAAACTCACCCCACGGAGATGCTTTCTATCGTGTTGATTTTATTAGATGTTATAGCAACTCTTTGAAGCTACAGCGTATTAAAATTTCTCTTAATTCTTCCATTTTAACGACAAAATGACCGGTTCCCGATGTTTTATTTTACGATTATTCATATAATAAAAATAATTTCATAAGAAATGATTATATAGATATCTTTATTATTTGTTATTGCTTTAAATCAAGTGGTTTATATAGCGAATACAGTATTATGACATTTGGTTTACATTAAATTGGTGTTACATCGTTTCTAAATTTTTACGGAACATTGTTTGAGAAAATTATCAATTATTTTCAGACCTTCTATATCAGGTTTACATAAGAAGGAACTAACACAAAGAGGGAAACAGTACTTGCCTTTGAGAAGCTTTGTTTATAATGTGTTACGTTAATTTTTATAGCCTGGGCATTGCATTATAACATGATTTAGGTCTTGGACTTCTGATAGATATCTTTATTGGAGCACATATTACAATTGAAGCTACACGAAGTCTAAATAAAATCAATCTTGTCAGTTTTATAAGGGAACATGTACCAGTTACATTTAACGCTTGGTAGGTTTAGCGTTAAGCAATGTCTAATGTGAAGTAAACATTTGTTTATCTGGTGGGACGGATATGGAGAAATCAACTTGTTTCTGCAGACAGTTTCCCACAAAAAAGCTATGAGTAATCATTTTCATTTCCCGTGCATCGCACCGTGAAGCCTACAATTGTTGCAATCCGTCGAGTTATTTTTATTTTTTTTTGGATATTCGCGTAAATACCCACCGATTGAAATGTTTCGCGATCGCGTGACGTTTATTTCTGGCTACAGATCAAATTTAATTAACGGAACAAGCGGTGTTTTCGCTAATCAATAGGGAGTGATTGAATGTTTCGATGATCCTGTGAAACCTGTACAACGCGCGCATGAGTCGATACCCGAAAGCATTTTTCGGGTTTCCCATCTGCCATTTGGTACAAAATTATCCTAGAAAAATATAAAAAATATCTTGAGAAATTAGAGACTTCGCGCTTTAAATTGAGTCTAGGGTCATTGTCATACAATTATTTTTTACCAAATTGTAAAATAATTGTTTAACACTAAACCTACCGAGCCTTAAAAGTAACTGGTACATGTTCCCTTATAAAAATGACATGATTGATTTTATTCAGACTCTTGCGTGGTTTCTATTGTGATACTTGCACTGCTAAAGATATCTATACAATCCTATCTTATGAAATCAGTTTTATTATTTTTCTAATTGTAAAATAAAAAACCATGGAACCGTTCATTTTGATCGATGTTGGCTGATTCAGTTAAATCAACTAGATTTAGTTGGTTAGATTCAGTCCCAAAATGTCTCCTATGTTTCCAACAGAAGTCTTCAGTTTTCCACGTGCCATTTGATACAAAATGATCCTCGAAAAAAATTATAAATAAGCTGCGAAACTAGAGACTTTAGGCTTTAAATCGAACCTAGTTTTATTGTGATAAGTAGACTGCGGGTCTTTACGCATTCATGAAGAAATTGGTTGGGCGAAATGCAAAACAGTAAAAGATTTTAAAACTTCAACAATCTTATAATTAGACTGCGGATGTTTATGTTTCGAACAGAAGTCTTCAGTGTTCCGCGTGCCATTTAATACAAAATGATTCTACAAAAAAAATAAAAAATATGCTGCGAAACTAGAGACTTCAGGTTTTAAATCGAATCTAGTTTTATTGTGATAAATAGACTGCGGGTCTTTACGCATTCATGAAGAAATTGGTTGGGCGAAATGCAAAACAGTAAAAGGTTTTAAGACTTCAACAATGTTATAATTAGACTGCGGACGTTTATGCAATTTTCAATTTTTGTAAACGAATTTTAAGAAAGTGGAATAAAATAGAATCTTATTTTTCGTGGTAGTAGTCTGTTTAGGTCTGAAATAAATTAGAATTGTACTGAATTCAGTCATATTTTATATCCTAGCATTTATTGAAAATTTTCAAAGGCCATAATTGCATAACGATCCGCAGTCTAGTTATAATGTTGCTTTTAATGTAATGAAATCGTTAAGGGATGAAATCAATTTTTA
>CM052192.1:11271985-11311508 GCA_028455805.1 Lasioglossum figueresi | reverse complement strand
CAAAAGATCATCGAATAAAAGGGAAAATATCTTAATCATTAAAGTTCATTGCTTGAATGAAAAAATTAGGCACTATTTCACCTTAAAATACCGAAATTACTTTCTTGCCAACCCAATAAAAAGCCCTGCAAAAGTAACTGGTACATGAAGTTGGGTATGTGTATGTCTTCCAGCGTATATTCTCGAATAAATATTTTTCCATTATGAACATAAAACATTTCCTGTGTATTTTAAAAGAATATTCTATTTCTAATATTACATAAAGATTCATTTCGTAATGAGAAAAAATGTTTTTCATATTATGAAATAAATATTATCTGTATACTAGGACAAAATATACTATTTCTAATATTAAATAAAGATTCATTTTATAATAAGAAAAAAAAATTTTTTTTCCACAATATGAAACAAATATTATCTGTATATCAGGAAAAAATATTCTATTTCTAATACGAAATAAAGATTGATTTTATATTTAGAAAAAAATATTTTTCTCGTAACATGAAATAGATATTTCCTGCATATTAAAAAAAAAATTTGTTTCTTAATGTAAAATAAATATTGTGTGTATATCTGAATATTAAAAAAAGATTGAATCTCTTTTTAATATTATATGAATGTGTATACAATATTTTGTGCTACCAGGAATGTTCCCATATACAAATGACAAGACTGATTTTATCTACACTTTGTGCGGCCGCTATTGTAATATTTGCTCTGTTACAGATATCTATACAACCATTCCTTATAAAAACGTTTTTATTATTCTAATAATTGTAAAATAAAAAATCTGGAACCGGTCATTTTGACCGATGGTGGAAGGTTTAGTGTTAACGAGCGTCCTTTTGGCTTCCGTGATCCGCCGAATCCCGGGGCTTGATTACGCCCGGGAAATATGAAATCTGTCCTCGATCGCGCTCCGTTTCCGCCGGAAACTCGCGTGTTCGCGGATTCTTTCGTTTGTGGGACGAGTCCGAGCTACGGGGAGGTGTTGAAAGTATCGTAACAACGACCGACTGCCCGCATAGAAGTTTCATTTCTGTCGGGAGCATTCGGAATTTTATTGTTCGCGAAACTTTCACTCGGGGGACCAAAAATTTTCAACTTTTCTCAATGTAATAGTATACAATTCGACGAAAAAATGATAAAACTTTACATTCTACTGCGAGGAATCCAAGAACTAAACCCAGACTTACTTAGTGGATACGCTCACTACATCCTACAGTATAACGCGACCAGAAACTTGTTTAAAAAGACTATATATGTATAGTGTGTTGCAGTAAATGTACAGTACATGTACAAAACGTACAGACGACTGTACAGTTACTGCCACAGAAGATACAAATACACAGTGATTTTAAACAATCTTTTGTTTTTTCACTACACGCATCACGTGTTTGATGAGTTTTATAAATTGTAATAGAATTTTCAGTTCAAACTTGTTTAAAATGACTGTATACTTGTAATGTATGTTGCAGCAAATGTACAGTTCATGTACAAAACACAACATTGCGTAAGACGATTGTACAGTTACTGTCGCGGAAGATACAGATACACAGTGATTTCAAACAATCTTTTGTTTTCACCACATTCATCACGTGTTTGATGAGTTTTTAAAATGACTGTATACTTGTAATGTATATTACAGTAAATGTACAGTACATGTACAAAACTCGCAACATTGCGTACGACGACTATACAGTTACTGTTACAGAAGATATACAGTGAGTGTAAAAAGTATTCGTACGTCCTTTAAAATAGAATAACTTTTTCATACTTATACCAAAACGACCTAATATTTTATAATCAATTAGAAGCATTGGTTTACGAAATGATATGTAATAAGATTTTCGAAAAATTATAATTTACAAGGTTACATGTAAAAATAAAAAATGCCTTTATTAAAACTTTTTTTATTTGGGCCATTAAAGAAAATGTAAAATATATGTTTTGTCGAAATGATATGCAATAAGATTTTCGAAAAATTATAATTTACAAGGTTACATGTAGAAATAAAGAAGGCCTTTATTAAAACTATTTTTATTTGGGTCATTAAAGAAAATGTAAAATATATGTTTTGTAGATCTATAGTAATTACACATATGCTGAAAATTTCATTGAAATCTATTAACATACACACGAACTACAAACGGATAAAAATGGTGAAAATCGTAGTTTTACACGACTTTTGATCAGTTTCTGCTTAAAATCCACAGAATTGTGCATCTTTCGATGCATGTCGTTTTTCCATTATAAAGTTTCAGTATGTGTGTAACTACTATGGATCTACAAAACATACATTTTAAATCTTCATTAATGGGCCAAATAAAAAAGTTTTAAAAAAAGCCTTTTTGGTTTTTGCATGTAACCTTGTAAATTATAATTTTTGGAATATCCTTTTTCCATATCAATTCGTAAACCAATGCTTCCAATTGATTATAACAAGTCAGGTCGTTTGATACCATTATAAAAAAGTAAATGAGAATACTTTTTACAATCGCTGTATATGCACAGTAATTTTAAACAATCTTCATCGCGTTATATGGGAGTCTACCTGCTTCTATGTCTAAATAACAATATGGCAGCGTTCTAACCTCTGAAAGGCGCATGGAACCGAGCAACTTGGCTCGCATATAACTTTTAAACGAGTGAACTCCGCACACTGATACTGGGATTGAAAGTTTTATCATTTTTTCGTCAAGTAATATCCAGATTCGGAGAAGTTGAAAATTTTTGGCCCTCCGAGTAAAAGTTTCAGCCGAGTTCTGAAATAAAATGGAGAGAACGTGTCGGACCGCGAAGGGTTCAGGATAAGAATGAGAGAAGTGGTAAAAAGCCAACGCGTGCCCGTTTCAGCAACGGACGGATGCAGTTTCGTTCGCGTTATTCAGCGTTTCTCCAGTCTGTTAGAATGACAGAAAACGCCGATTCAGTATCAACAGGAAATACTCGGTTCGCGCCTGACCGATAGACAGCCAGAGACCGTACGCATACCTGTCCGCTTTCTTGTTCTACTTGCACCTGCACCCGATCTGGTCTAAGGACTTTCTGGACAGAAAAGTATCGCGGAACCGGTCGATGCGTGAAACGAAATCGCAGAGCGATCATCGTGGAAAAAAGAACGGGCCGTGATTGAATACGCTACTCCCCCGGGTGTTTCCACTTGAAGAACTTGTCGAAGAAACTCTTCGTGAAACGCTGCCACGTCTTTTCTTTTTTCCGTACCAGTTATTAAAACGCGTACAATGTCCCTGTTTGCGTTGTTCCGACGAAGACGCCGACTATTCGGTTGTAACATAAACTCGTTGCAGGCACAAACGTGTTCTAATTTTCACGACTCAGTTACGACTAGACATTTATGGGTTACATGAATATTTACGAAAAATTCTAGTTTATAAAATTCGATAGAATTTAAACTCTATAAAGGCTGTTCCCATTAAAAACAGGATTTTTGTCTATAAAAATTGAAAATTGCATACATATTTATGGAATATTTTGTATGTCAATTGCAAGAAACAAAAGATAAATTACAGTTCATTTTGACCAACATTCTTTAAAATTATTATTTTGTCGAACATTCTTTAGAAGGACTGTATATATCTGTATATTCTGCGACAGTAAGTGAACAAACTTGTAAAGCTAATTTTTTTGTAAACTTATTCTACGTCTGCTGCCATGTAAAATACATATATACAATTATTTCAAAAAGAATTTCTGTTGGCGTTGTACGGGTGTTTATTGTAATTCTAAAAAGTCGAAAATAATGTTAATTTCTTAATGAAAATTCTGAAATTTTTCTGATGTTGTCATAAACTGCATAAAATCCGGAGTCTATTTGTAAATAATGTAAAATTCACGTCCACCATAATTTTAATGGACTTCGTCCGACAGAAATTGTCGACATAATAACCAGACTTAATTAAAAATTGTTAATATAACCGACATTTTGTAAGCAGGCTCTCTATTACACACCGAACGAAGATAATTACGTAATTACGAACAAACTAATAACAATATTAATTTGAATGAAGTGCCGAATTTAATGCACCTCGTGCTGTGTCGGATGTACTGCAAATACAGAAACTGAACGGTTCGCGATTAACACTGTTTCTTTATAAAGTGTGTAACTGATATGGAAGAAAATGATTACAGAAATGAAATGATATCATTCGAAAATCACCGTGAGTGTATCGTTTCCGTAGTCAGGTGAAAGGAATTTTAAATTAGACCTGTAGTTAAAAATTAAAGCAATTACGAGGTTCTAACGAAGATGTAATTGTCTGGTGAAAACGGCTCCGGCGTTTAGCGATCGTAAATTTTAACACACTCGCTATTCGTATCGTCGTTAGAATTTATGGTTTCAATCGTAGTCTAACAGAATACTACAGTTAACGCACAAAGTATCCCGTAGAGAAAGAAGCTTGAATTTCGTAACTTTAGTAACAGGAACTCTTGTAATTTGAGGAACTTGACTATGGCTGTACAGTTAACTTTCAGCATGGCCTATACGTGATACTTTTTCGTGATTTTCTTCGTCAATCTATATACTATTCTCGTACACTGAAGATTCCTCTGATATGCATAAATCGTTATGTAAAACCACATAAACGGTATATTAAAAATTAGACACCTATTAATCGATGTATCTTTCAAATATAAAAACATGCACTAAAATAACGAAGTCCATATCGAACAGTAAATTCGAAATATTGATAGAATTGTTGTCTTGGACACCTATAAATCGATTTACATTTCATGCATAAAAATGTGCACTAAAATAATGAAGTTCAGACTTCAGAAGACTACAGTGAATTCAAAATATTGATAGATGTGTTGCCTTGGACATCTATAAAACAATCAATGTTTTTACTAATTACATTTACTAACAACAATTATTTACACTAATTAAGTAAATAAATAAGTCATTAAATTTCATGTCTAAAACTATGCAATGAAATAATGATGTCTAAAAACCACAGTAAATTCGAGTTGTCTTGAATATCTATAAATCCGTTTACATTTCATGCATACAAACATGTGTTAAAATAATGGAGTATAAACACCTCAATAAATTCTAAATATTGATAAACGTCTTTTCTCCAGATATATGAATCCATTTCAATTTCATGCATAAAAATATGCACTAAAATAATGGATTATAAACACCACAGTAAATTGTAAATATCGATAGAAGTGTTGTCTTGAAAATCTATAAAATAGATCTAATAGAATATATATAAAATAGAGATAATATATCTAAAACTATGAACTAAAATAATAAAGTCTAAAGACCACACTAAATTCTAAAATATCGATAGAAGCGTTGCCTAGGACATCTGTAAATCGATGTAAATATCGTGCATGAAAATCTTCACCGAAACAATGGATTCTAGAAATTACAGTGCACGTACATTGTCAAAATTTGAAATATTGACAGAAGTGTTAAAGGCAGTTTTTATTAGTCGAGAATGGATAATAGCACAATGGCGCGGGCCTAACGTAGTGCAGCAGAGTTAGCATCGAGCGAAGCTTTCCATAATCCCGTCGTTTCGTGTACGCCGGTTAATTTCGAGCGTGAAATCGGCCGCAACAAGTTGATTTACAGAGTATAATTCGGTCGCGTGCGTATGTCAATCGCGTTAACCTGAAATGTAAAATCCGTGGGCGTTGGTCAGCACCGTCGGCGTCCACAATATGCGTGCACGATCGATTTGTACCGGAGAACGTCTGTTGTGTAACAGTACCGGTGTTTTCGGTTGCTTTTAATCGAGTCAGTTAGCCGTATTAATACGAATTCTGTGCCGTGTAATTGACGCCGGCCGTGTGTCGGTTTCGATTTGTGACTCGCATGCGTTATATCCAACCTGTCGCTTAGAGCACCCAACATGAATATTGTACGAACAGGATCCAGAACGAGAGGGAGAGAGTGAGAGACAGAGGGAAAGAGAGAGGGGGTGAATCCGCTGCTGAAAAACTGATTATTCGTTATAATGAAATCGCTCCACTTTATGGCGGATCTCGACGGACCACATATGTATAATAATATAGATCGCCATACGAAATATAATATACCTCCTAAACCAGACCTAACCCAACATGAATATATTGCATCGAACAGGATTCGCGAGAGGCCAAGTGCTGGAAAACTGATTATTCGTTATAATGAAATCGCTCCGCTTTATGGACGAGCCCGACATCCAAAATATAATAATCTGGAAACTCGAGTGCCCCATTTTTCGTTCGAAATAGTTCACTGTTCGACGTACATAACAAAGTTTGAGACAGAAACGGTTTTGCGAAAATTTTCATTCGATTTGGATCATCATGCCTGCGAGAGGAGTTCCGAATTGTTTAATACATATTGGAGCTGAACGGAGGAACGGAATTGTGGTTGCGATATTGTTGAGAAAATATCAATTTTTCGTAAATGATTAGTATTTAA
Source organism: Lasioglossum figueresi (assembly GCA_028455805.1). Classification (NCBI taxonomy): domain Eukaryota; kingdom Metazoa; phylum Arthropoda; class Insecta; order Hymenoptera; family Halictidae; genus Lasioglossum; species Lasioglossum figueresi. The sequence continues at coordinate 11,305,066 of CM052192.1, read as the reverse complement.
TTTAGATAATAATTTATGTTTTATATTAAGGTAGACAAAGTTGTGTGTGTGTGTGAGAGAGTGAGGCATAAGGACATCAATAAAAGAATTAAATTAAATATTGACGTTGAAGGACAGAATGATGGTTGCGATATCGTTGAGAAAATATCAATATTTCGTAAATGATTAGTCTTTAATTCAGATAATAATTTATGTTTTATGCGAAGGTAGACAAAGTTGTGGAATCATGAGGATATTAATCAAAGAATTAAAGTTAGGAATTTGGTTGCGATATTGTTGAGAAAATATCCATTTTTCGTAAACGATTAGTAAACAGCGGATTTTATGCATTTATGAGAAAAATGAGTAGGTGTAATTTAAAACATCGAAAACATTAGATGAATTTAAAAATACTTTTATATTATTTTCACCCTATTGAACCTATCAAGAGAGAAAATAAATTTCTATGTCCCTCCGGTTTGTTGCAATCCAGGTGCAAAATTTTTATTTTGCATGAAGATCGGCTGTTTAATGATTAGTATTAAATTCGGTTAATAATTTGTTTTATGAAAAGGTAGACAAAGTTGCGAAGCGTATTGATTGTAATAGAAACATGAGATATATTAACACTGTTAACCGTCGAGTCGTATTTCTGCAAGGCAGAACAAAAAATGTGAGACGATTTGCAAACAGAGTGGCAGCAGTTGGATCAAATAAATGAATCGTCCGATTTTCCGCGGTAATGAGTCGTTCGGGAAGAAAGTGCAACAAAAGTCGAAAAATCGATCGGCGTCGAACACGTATTCTGCGGGGTCCAATTAAAACGCTTACGGGCGTGCGCGCGGCCAATTAAATATTTCTTTTATCATTTCCCTGTCCTTTCATTTTCGGCGCGTTGCATATATACATAAATATATCGATTCGAGGAAGCGCTGCGATCTTCCAAGGTCGAACCATCTCCCGACAATTGGCAAGTGCAATTCTACGGAATCCCGAGCACCGTAACTCGCGTTCGATTCGCATTCCATGAAAGGTTGCAACGGCGACCGAAGCTCGTTTCGCACCTAATGCAACTCGCTTCTGCACCTTGTCCCGTGAAACGAGAATTTAAAGGAAGATAACGAATAAAACTGCAACGCGAGCTACGCGCTCGTATTGTTGTTTTATCGCCTTTCTCCAATTACATGGACCCGGTTCAAGAATGCGTGTAAATGCTACAGTATTTAGTTCGTTAAGAGTGCCCGTTCAACGACTGATTAAATGTTGCAGAGAGAATTATACGGATAAACATGAACGCGTGTAGGTGTGTGTATCGTGCGGATGGATACCAATCGATATGCATTTTTTCCATAGAGATAAACTGCGCGCATCATTGCATTTATGCGAGAAGTACAATAAAATATGAAAGATGAATCCGTTTAGTATCGTTTTCATCTGAAAATATTCATATGGCCGATTTTTTAGTAGAGGATATGAAAGTACCCATAATTATGAGAGTGGTCTGACTCATGTATTTCTTATTCGAGATATTTAAAGGATTACATTTGAATGATTCGAACAATATTTTTATATTATTTTCATTTAGAATTTTACTAGCCTTGATTAATGAAAATTCATTACGAACGTGAAATTTTGTGTGAATCTCATACGAAAATGTTGCTTTTACAGTTTGAATTATCAGAATTGTTCGAATTATACTTTCCGAAAATGAAGCAATAACACACAAGTGTTTGTTTTAGTTACACACAAGAAAAATAGATACGTTAATGTATAATTCAAAATCGTAGTTTTAATATTTTTGCCAGGAGTGCAGTGGCACAGAGAGTTATTATTATTTATTTATTGCTTTAAACCATAGAAAGTTTATATATAGCGTATACATTATAAACTTAAGGTGGTTCGAATTCCACCGTAATAAACAGTAGGTCCCGCTGAAAAGGCGATATGGAGAGTGGAAAGAAGGGAGAGATTGGTAAATGGATTTGAAACCCTGAGGGGACCAAATAATCATACCCAATATTACCCATTATAAACTACATATAGTGTGTAATTTAAAATTAGACTTTGCATTAATTTTTTGAGGTTATAGCCACATAGAGTTATATTTAAACTTCGCCTGCGAAACTGCGAATTCGATAAATGCTCGGGTTCTATTTATGAACGTAGAAGTTGATGTAAAGTTGATGCACAGCTTAGCCGCATTTATGTCTGTCCTCCTCGTCATCGTTCGTGGATGTCGTAAAATGAAGACGAAAAAAGCAGGGGCAAAAAAAGAATAGAAAAGGATGAGCGTTGCGGAGAGGGGAGCAGAGAGAGAGAGAGAGAGAGAGAGAGAAAAATATAATACGCGGCGGCGACAAAGCGTTTCTCATTTTCCGGTGCCGTCTTGCGAGTCCATAATTTTCGGTTGGCTCGCCGTTATGACTTCTGCCGGAGGATTTCGAAATGCAGCCGGTTGAATTGCCTGTCCGCATACGTGCAGGGCCTTGAAAAGGGCACTCGACGATCGTGAACTCGTACATACGTTCTCCGTTAAAGCCTGACTTGCCGGGATTCCTTTCTATTAAATTCAAATCCGATTGCGACATCGTTCGTCAACGTCCTGTGCCTGCTCTCCCTTGTACAATTCGAAACTTCCTCCGCCACTTTGAAAAACGATCGAACTGCGAAACTGCAACGTTTCATCACAAAATAGTACTTTCACACTTCTAAGTAGCCTACTCTATTCTTTGCAGGGTAAATGTACCGTTATCGAAATTAATAAAAATAACATCGAGTACCTAGTATTACCTTATTTTGAAAAATAAAAAATTGATGTTTCCCCTTCGCATATAAATCAGAAGTGTCATTTTTGTTTAAGATGTAGAAAACATTAGTTGAAAACTTTATTCCCCAGACAACGCGATTTTTTCTTTTCGATTATAGTAAATTAATTATATTGAATAATGATTTTATTGTGCTACGGCATGAACAAATTAACTATTTAATTTGTTCTCACAAATTTCTTGTGTCCGGTAACTGGAACCAAAACTTCGGATTAAAATTTCGTTAATATTTCATTTTAACTGAATCGTCCAGAAAAATTGAACGATACGGAAAAAAGGTTGACAATCGATCGTTTATCACAAATAATGCAAAATAAATTACAGAATGCGTTCAAATGAATAAGAAACCTCCAAGTCATCACTAAATATCCGCTAACTGTTACATTTACTCTAGTTTTCGAACAGAGTTTGAATTTCTTCAGCAAGTCTCCAAATCAGTGGAAATTTTCACATTTATTAACGCGAAGAATAAAGTAAACGTATTATTTCTAATTTTATTATTCACAATAATCATATTTTCGTAAAGTGATGAAGACTCGATAATGTTACTGGTGTAAGTGGAATGATAGTACGTGCAATAAGTGAACTGCACTTTTCGGCGCGGTTTCATGGTTTGCGGATTACGGGTTCGGACGCATTTAATCTAAACGCAATTAAGCCGCGCGCAACAATTGTATAGAGGCTGGCCAGCGGAAGTGTGCTGCAATTATTGTAATATTTCTCGAATTATTACCATAGCCGTAATCGTTTTCGGCCGTGCCGAACGGTACCGATACCGCAAAAGCGACCACAGCTATTTTGAGCTTGACTCGACTCGAACGACGATCGATTGTTGTTAGCCGTAGTGGTAAATGCACATCATTTATTCCCCCGGACCTTTAGAAATTTAAATAGATAGTCATCTTGTCAGCGATGAATACTTCGCTCGTAAAGACAAATTAATTTCCGAATAAATTACAAAGTTCGTTCGAACGTTGCTTTCGAATAAGCACTTTTGCACGATGCACGATTATCGTCCTGTGAATAGCAATTGATTCTGTGTTTCGTGTTTTCACGCGTCCGATGTTTATGTCGGACACACTTGTTATGGAAATATGCCAATTTGTTGTTTCACACTTTAAAATAATTAGGCAAGCGCATGTGTATCTTCGTAAAATCAGGTAAAACGTTTATGCAGTTCAGTGAAAAATGATTAGATAAAAGTCAAATTTTCTTTGCTATACGTACTCTCCCCCTCTCCCTGTTCTACATATACATATCATTGGACGGCGGATCTTTATGCAAAATAACAATTTTCTTCCTAAAAAAAATTTATTTTCCGTCCGAATATGTTTAATGGGGTGAAAAAAATCTAAAAATATTTTAAGTAATTAAGAAAGTTGAACATTTCGATTCATTCGAGTCAATGTGTGGTGTTTACACCGATATACCCGACCTCGCCACACTTTTTCTTGTCCACAAGGCCCTCTCCACGTCTGTTCTTGGCATATTACAGTATTTTATCGATAATTGTCCCCAACACGGGTCTGCCCAGGGACAATTATCCGCCAGGGATTCTATTCTTTGACTTTTGCCGAACGTAGAAAAGGACAACCGAGCTCGAGAGGCCTAATCCGAATTTCAAACTTCTTTATTTTTCATTACTTTTTTATGGTACTTTTACCAACATATTCGTGGCATTTTTCTAATGAAAATGATGCGAAATGTGATATAATTCGAATAATATTTACTTGTGTAATGAACGAAGAAAGTTCTCGACGCAAAGAAGGACAGCGTATGGGAAAGAAAGAGACGCGGAGAGTCGCAGCGTTCCTCTTTGCGTCGAAAACTTTAGTCATCCATTAAACAAGTAAATATCATCGGAATTACATCGTATTTGGTATGATTTTTATTAGAAAAATGCCACAAATATGTTGGTCAAAGTCCCATACAAAAATACTGAAAAATAAAGGACTTTGAAATTCGGATTAGTGTGGTCTCACCGATATACCCGAGCCGTATGACGTCATACTTCACGGCGACCCAGGCCTCTCGAGCTTGTTGGCCCCTCAAGGGGATGCACCCCGCAGTAGTGGGGATAGCTCCGGGACACTTAACGGCCAGACATTTGGGACATTTATCGATAAAATACTGTACTTACCAAACGACCTAATAGTAATTGTTGAGAAACTTTATTTGCTTAAACAAGAAGACTTTATTTAATGCAAACAAAAGTTACAAAGTGGATTAAAAACGGTGATCCCAATGTGAATAGAAAAAAGGACAAACTGTGTTGAAATAGGATAAAGCTAATGCTGTCAGAGCCGGATTAAGCCCAGTAGCAGAAGTAGCAAATGCTACGGGCCCGCGCTCTTCTGGAGGCCCCGTGCTTGCAGCAGAGAAAGCCCTGGCTTTTTATTTTTTCTTTTTTTTTGTGGGTGAGGGGGAACCGGTAGAACCCGGGGACAGTCCCCGGGGGTGCCGTAAACCCCCTCATCCGGAGACTTTGAGTCCGTTCCTTCCATTGGAAATTTCTCGGGGGATGTCGGTGAGGGCCCTTTCTTCGATTCACTCACCGACATCGTGTTCCCGAGTCTAGCTACTCATGTTCTTGTCTCCGAGAGAAAGCCCTGGCTACCATTAACAGATATTTCTGCTAAAAGAAGGTCCTTCATTGTGTTTTGTTTTATTATCGTGCAAAACCTAGGGCCCCCAGGTAACATTTATTACAAGCCCCGCGCTAGCTTAATCCGGCCCTGAATGCTGTAGTGTAAATGATGCTGCGACGTGTTCTGTGCTGTAATGGGACGACGACTGGGCTGGTTCGTCCCTGGAAAAACCTACGGTACCTTTTCCTAAGTGGAGGTGCCATAAACCAATTGGGCCAGGCGACGAAATCTCTGCGACTCCGGCCGGAGTCGCACCATAGCCTGTTTCCGTATAACATTATTCTTATAACTTAAACCTTATAACTTATAAATTTAAGTTCTGTATAATGTTATCGTTGGATTCCAACAGTAATAAATGTGAATTCTGTGTTACAGAGAGTACACTGTCAGGCGCCCCTGGTGGACAGCAGTGCTTTACCCTTGGAGCATCGATCGGTGTACGGGGCCCCGGCCCAGTATGGCCCCCCAGCAACGCACGGTGCGGAAGAGAACTGGCCGCTGGCGTCCCCGGACACGCCTCAAATCAAGCACCTGCAGGTGCAATGCGAGAAGACGAACATGCGAGTGAACATCGAGTTCGATCGTCCGTTCTACGGGATGATCTTCAGCAAGGGCTTCTATTCCGATCCCCATTGCGTTCATCTGCAGCCGGGGACAGGTCATTTAAGCGCGACCTTCGAGATCTTCTTGAACTCGTGCGGGATGAGCTCCTCGGCGAATCACAATGTGGCGGCTTACGGTGCACCGACGCCGTCCGGCAGCTACGTCGAGAACACCATAATCGTGCAATACGACCCGTACGTGCAAGAGGTCTGGGATCAGGCTAGGAAACTGAGGTGCACGTGGTACGACTTCTACGAGAAGGCGGTGACATTCAGGCCGTTCCAAGTCGACATGCTCCACGCTGTCACAGCTAACTTCCTCGGAGACAATCTCCAATGCTGGATGCAGATACAGGTGGGCAAGGGACCGTGGGCCAGCGAAGTGTCCGGCATTGTCAAGATCGGGCAGACTATGACCATGGTGCTGGCTATCAAGGACGACGAGAACAAGTTCGATATGCTCGTGAGGAATTGCGTCGCTCACGACGGAAAGAGGGCGCCGATACAGCTTGTGGATCAGTACGGATGCGTTGTCAGGCCGAAGATCATGTCCAGGTAAGAGGAATTAAATGACAAGAACAGGTGTGCCAGTGGGCCCGAGGAACGAGGGACTAAGGAGCAATACGAAAAGTGGAGGTCCTTAGTCCTTCAAAGCTCGGGCATAGACTACTTGGCAGAGGAGATCCATTGACCGTCCCGGTTTTATCCTCACTGGGGGAACCCTACCCTTGTGACATTACCAGAAAGGAACTAGAATCTAACTAGATGTTGGGTCGAAACATGGGTTTGCGGTCTTAGATTGTTTGTCCTTATTTGATCGAATTTTCGGCTGGGTGAGGGCTCATTCTGAAGAGTGAGGTTATAGGTACAGAGCTGGACCGCATTATTTAACGAGATTATGTTTATATCTGATAATATAAGTGTCCGAAGTAGAGCAAAAATCGAGAAAAATACTCGCAGATTTCAATGTATTTTTCAGTCTCTAAAAGATTTTTTCACTGCCATAATGCGGTCCAGCGCTGTACCTATAACCTTCCTCTTTAGAATGAACTTTCACCCAGCCCAAAATTCGCTGAAATAAGGACAAACAATCTATTCCCGCAAACCCATGTTTCGACCCAAAATCTAGTTAGAGAACTAGAGACTAGAAAGGAACTAGAATCTAACTAGATGTTGGGTCGATACATGGGTTTGCGGTCTTAGATTGTTTGTCCTTATTTGATCGAATTTTCGGCTGGGTGAGGGCTCATTCTGAAGAGTGAGGTTATAGGTACAGAGCTGGACCGCATTATTTAACGAGATTATGTTTATATCTGATAATATAAGTGTCCGAAGTAGAGCAAAAATCGAGAAAAATACTCGCAGATTTCAATGTATTTTTCAGTCTCTAAAAGATTTTTTCACTGCCATAATGCGGTCCAGCGCTGTACCTATAACCTTCCTCTTTAGAATGAACTTTCACCCAGCCCAAAATTCGCTGAAATAAGGACAAACAATCTATTCCCGCAAACCCATGTTTCGACCCAAAATCTAGTTAGAGAACTAGAGACTAGAAAGGAACTAGAATCTAACTAGATGTTGGGTCGATACATAGGTTTGCGGTCTTAGATTGTTTGTCCTTATTTGATCGAATTTTCGGCTGGGTGAGGGCTCATTCTGAAGAGAAAGGTTATAGGTACAGCACTGAACCGCATTATTTAACGAGATTATGTTTATATCTGATAATATAAGTGTCCGAAGTAGAGCAAAAATCGAGAAAAATACTCGGAGATTTCAATGTATTTTTCAGTCTCTAAAAGATTTTTTCACTGCCATAATGCGATCCAGCGCTGTACCTATAACCTTCCTCTTTAGAATGAACCGTCATACAGTCAAAAATTCGCTGAAATAAGGACAAACAATCGAAGACCGTGATTGCATTCGCATAGCAGAGATTTTCCCATGTTAGGGCAAGTCTAGAGCCAATTTTAGTTGAGCTGGTTAGACGAGATGGCGCCTAGTCAGTTCTGTCAACGTTGAATCATAGTAACAAACATATGAAAGGCTTGAATCCACTCGGATCCATTAATAACATTAAAGATATTAATAAACAAAAGAAACAAACGTGTAATCATAGCAAAACTGAAGCGTTAGGCTGACACATATGTATGTTTATCAGTGTTACCACACAAAAAACTTTTTTTCTGCACAGAGGTTGGTAACACTGATAAATACTCTGAACAGCAAGGGTAGCGTTCCCCCTTAACAATAAAAAAAAGATAAGAGAAATTAGACACTCTGTTGCGGGAAGATGATCCAAGACAAAATTGTACAAAAATGAGTTTATCTATTTTACACGACATTATTTTAAACTAAATTAATTCAACGTAATTTTTACGATATTGCGAAAAACTGACCGTTAGACAGTACTTGTTATTTCAACATTATACGGAAATCGTTTAGCGTCGATTACGAGTGGACAGCGGATCTTTATGCAAAATAAAAACTTCATTTTATCTTCTTCGTTAATACGTTTCATAGGTTGAAAATAATCTGACAATATTTTTAAGCTCTTCTAATGTTTTCACTGTCTTAAATTACGCTTACACATTTTCATCGTAAGCGCATCAAATCCGCTGTCTATCGATGAGGATTCGTTGGAAGGTGGATAACGTTGGAATTGGAAACTGGAAGCCGCAGTCCAACGATTACGTTCTAACGAATAACATGAAAAGGGCAGAGGATCACGTGTCGTTTCTTTTCGCAGGTTCCAAAAGATAAAGAACTTCGGGCCAAGCGCTTCGGTCGTCAGCTTCGCATACTTCCAGGCCTTCAAGTTCCCCGACAGCATGAACGTTCACTTCCAGTGTGTGATCCAGGTCTGTCGCTACAATTGCCCAGAACCTAAATGCGGACATCCTGGTCTGGAATACGGTACTCCCGCTGCGAGCTTGGAATATGGTGCTCCACCAGTACCTGATTACGGTGTAGCACCTGCGTTTGCTGATCCCAGGCATCCCAGTGGACCTGCCGGAGCTTACAGGTGAGAGACAAACACGACGAATCATTTTGACTTCGAAGGAACGATAAACTTTTTCCAAATATTCGTTTCAAAATGAATGAATGAAATCGCCAGCTCCTCTGTCCTCTGTAACTGTAAAAAAATCTCGATACACAGAAGACATGGAAAGCTGAAATTTGGTGCACAACAGCCGTTAGCCCAAAGGGGTGCACGAATACGCTTTTATCTGTATCATGTTAAAACTAAATCAGTGGCATACCTCCAGAAATAAGCCAGCCGTTGATTGTTCAACGGGAATTATGCTAGTCTTAATAATAATGTCTGGAAAGGCACACCTGAAAGGCCGGTCGCGTAACATTTTCAGCGACGGCGATGCGAGTGCTAATGCTACACGGTACTGCAGGTTTAAATGGGTTTATTCTTTGTTCGACTGTTTGCTTTCGAGGGGAGAGGCTAAAAATCACATGTCGGGTTAAGGGTTAAACGAGTCCGGTATTCGATATGTCCGAAGTTTCATTTTATTCGGCGTACTAAGTCAACATTGTCCCCCAACAGCGAGCCGAATGCAGACGTAGTGCCAGCCCCACAAGCGCAAACCTCATCCTCCTCGCCGAGTTCGACGCCGGGCGACGCGACGGCCAGCAGCTCGCCACAAAGTCCGCAGGACAACGTTCACTTTCATCCACCACCTCCTCCTGGCCACCCAGGGGACTACCAGACCGTGAAGAGAAAGGGAACCGCCGGTTCCGAGGAGCTCGAGGGCAACCTGGCCACCCTCGGAGGTCGACCGAGGTCGGTCGAAGGTTTTCCAGCCGAGCTTAGGGGTGCCAGAAGGCGAAGGTCCGACAGCCATGATCACCTGGAAGACGATCATTCCGTAAGCATCAGATTCTCATCTCCTCAACAATAGCTTTCTTTTTTTATTCTACACGAAAGCACAAAAATCGAAAAATTCACTGCCTCGTACTAGATTCAAATCTATGTTCAAATGTAAAAACAAAGGAAGATCAAATCATCAGTTGATGATCACCTGGAAGACGATCATTCCCTCAGCATCAGATTCTCATCTTCTGAACAATAGCTTTCTTTTTTTATTCCACACGCCCGCACAGAAATCGAAAAATTCACTGCCTAGTATAGATTCAAAACTATGTTCAAATGTCAAAACAAATTCAGTAGGAAATTAATTGCAAGCGAATAGTAGGAAGATCAAATCATCAGTTGATGATCACCTGGAAGACGATCGTTCCGTAAGCATCAGATTCTCATCTTCCCAACAATAGGTTTCTTTTTTTATTCCACACGCTCGCACAGAAATCGGGAAATGCACTGCCTCGTATAAATTCAAAACTATGTTCGAATGTAAAAACAAATTCAGTAGGAAATTAATTGCAAGCGAATAGTAGGAAGATCAACAATAGCTTTCTTTTTTTTATTCTACACGTCCGTACAAAAATCGAAAAATTCACTGCCTCGTATAGATTAAAAACTACGTTCAAACTATGTTCAAATGTGAAAACCAATTCAGTAGGAAATTAATTGCAAGCGAATAATAGGAAGATCAAATCATCAGTTGATGATCACCTGGAAGACGATCGTTCCGTAAGCATCAGATTCTCATCTTCCCAACAATAGCTTTCTTTTTTTATTCCACACGCTCGCACAGAAATCGGGAAATGCACTGCCTCGTATAAATTCAAAACTATGTTCGAATGTAAAAACAAATTCAGTAGGAAATTAATTGCAAGCGAATAGTAGGAAGATCAACAATAGCTTTCTTTTTTTATTCTACACGTCCGTACAAAAATCGAAAAATTCACTGCCTCGTATAGATTAAAAACTACGTTCAAACTATGTTCAAATGTGAAAACCAATTCAGTAGGAAATTAATTGCAAGCGAATAATAGGAAGATCAAATCATCAGTTGACGATCACCTGGAAGACGATCGTTCCGTAAGCATCAGATTCTCATCTTGTCAACAATAGCTTTCTTTTTTTATTCTACCCGCCCGCACAGAAATCGAAAAATTCAATGCCTCGTGTAGATTCAAAACTATGTTGAAACTATGTTCAAATGTAAACAGAAATTCAGTAGGAAATTAATTGCAAGCGAATAGTAGGAAGATCAAATCATCAGTTGACGATCTCCTGGAAGACGATCGTTCCGTAAGCATCAAATTCTCATCTTCTCAACAATAGCTTTCATTTTTTATTCTACACGCCTTCACAAAAATCGAAAAATTCATTGACTCGGTAAACTAGGTTTACGGAGGTCTAAATATAACTATTTTACAGTAATTTATAAATATAACAAGAATGTGTCTATCCCAATTTTTGGTCATTTTTCCGATAGTATATACTCCAAGAATTTAATTTGGTAAATAATTTCTCAGAGAAGCATCTTTGCAATCTTAATAATTGCAAATTAAGAATATTAGTACCCGTCATTTTGACGGGCCCCGTAAACCTAGTGTTAAATGTAAAAACAAATTCAGTATGAAATTGATTGCAAGCGAATAGTAGGAAGATCAAATCATCAGTTGATGATCATCTGGAAGACGATCATAGCTTTCATTTCTTATTCTACACGCCTTTAAAAAAATCGAAAAATTCATTGCCTCGTATAGATTCAAAACTATGTTCACACTATGTTCAAATGTAAAACCAAATTCAGTAGGAAATTAATTGCAAGCGAATAGTAGGAAGATCAAATCATCAGTTGACGATCTCCTGGAAGACGATCGTTCCGTAAGCATCAAATTCTCATCTTCTCAACAATAGCTTTCATTTTTTATTCTACACGCCTTCACAAAAATCGAAAAATTCATTGACTCGGTAAACTAGGTTTACGGAGGTCTAAATATAACTATTTTACAGTAATTTATAAATATAACAAGAATGTGTCTATTCCAATTTTTGGCCATTTTTCCGATAGTATATACTCCAAGAATGAAATTTGGTAAATAATTTCTCAGAGAAGCATCTTTGCAATCTTAATAATTGCAAATTAAGAATATTAGTACCCGTCATTTTGACGGGCCCCGTAAACCTAGTGTTAAATGTAAAAACAAATTCAGTATGAAATTGATTGCAAGCGAATAGTAGGAAGATCAAATCATCAGTTGATGATCATCTGGAAGACGATCATAGCTTTCATTTCTTATTCTACACGCCTTTAAAAAAATCGAAAAATTCATTGCCTCGTATAGATTCAAAACTATGTTCACACTATGTTCAAATGTAAAACCAAATTCAGTAGGAAATTAATTGCAAGCGAATATTAGGAAGATCAAATCATCAGTTCATGGCAATACTTGCGTTCCTGGTAACGAGTTTACCCGCTTAACCAGTTAACTGCGTTCGACGTGTATACACATGAATCAAAATCTCTATTGCGGTGCAATAACAATAATCGTTTGAAGAATGAATTCTTAATTCTTTATCCAACAAAAATTGAATCCTTCCCCATTTTCCGTAAAATTCATAATAGGGACACATTCCCCTGCGTTCGACGTGTATGCTCGGCATTGCTTAATGTTAATTCCGCACTGCGTGTTGGATTTTTAAAATTAAATTCCGCAGTTACGAGGTCAAAAGTATGTAGGGCTGTTGCCGTGCACTCGAAGCCATTTTCACCGCAGTAATCGTGTTGATCGAAGACGACTGGTTTGACTAGATGTCTCTTTACTCATTTCAGAATATCTACCGAACCGTGACGCTAGTCTCGAGCCACGCGCTGTTCAAGCGAGCCGCGCAGGAGATGACGGACGTGAACACCTCGAGGACGATCCAGGTGGTGGCACCAGGTGACGTGAACTTCGCGTTGGGCACGACGAACACCAGCAACGACACGACGGTGGTGATCCAGAACGCGAGCGCCTCGTCGGATCCAGAAACGATCTGCATGAGTTTACCGGGCTTCGTCGGCGGTTTGGTGATGCTTCTTCTGGTGGTGGTGGTGGCCTCGTTGGTGGCCGCGTTCCTGTTCGTCAGGGTGCGGGCCGTGGACCGGAAGAACATCAACATGACCGGCAGCAGCTTCGTTCATCCGACGTACGCGCCGGACACCGGCACCGTGCACAATCCGGAATTCGTGAAGGTGGCCAACTGAGAGGGCTGCTGGGACCAAGGGGACAACGGGAAACTCAGTGAGGAAAAGCGACAATCTCGAGGATCGACGGCTTCTCAGAAGGACAGAGACACCCCGTGCCCGGGATTTTATCTAATTCGTGTCACCTCGAACATTCTTCTCGCTCTACCTCGTCATCGATCCTTTCCTCCACGTTCAGGTGGAATTCAGTTCTGTTCTCCGCAATTCTTTCCTCCTCCCTCTCGACATCGAGTAAAACCAAAAGCGCCGCTTTTCGTTCGATCGACGAGCCGCGCTCGAGAGAGAAGAACGAGCAGAATGTTCGAGCACCGTGTAAATAAGTGCCCTAGAAACGCGACTCTATAGGAGAGAGAACAAGAGAAAAAGGAGGACGAATCAAAGAACGACGACGTCGGAGCACGTTCCGCCCAGCGCTGCTCGCGATCCTTGATCCTTTCACTGTTATGTGGGCCAGCGTGCGTGCGATCGTACCCCCTCGAGACGACACGCACTTTTACTAACGAAACAGTTGTGCTAGTGCCACTGCCGAAGGCTCGACGGGTCGGCTCGTTGGACGATTCGAGGACCATTTCGAGCCTCGTAAATGTCTTTCACTTTTAATTACTCGCACACAGTACTTGCAATCTCAAAACATTCAGCTTGACGTTTCAAGTGTCAGATGATTGCACAAGTTCGTGCCCGATTTGGAAATAAAATTCAAGTTAAACTTTAAAGAATACAGCTTTATTAACTATTCGTGTTAACTGTTTATTGCGACATCTGTGAAAATCGGCGAACGAACTTGTACGATCATCTGATATAAACAAAGGTGCCGTCTGCACTAGAAAATATGTATTTCGCATTGAAGTATTAGCTATTTTATCGAATAAAAATTTATTCATGTTCGATGCAAGCAGTTATACGGAAAGTGGAGTGCGAGCAGCTGAAGGTTGAGAATAGTTTTTCAAATTGGAGGATCACTTCTCTGTTCAATGGTCGTTTAGTTAAAACATTACCAGTCAATGGTTGAACGAAGAGGTTACCCAGCTAAAAAATTAGGATACGTCGAAAATCCCTTCGTCAGTAAATAACGAAGCTGGAGAATAGCAGCCGAGGCTCTTCGGAGCGAAAGAGGCGAACTTCAACTTCTGGAAGAAGGGTGCCAAGTCAGTATTCAGTTTGTCCACGCCAACCCGAGCCGTCGAGCAGACTATAGCGATAGTAGTTCCGAGTTTCGTCACGAAATCGGTCGTCCGGCTCGTCGATCTCTTGTCGACGTCGGTTTTCGAAGTTCCGGCAGCGGTGGAACGTTCTCCGACGCGTTTCTCGGGCACGTTGCGACCGCGACGGGTCCGAGTAGTAGCATGATCAGCGTGCTACGGCGGCTGATGCTCGTCGAAGGTGTCGGCCAGAGTAGTCTCGAAGGGCATTTGTAAATAAGCAGACGGAAGTAGTCAGACGGCCCTTCAAGACGCACCCGGTTTCTCCCTCGATCAAACGGGGCGCGTTTTATTTCTACGTGTGTTTTTCTATACACTCCGAAACGGCATTTCTCTTTCACCTTTCTTCGTTCTCCGACTTCGTTTTACCTCATGCCACGTGGCCATCAGCTCCGTCGTCGTCGGTACAGCGGTGCTCGCTTCAATTTCCGAAGTTTCGCGAGCGGAAGTGAGAAATTCTCGCGTTACAGGTCGATCGCAGCTCGACTGACTAAGAGGATAGATGTCGCGAGCGAAAGCGAGGTAGACGCACGATTAACTTTTCATTGCTCGCGCGTAGCATTCGCACAATCTGAGAACTTTAAATTTAATGTTTCAAGCGTAAACCCAGGTGTCGTCTGTACCAACATATATCGATTATTATTGAATAATAATAAGTTATGGAGAAAGTTGAGCGCGAGTAACTGAAGGTTAAGAACATTTCAAATGTGACAGCATCGAATTGCTGAGACACGATGCGACACAAATCGGTTTACTTTTATAGATTTCATATGTAGCAGTTATACGCTTGTTTACAATTTTGTTGTTTACGTTATGTATGAAACTAGTCCGATTCGCGTCGCGTTTGGACTCGTTTTAATCAGAAAACTCTGAACAATCCGATGGTGCTGCGTTCGAGAAGATCAAACAAAAACGATTGAATTTGAAATTTAGTTTATTGCAAGGCGAGCGATAGGAGATAGGTGGAGATTTCGCAAATATGAGCGAGCAGTACTGTACATCGCGTTGGAACGAATGTCGGAGCTCCTGGTCGGTTCTTCAAGCGCTCGCGAAGCGACCTTATTTATTGCTCTTTGTTCTAGATATTTTGTTTGTTTTCTTTTGTTACATTCATTCTCTAACCCTCCTTTCCTTTCGAACGATCTAACCTTAATTTATTTATCAAAATTCTCGCTACGCTACTATCTTTCTTCCTATTGTTTCTTTCCGGACTTCTCCGAAGTCTTCTTTTCTATCCTGCGACTAGCGTTTAAGAGTTTTCAAGGAAACATTTATTCCTCGACATCGGGGAATCTTAAGTATGTGTCTGAAGCACACACGTAAACACGTGTAAACACATTATACGCGACGGAGACGCAAATCAGGTATGGCGGATCCATGTACATCGAGACGCGTACGTGCGCGAGCTATAATTGTATACATTGTTACACTGGTACGAGGAATGTATACGTTAAGGCAAGATTTCATTATCTGATAATTATTTTAATTACATATTCATTTTTATTTATACAATCCGGCGTTCCTCTTCTTCATCCCTTCGACATCCTACTGGCCGCTCGCGGTTTCCGAATTTCGTAAACTGCGGCGGTTGTTCCGACGAGATTGTGAGAAGGAAATAAATGTTGCCAAATACATCAACAGCTTTTCCAACAATTTTTTCATACCAATTTTATTATGTTCAAATGTTTTGTATATCGAGCAAAGCGAAAAACTTTTATTCTAAAATGTTGTTTCCTTCTTGTAATTATGGAATGATATTTTTGATAAAAATATAGAAGCATCGATATCACTGAAAATATACATATTTAAACGAGACATCAAATTTCTTCCCATTCGAATGTGTTGACAAATAAAATTAGGTACTTCATGTTCACATGAACATAGGTTAAAGAATCTTTATTGGATTTGATATTCGAACATGAATCGTTACAAACGACATCTATTTGGTAAAGCCTTACGCAACGGCAAATACGGTTTATATTTTCTAATCATAAATTTACGTTGTCTGGCTGATTTCCTAACTTCTCGTAATCTTTCGACTAAACCGCGTAAACTATCTTCTGGCTCGACAGGAGACTTCAACAAGTCATCGAATTTGCATCTATTACGAATGAAAAGAAGACGAATATAATTTTATATTTCATGCTGATCAATGAAAATTCATCGAACTTACTTCAACAGAGTTGAAAGCTCATTGTTCGAGCTCGTGTCCACAAAGTGTGACGCCACTTCCTTCTTAAAATTCAGAATTGTGCCCAACTCTATTCTGCAAGCGAATTTGTCAGTATGTCAATGAAATGTTCAATATTATTTTTGTCATTTTCCTTGATACCTGATATTTCTCCTCGCGGCGAAAAATTTCAGGCAAATCTCCCTTCGATTTGCAATTCTCAAGCTGATGTTGTCAGTCAGTTTCATACAAATCATTTTCAGCGCTTGGTTGTCTTTCGAATGTTTGTCTGGTAAACTGAAAAATGACTTGAATTGTTCATGTTTTTCAAAAAATCTTTTAATCCTTTGCACTCGGAGCTATTTTAACTCGAAAATTAAACATTTCTTCCGACCGAAAATATTTCCATTCGCTATGATTTTTTAAATTTGATAGATAAATGTTCAGTAAGTGATTTGTAGATTGTGGAAGTTTATGTAATTTGCAATTTTCAAACCCTTCCCGTATTTTAACGAGTCACACTCGTCATGAAGATTTTAAACAAAATCTAACGAATACGAATATTACGCATTTCTTTTTAAATGAAATCTTTGATTCGTTTTAAAATAAATGTAGTCATACAAAAAATGTAAATATTCTTTTCTCTTCTACGACATTTCTGGGGACAAAGACGTTTTAATCACTGTAACTGGGGAACTTAAAAAGGGGAACCAAATAAGATATTATTTTCAGTGGTAGCAGCCTTTGTAGATCTGAAATATATCAAAATTTCACTAAACTCTGTCGAAGGATATATTCTGGCATTTTTGAAAATTTTCAGAAGCCAGATCCACATAGTTTAGTGATTAGTAGACTCCAGATGTTTATGCAAAATAAAAACTTTGCGCATCAATTGCAAGATGCTGGATCTAAATATAAATTTATATTCCTCCTTAATAATTTTAATGCGACGAAAATAATATATTAATACTCTCAATATCTTTTAATATTTTCACTGTTTTAAATCGCAGTTGCTCATTTTTGTTATAAATGCATAAAATCCGGAGTCTGGTGATTAGATGCCAACACATTTTTAATCGTGTGAACAATATTTTGAATAATGGTACAGCAATGTTTAGTGGTGACTCTGAGTTGCCACTCGAGTGTTAAGGACTAAGCAGCGAGATAAAAAGATGCGTGAATTAATTAATTCGTTACAGTTCTAAATTATCCAAAGAAATTGCCGATCATCGTGCACGTATCGTCCATTAAACTATTTAGCCGTGACGCGACTGCTTCGCGGGCCGCAGGGTATCGCAGATGGCCGGTCGTTAATTGAAAAACCCGATTATTAACATTTCGCGCAGTGGGGCGATCCCGTTGTAATTAGTAACCCTCGCTGAAGTTACAATTGTACTACTTTTTTCAGCGAGACGTACCCGGACGTGACCTCTTCTTCGCTGTCGTGCACCGCGACAACAGGTTTCTGTTCCACGACCTTCTTCTCCTTATTCCGCGAGCTCGCCGACGACGACGGCGGTGCTTTTCCACTTCCGGTGCTGATTGTGTCAGTGCATTGTCATTTACAGGACAGAATTCGTTACTCGCATCGCCTCGACAAAATCATTTCGAGCTGCGAAAAATCATTCTTACCTATGCAACGAACGATGGAGGAACTTCTCTACGCGGCTCGTAGATTTCTCCTGAAAAACGTTCCATCCTTTTTACAGGTACAATAATTAAGCATTTTTAACTGAAATTTCTCGGGAACACTGATAAATCCATACAGTGGCTGTACAAAGTATTCGTACACCTTCTCAAAAAGAATAACTTTTTCAAAATTGGTCCCAACAGCTTGAGTTTTTTCTTTTAGACGTTAGAAGGATTAGTTTACCAGCTAATGTGTAAATAATTTCTTTTAAGTTGTCGCGGGTTGACGCATAAAAAAGCTGTGGGCGTTGCAAGATGTGAAAATATTTGAATTTATTGATTCTTACAGTTTTTGATATTTTCAATCAATTATGTTAGGTTGGCGATCTCCACATTTTCTCAAACAAAGCCATGTATATACTTTTTTAAATCACGAGTATTTTATATCAAATTAATCGCAAAATTCAAAGCTTTCCAATGATATACAGTTCAAAAGGAGTGGTCACTGAATGAGATTATAACGATACAATAAATGAATTACGAAACTGAAGGTCGCTAATTTAGATGAAAACTTTAAAAATTGTGACCTTTACTATTTCCGTTGCAATTGCGATCAATAATAATTAGAAAAAAAATTATTTACACAGTACATTAATTCTTCAATCGGTGTCCAACAGCCGTGTTCTGCACGGACGGCGATGGTGTAGAGACACTATTTTTTAATGACTGCCCGAACATAGAGGACAGAATGAAATACGGATCGCGTGGCCGAAATGTGTCGCTGTCGCCGACACAGTTTAAAGACCCACGAGTTTACAGAATGTAATGGCAATGATAGAATTGTTTGCTTTTCATTTTTTTAAATGGAACTTCCATTACCTCATTTCTGGCATTTCTCTGATTAAAATGACACCAAACACGATATAATTCCAACTGTATTTAGTGGTTTGATCGACGATGAAAGTTTCGAACGCAACGAAGAACAGCGTATGGGAAAGATGTATACATATATTATCTTAAACGTGGATCTCGTTGCGTACAATTGACATGTAAAATTTCTTTTTCGTAGGAAATCATTCCAGTGTGTAACGCAATTATTAATTGTCAGTGTACGAACATAAATATTTTTCGATTTTCTATGCAGATCTTAGTATACAGTAATTCTTCTATAGTCGCGCAAAGGTTGTACACGTTGAATGTAAAAAAATATCCCCTCCACTTAGTAGTGTGAACCACTACTAATCCAATTACAAAACTTCTTTGTTTTTCATTATTTTTTTATGGGACTTTCACCAACTTATTTGTGGCATCTGTCTGATTAAAATGACACTAAACACGATATAATTTCAACTGTATTTAGTGCAAACAGTTCAAAGAATGTCCCATACGCTGTCCTTCGTTGCGACCGAAACTTTCACCGTCGATTAAACCACTAAATTGAAATTATATCGTGTTTGATGTTGTTTTAATCAGAAAAATGCCAGAAACAAGCCACTGAAAGTCCCATAAAAAAATAATGAAAATTAATAAGTTTGGACATTCGATTCATGGTGTCAATGTAGTGGTGTTCACACCGATATATCCGAGCGGATAGGCACTGGACTGCGATTGCGCTGACGACCCCGGACACCGATTGAAGAATTACTGTAACTATTAAACTAATTCTTCTAACGCCTCAAAAAAGAAACTCAATCTGTTGGGTCCAACATTGAAAAAGTGATTCGTTTTCAAAAGTTGTACGAATACTTTGTACACCCACTGCATATACATGTACAAAGTTTCATCGAATTCGATCAAGGTTGTTACGAAAAATAATTGATTGGAAACATCGTGACCTGCACTTTTTCCTTCGCAATTGCGACCAATATTATTAACATATTAGCTAGTAAACCGTCTAACGTCTCAAAAAAGAAGCTCAATCTGTTGGGTCCAACATTGAAAAAGTGATTCGTTTTCAAAAGTTGTACGAATACTTTGTACACCCACTGCATATACATGTTCAAAGTTTCATCGAATTCGATCAAGGTTGTCACGAAAAATAATTGATTGGAAAAATCGTGCCCTTCACTTTTTCCTTCGCAATTGCGACCAATATTATTAACATATTATCTAGTAAACCTTCTAGCGTCTCAAAAAAGAAACTCAATCTGTTGGGTCCAACATTGAAAAAGTGATTCATTTTCAAAAGTTGTACGAATACTTTGTACACCCACTGTACGTGTACGTTTAGTTCGTTTCTTAAATGAAAATGATTTTCTGGTTGAGAGAAATAAAGAACTCGTTACTTTGAAATGCTGACAATATTTGAACCACGTTAGAAAGATAAAATGGCGATGTTAGAGGCAGACGAGCACGGGAAACCTACCTGGTATACGGTTTCCACGGGCAAGTTCTTTTCGTCGACGTCCCATTTCCACGCCAGCGGCGAGCCAGCAGGATTATCCCTCCAAATTCCTCCAATCTGATTGTAGGACAGCCTGCAGAAATAATTGGAAACTTGAACTGGAGGTGTCCCGGGTTACGACAGTAATTAAAAATTCCTGTGAAATTCTTTTCCGTCACGTACCTTGTCGCGGCGTCCTCGTCAAAGACAGCGCCGTTGCCCACGGTGTCGAACACCCCGACAATCTGTGACTTTCTTTCCACTCCAACGCAATCTTTGCCTCCTGGGCTGAACACAGTATACATACCATCTTGAAATCGATTTGAACAGTTCTTTTTTATATGCTTTGCCTGGGACGCGGCGACCGGATCGTTTCTGCGAACACTTTCGTTGCTACGCCAATGCACGAACAACCATGCAGCTTTTTATTTAAGGCAGGCTTTATCTAACCCCGTTGTCGTATTTTAAAGAGTCACACTCGTGACGAAGATTTCAAACAAAGTCTAACAAGTATGGATGTTACGCCTTTTTTCAATGAATAAAGTTTGATTCGTTTGTAATCAATGTTTAAGCGTTAATATAAATGTAGTCATACAAAAAATATAAATTTTATTTTCTCTTCTACGATATTTTTGGCAATAAACACATTTTAATCCTCGCCCGTCCCTCGTGTCAGTTGGACACAGTTTTTCCGAAAAAATTTGCCCGAAATTTCGTGAGTTTTATTTTTTTAATGCGAAACACACAAACGAAAATAACTGTTTACAGGGTGTCACAAAAATATTTGTACGGACACCATAACGCGATTCTATACCCCCGATTTAGTCGAAAATGACATAAGGAAAATTGACCTTGAATTTAAAAAACAAGGTAACAAAAATCAAAAAAATGTTGTTTTAAGATTTTTTTAGTCTCATCTGTCCCTCGTGTAAATTTGACACAGTTTTCCTGAAATAAGTTAGACTGTTCTGTTATTTGTATATAAATTTGCCCGAAACTTCGTGACTTTTATTTCTTTAATGCGAAACACGCAACCGAAAAACCTAATATGTTAATGTTAACTCATCAGTTCGAATGAAAAAACATCGAAAAATAAGTGTCTACCTTGATATTCCATCGAACTTTTACCGCTATGTCAATTTGACATCGAGGGACAGATTCGGTTCGTGAAATAAGGGACGGACGAGGGTTAATGACTGTAACTGCGAAGACAATGATACGGCAACGGGTTAAAAACGATTTTTCGGCCGAGATATCGAATGAGACAAATTTGGTGAGTTCTCTGAAAGTTATACTACACTTTGGCACATTTCTTCTATTGAAATATTTGGTCCTTGTGGAATTTTAATGGACACCGGCGTAGCAATGAATGTGTTAAATTGAGGGGGTTGATGAAATGTTCTTTTGCTATTAATATTGTAAATGTCTTGTAGAAGATGTGTATATTTGTTGTGTGGAATTTTGTAAAAGTAATAATATAACAATATCATTGTAATATTTTAACACTAGATTTACGGGACTTCCTTGCTTTCCTGAGGAAATATTTACCAAATTTATTTTTTTGGGTATATATTATTGGAAAAATAGCCAAAAATTTGGATAGACACATCCTTGTTATGTTTATAAAGTAATGTGAAATAGTTATTTCTACAGCTCCGCAAACCTAGTGTTAAACAAAAGCATGTGTATTCTTGAATTGATATGGAAGCTTCTAATGAAGATTGTCGACAAAGGGAAATGAACACGTCAACTGTGCGACACGCATCAATAAAATATCTCAACACATTATTCACTGGCGACCGTTTCATCGATTTTAAACGTTTATTCTACTGCTGAGAATTTCTTTAAAAAATTATTTGATATCGATGTGAATTTTTCCTCGGCAACGTATTCCAATAAAAATTCTTTCAGGATTATTTTGAACAAGCTTTCGGGAATGTAATGTGTTAGCAATTCAATTTCATCAACCACATATGTTGTTGAACGATTTTAAATGAAATTCTGGCTATTCGAACACCATTTCGCAGGACAGTATAAATTGGTATTGTAGTGTTGCGATTACATTTTTCATTTCCTGGCTTGCAAAACTCGATAGCCAGCTCCCCGTTCGGATAAAAGACGTCCGCTGATCCGTCAGGATGGAATTTCACGAACACAGTGACGCCATCGTTGTAATATATTTTTCCCTCGTATTTGCGCCTTTCGAACCTGGTCGTTCGAGGAGATTAATGTTTCGGAGTAATAAATTATACAAGTTAGTTTCCTCACGACGAACTAGAACACGATACCGTCTACAATGGTGTCTTGTTAGCTTTACGCTTCGACTTAATCGTTAGCTCGTTAGCAACTAATCTCGAAGTTTGCCCTTGTGTTGCCTACTATACGAGCTAACGAATATTTTATAGCGCGAGTTTCGTTTAATCGCATTTCCCTATAAACGCGAAATTCTCTTACTCGTAATTCTTATATTCACGTACTAATTATATGCAATTACGTAATACACAAACGCATTAAAACGTAGAGACAATTAAATAAATTTATTCAGAATATCTGTTTCGAACACAATTTATAAATTAAATTACACCAAAACG
This sequence comes from Lasioglossum figueresi, assembly GCA_028455805.1. Classification (NCBI taxonomy): domain Eukaryota; kingdom Metazoa; phylum Arthropoda; class Insecta; order Hymenoptera; family Halictidae; genus Lasioglossum; species Lasioglossum figueresi. The sequence continues at coordinate 11,281,928 of CM052192.1, read as the reverse complement.
CGATTCATGCATTGACAGCGGACTTTATGCATTTATAACAAAAATGTAACTTAAAATTGTAACTTAAAACAGTGAAAATATTAGAAGAATCTAAAAATACTGTTGTATTATTTTCAACATGTTAAAAACATATTGAGAAAGAAAATATTATAAATTTCTATTTCACTCCAGTTTGTTGAAAATCAGGTAGAATATTGTTATTTTGCATAGAAACGCACGGTCTATTTATGAATTATAAAAACGCAATAACAAGAAGAAATTGAAGCAGTATAACAACGTGGAAACGCTGGGGAAAAATTATGCTTGCATAAATCTGGAAAATTGCGTCACAGTAATAACGCGAACAGCAATAAAAGAAAAATCCGTTGCATAAATTCGCGCCGCGGAATGCTCGATTAAAAAGTTGCAATTAAAACATTAAATATACTTCCGTAGGGCAGACCCATAAATATCAGTCGCCTCGACAATAATTTCAAAAGATAAATATGTTTCCTGTCGTCCCCGCTTATTACACCTGAATCGTTCGTTTAATGGTGATATCGACGATTGTGGCTATCATTTCCATAGTTACGAAATATTTGCTTAGAAAATCGACGAGCGTTTATACCGTTACCATTAGGCGAACCCCATGGTAGTATGTATCGAGTCGACGGTTCGTCGATGCATGAACTATAACGAGCTACTTTGCATGATCCAATTTTATAGTCGATGCTCATACCTAATTAAATTAAGGAGTCTAGCTTCACAATTTCGAACGCGTAAAGGATTTATCATACCGTGTTTCATAGCGATATTACGCGTTCGGCCGACCTTTTAAGTACATGAAAATAAACATTCTCTCCACATTTTCTTATTAAACGATCACTTTCCACACTTTCAAGTTATTGAATTATTTTTCTTTTACCCTACATGTATTACTATCGTTACTATTTCATTGAGCTCATATAATAAAAATTCTATCGGCATTTTCTTATTAAACAATCTCTTTCTAAGCTTTGAAGTTATTGAATTATTTTTCTTTTACCCCCTAAATGTAATACTATCGTTACTATTTTATTGAGCTCATATAATAAAAATTCTATTGACATTTTCTTATTAAACAATCAGTTTCCACACTTTCAAGTTATTGAATTATTTTTCTTTTACCCTACGTGTAATACTATCATTACTATTTCATTGAGCTCATATAATAAAAATTCTACCGACATTTTCTTATTAAACAATCACTTTCCAAGCTTTGAAGTTATTGAATTATTTTTCTTTTACCCTACGTGTAATACTATCATTACTATTTTATTGAGCTCATATAATAAAAATTCTATCAACATTTTCTTATTAAACAATCAGTTTCCACACTTTCAAGTTATTGAATTATGTTTCTTTTACCCTACATGTAATACTATCGTTACTATTTCATTGAGCTCATATAATAAAAATTCTATCGACATTTTCTTATTAAACAATCACTTTCCACGCTTTGAAGTTATTGAATTATTTTTCTTTTACCCTATGTGTACTGCTATCATTTCTATTTTATTGAGGTTATGTTGTCGAATCTCTACTAAATATTACAGAAAATAGACTGAAGTAGAACTACAGAACTGTAGTATGGAATTTTGTTTGTTACGAATTAATTTGCACAGGTAATATTCGTTAACACCGAACCTACCGAGCACTAAAAGCGATTAAAATGTTTTGGCCCACAAAAACGACAAAACTATATTCATTTCGATTTTGTGCAATTATTTTTATTTTATGAATTTATGGCAAAAATGAATAGGTGTAATTTGAAACAGTAAAAATATTATATCATATTATTTTCAACATATTAAACATATTAACACATTTCCGACCGATGATTATTGCATAATTTTGAAAAATCTATGGTAAATGGCTAAACATTTTTTAACGGAACCTTCAATAGCAACAGCAATTTTCATTGTGAACCAACGAGTCAACTACAATAACGTCATCTAATAGTTTTATTTAAGATTGCAATGTAAAAGTAAATTTCTATGCTTTCTTTTGGCTCAGTGCAATTATTAAAAATCCTATTAGTTGGCTTCCGGTAGGTAAAGTGTTAAGATAGAAAAGAAATTCCTGTTTCATTCCAGTTTGTTGCAATTCAGGTATAAAGTTTTTATTTTGCATAGAGATCCGCTGTCTAGTTGTTACGATATGTTCTTGGATAAATAAATTTATCAAATCAGATTCCATGTATGCAACTTCGTGATTTCAATAATTGTGAAATGAAAAATATGAAATTTAGTGTTAATAGGACACGTAGTATCGACGTACCAGTTTAGATGAGGCTTCGCTGGCTTTGCCTGATAGTGGACGACTTTCTTCATGGTCTTGCGTATCGGCATCATGGTCCAGCCGTGCTTCACAAAGCTCTGGTTGGATAATTGGTACTCGATCAAGCGGCGGCGTTCTGTAACGAAGGAATTTCCCGAGGACATCAAACTTGGCGCACATACGTAGACCGCATTATTTGGATGCGATCCGATAATGATGACCAAACATTCCCAGAGCCCCCAAGTGTTCCCGATTAATGATGATCTGATATCGAGCTTCAGTCAGTCTCTGTGGATTCAGGGGACCCGATAATGATGCCGAGTTAGCTATCGACGTAATTGGTACTTTCGCAACGGAATCTGACCATCCGTTGCTCCCTTTGCTATTCGAACATAACAATGAAATATAAACTTTCTTGAACAGGTCTGTCTCGTTCTTTCATTAAAGAATAAATCAATTTTATCGAAATACCAGCTATTTTGAAAGATGTACTATTTTAAACGTGGATCTCGTTGCGTACAATCCACATGTGAAAGTTCTATCAATTTCTGTCATTCCTTTTCCGTAGCAAATCATTCAACTGTGTAACGCAATCACGAATTGTCAGTGTAAGACAAAAATATTTTTTGATTTGCTCTGCGAATCTTGGTATACAGTAATTCTTCTATAGTTGCGAAAAGGTTGAACACGTTGAATGCAAAACAATATCCCCTCCACTTAGTAGTGTGAACCACTACTAATCCAATTACAAAACTTCTTTGTTTTTCATTATTTTTTTATGGGACTTTCGCCAACTTATTTGTGGCATCTGTCTGATTAAAATGACACTAAACACGATATAATTTCAACTGTATTCAGTGGTTTAATCGACGATGAAAGTTTCGGGCGCAAGGAAGGACAGTGTATGGGAAAGATGTATGCACTATTTTAAACGTGGATCTCGTTGCGTACAATCCACATGTGAAAGTTCTATCAATTTCTGTCATTCCTTTTTCGTAGCAAATCATTCAAGTGTGTAACGCAATCACGAATTGTCAGTGTAAGACAAAAATATTTTTTGATTTGCTATGCGAATCTTGGTATACAGTAATTCTTCTACAGTTGCGAGAAGGTGTACTCGTTGAATGCAAAACAATATCCCCTCCACTTAGTAGTGTGAACCACTACTAATTCAATTACAAAACTTCTTTATTTTTCATTTTTTTATGGGAATTTTGTGGAACTTATTTGTGGCATCTGTTTGATTAAAATGACACTAAACACGATATAATTTCAACTGTATTTAGTGGTTTAATCGACGATGAAAGTTTCGGGCGCAAGGAAGAACAGTGTGTGGGAAAGATGTATGTACTATTTTAAACGTGGATCTCGTTGCGTACAATCGACATGTGAAAGTTCTATCAATTTCTGTCATTCCTTTTTCGTAGCAAATCATTCAAGTGTGTAACCCAATTATGAATTGTCAGTGTACGATAAAAATATTTTTTGATTTTCTATGCGAATTTTGGTATACAGTAATTCTTCTGTAGTCGCGAAAAGGTTGTACACGTTGAATGCAAAAAAATATCCATTTAGTAGTGTGAACTACTACTAATCCAATTACAAAACTTCTTTATTTTTCATTATTTTTTTATAGGACTTTCACCAATATATTTGTGGCATTTGTATGATTAAAATGATACTAAACACGATATAATTCTGACTGTATTTAGTGGTTTAATCGACGATTATCGAAAGTCGCAGTCGCCGGCACAGTTCAAAGGCCCGCGCGTCCTCACAATGTAATACAAATAAAGAACTTTTTTATTATTACTTATTTTTTAATGAAACTTTCATCAATATATTTGTGGCATTTTTCTGATTAAAATGATACCAACACGATAAAATTTAAACTGTATTTAGTGGTTTGATCAACGATTTCAATGAGACAGTAAATATGGGCGAAATTATATCTTGTTTGGTATCATTTTAATCAGAAAAATGTCGGAAATATGTTGATACGCTATTTTTAGATGCGCTTCCGTTGCGCGCGGTATCTCTTTTCACGCGCTGTTCTTTTTTACGTCCGGCTCGGTCTTTGGATCTCAAAAAAATAGTATTTGTCTACGAATTGTAGGAACGAACCTCCCCGAAGCTCTTGCGACTACGAACGATTTACTGTAGTATACATTTTGTTAAGAATTCTCTTGCCGAAAATTTGTTCTGGGTTTCGAGAATTCGAATTATTTTCGTCTACCTGTTTCTGAAAGATCCGGCGCTTTTGTCGTTCTTTGGCGAGAACGAGGTCCATTTATCTTGCTGTAATCGTCGTCCGCTTTACTCGAATCATACCCTCTACGTCCCTTCGTACTGGCCTCGCTCGTCTCTTTCTTACTGTGGCCCTCGGAATTGGGCGTTGATTTATCTCGTGCGCTGGCGCCACGTATTTTACCTTTGCACAGGAGAGAAAACTTTATTTCGACATTCACCTTATTACACTGCGCATCGCGTACATGTAATTTCCTATCGCGAAACTGGACAAAAATATGTTACATAGCGTTTAATCCCCTTAATGAACGCCTGTCACCCGAAGATCATTACAGTAAGTCCTCGACGAGGTCTTGCAGTCGATTTTTTGCTATTAAAGGATCCATATTACGAAATAACGTTAGAATTGCTACAAACCAGAGTGACATAGACATTTATTTTCCCTCTTAATCCTTTGCACTCGAATGGTGACTCTGAGAGGCCAGAAAAAATTGCCGTAGCATTATTCAAAAATTATTCAAAACAGTTTTAATACTATTAAACTCGTCTGTATTCTATAAATTGTAAAACGCTCAAATGTTGTATCAGAAAACAGGCTCAATTCGATGTGCGCAATGTAAAAAAGATTGCATAGAATAAAAATTATCAGGGTCGAAAGAAATGTCTTGATTTTCGAATTATAATCGCTTCGAATCCAAAGGGTTAATTTGAAAGTGATATAAAAGTATTTTGACATCTACTCATTCTTCTCATAAATGCATGAAAACCGCTGTCGAATCGTGAATGAACGACGTACGCGAAATTAAGATTCTATAAAAGGCTAACGATGACGGAAACAAGTTCCAAACTTGTAAATTCTAGTTCACCTAAATCGGCCGCAGACACTCCGCAATTTTTACAAATCGTACCTACCACCCCTCTTCATTACGTCCGAATCAGCTTCGTCGTCGTTCCAGCGAGCTCTCCGCTTTCCATCACGTTTAGGAACACTTTCTTCTTCATCAATGGGAGACCCTCTTCCCGCCTCCCTCCTGTCAAGTGCATCTGTTTTTTTCTGCCTCCGTTCCCGAGCACCTGTACTCTCGCTAACATCCTCCTCGTCTTCCACTTCGTTCTTCCTTTTTTTCATCTTCCTCCCTCCAGTTCGTCCTGTTTTTTCTTCATCCTCCGTATCCTCTATCTCCCTTCCCCTCCCCGATAATTGTTTCCTGCGCATGTCCCCCTTATGCTCCTCGTCAATTACTTCCAAATTCTGAGATCTCTTCGATTTCTTCTTGTCGCGCAGAGTCTTCACATCGGATCGATCATCGTCTTCATCGTACTCTCCTTCATCCCTTCGTCCCATCTTCTTAACCTTCGATCGACCAGGCTGCTCTCGAATTGATTCGACATTTTCACTTCCCTTCGATTTCTTCTTGCCTCGCGGAGTCTTCAAATCTGATCGATCATCTTCTTTATCATAGTCTTCTTCGTCCCTTCGTCCCATCTTCTTAACCTTCGATCGACCAGGCTGCTCGCGAATCGATTCGACATTTTGGCTTCTCTTTGATTTCTTCTTGCCACTCGAAGGCTCTTCGTCTCTCCGCGATCGATCAGTCTCGCCTCTCGACTTCATCGTCCTCGATCGATCCGGACTCATCCTCTCGCCTCTCGGCGTTCGTGCTCCTCTTGCCCCTTCCTTTCCTTTAGGGGATTCGGCATGTGGATGGTACTCTTCGGGCTCTCTCAATCTCGAGTCCCGCGACCTTGATCGATTCCCAACCATCTTCCGGGGTGATCGGTCGGTCCCATTTCCCTCGGTGTCGCTCCTCAACGGTCCGTCTCTTTTACGATCCGGGGCGGGAGTCGTGTCGCTTTTAATTTTCCTCATTTTTCTAACAGCTGTTCCTTCTTCGTCTGTGTCCGGGTCTCCTGGCGCCACGGCGTTCAACCCGTGAGGAACATCGTCACGTTCCTCTCGTCTATCTGCCGCGATGGGATACCCGGGATCCTTGTCGATATTACAGCGGCACCTTGCTCCTTTCCCAAGCTCTCCGTCGATCCAGCGACACGCTGCCATTGTTAAATCGCTGTCCCCGATTCCATCGAATTTATCTCCCAGCCGGCTAGCTGCTGCTCTGCAACTTTCCGCCTCTGTTTTCCGCAATGGCGATCCAGCCACTCTACGACACGTCACGATTCGCCTGCTATCCGGGTCCTGATGTTTTACGGTGCGATCGATGTCGAATACATTCTGCGGAATACCGGTGGTCCACCTTTCGTTTACGTTCGATCCGTCATCCACTGCTCGGGCGTCTTCAGGTTTGGAAAAACACCGAGGGTAACCTCTCGCGCTACTCGACCGAACGTCGCTCGGCTCTTGTTTGTAGGCGTTCTGATCGCCACGGGGATTTTAGGATCAGTTACAGTAACCTCTCCGTAACCGTCGCATCGACGAGTCGACGGTCTGGAAACCCGGTTTCTCTGGCCAAATGTATTTTAGCGTTATTTCAACCATTCGCACTCGAACGGTGACTCTGAGGCGCCACGAAAAATTGCTGTGCCGTTACACTGTCCAACAAATTTCAGCTTTTTTTAAATGTTTAAACATGTTTTAACGATCATAATGTATTAATAACGGACATCACTGGATTCGGGAAAGTCTACAGAATCTTTTGCTGTGAAGAATAATTCGATATCTTTTGTAATAACATCACAATAATTGTTCAAAGTTGAAAAATGTGTCTTTTCGTTAAACTCAATTTTCTCAAAAACTCTACGTATAGAAAAATTAAGGACGGATTCGAAATCAGCGTGAAAAACTCTATAATAATCGCATAGTGGGAATCGAAATAATTTTTGGCTGTTGGGCAGCGTTATTAATTAAAACATAACTGATAAATATCACTTTGTATTTGTTCTGATCATAGGTTTCGTGCATATTTGCATATGCTTTGTGCATATTTTATGTGCATGAACATCCGCAGTCTACTAATCAATTACTGTACGAGTTATTAGGGTAAAGGTATCAGTTACTACAAAACTAACTTTTTTTAGAAACGAATAAAAACAATTTTGAACGTTTTGTTTAATCTGAATTTTACGGAGTTTGTCTTGAGAACGTTATATCTGAGCACAGAATAATTTGAAATGAATAATAATCTGGATTTGGAAGCTTTGAAGGGTTCTTACTCTGTTGCGAGAAAAATGATTTCAATATCTTAATCTTGAAAAATTGACTGTTGGCCACAAAACAACGGGTTTCCAGATCATAGTGGGACGCGTCGGCCGCGCGACAGTTATAACAGAGGTGTTAAATTCTTTGTGGTGTGCTGAACGTAGAGATAGCGATTGAAAGAGAATAGGCACTGGGAGGAGTTCGGCAAACATCAAAAGACTCGCTAATTAAGGCGGTAGACTAGTTTCCAGAATTGCAAGAGTGCGAGACTCGCGTTCTCATTTCACGATAATACAAAAATGGTGTTCTTTAGTAGTCAAAAGTGCTAGATAAAAGATCAATCTAGGCCGCGATTTCCCTCGGAAGTCCTATCATTACGTTTATGAGGCGTAATTTGCAATATTCGGCACATTTAGCTATAAAAATAGCTACATGCACAGTTGTATGCTTCCAAATAATGCAAATTACGACTCGTAAAGCGGAAAAAAAGAACTTTTCAGTCCTAGATCTTTTATCTAGCATTTTTAACTACTGGAAACCCCTACTTTTGTATTATCGAGATATGAGAACGCGAATCCCGCACTCTCGCAATCCTGGAAAAACGAGTCTACTCCCTTAAGTGGATGATGATTTGCAGAATTTTGAGTGATAATTTATGATTGAAATTGATAATGATCGATTAACCGGATTTTATGAAACTCACGGATATTGATTGCTGCAGTGCCCACTCTTCCCAAACATCGTAATACAATTGAAGGATTTCGCAACAGTATGCGCCCTGAAAAATCAGTTTCAATAATTATGTTCGAAGGAAACATTCCATTACATTAATCAGATTAGATTCTAACCCATCGTTGAGCTACTTTACTGGTAGCATGATCGCAAAATCTGCATCGCGAGTTTTCTATGCTCCAATCTCGAATAAAATTGTTCACTAGACGTAAAATCCACTTTGATTGTGTACGAGTGAGTTGATCTACAAATAAAGGAACGAAGCTATTTAGTACAAATATTGTTCTTCGTGCGAATAATGTTTCTCCAATGTTCTCCAATTGAAATAAAATATTATTTGATATTTATTGTCATCGATTAACAATCACCTGCTGATGTTTCACGACAAGCAATCAGTTTCTTCATTATTTCTTGGAGAAGGTAGGACAATATTTTCAGTTGTATCGACATTGAGAACGTCGGAAGACTTTCTATGATTCCTAACGCATCTTTCACATCACGGACGACATTTTCGATCACGCAACATTTTTGCAGATTGGTGAACACCTTATTTATCTAATTAACAAAATGAAGTTATACATATTGTCCAATAATTTGCAAAAATATGAATGTACTGTTCGCGTCTAGCAGATCTTACTTCTCGAATTGTGCAACCGGATATGTCCTCATGCTGTTCTTCTCGTGCACAACCGCAAATATCGCGAAATAAACCAGGTCGCTTGGATTTCATTACCATCAATACAACGTTTAGCGCTCCGAACAACTGCATCTTGTCATGATCTATTCGACAACATTTCCCTATGCGTGACCTAATTTTGCAAAATAGTTTCTCATGATATTTCTCATAATCGTTATTCTTATTGCAACGCTGGAACCCCGCTGTACATTTTATGTACAAGGTGTCACAAAATTACATGTACGGACACCATAACGCGATTCTACACCTCCGATTTAGTCGAAAATGACATAAGGAAAACTCAAAAAATTTTTTTTTGGACTAAAGACTTTTTTAACCCTCATCTGTCCCTCGTGTAAAGTCACAGCTTTCACGAAATAAGTTAGACTGTTCTGTTATTTGTATTTAAATTTGTCCGGGACTTCGTGACTTTTATTTTTTTAATGCGATACACAACCGAAAAACCTAAGACGTAAATGTTAACTCGTCAGTTCGAATAAAAAAACATCGAAAGATAACTATTTACCTTGTTATTTTATCGATCTTGTATCACTGTGTCAGTTTTACACCGAGGGACAGAGTTAATTCGTGAAACGAGGGATGGACGAGGGTTAAGATTTACGATTTTTTATCTTAACACTTTACCTACCGAAAGCATATTCATAGGATTTTTAATAATTGTGCTGTACCAAAAGTAAGCATAGAAATGTTCTCTTACATTGCAATCTTAAATAAAACTATCACATAACGTTATCGAGAGTGACTTGTTAGTTCACACTAAAAATGTTTTGAAATTATGCAATAATCTCTACTATTAAGAAGATTTCTAATAA
>CM052192.1:11256167-11267216 GCA_028455805.1 Lasioglossum figueresi | reverse complement strand
AATTCAGAGAATATTTCAACACAAAGAGCATCAAAATATATTGTTTCCTCGCTAGATGCGTCTGTAGTGGGCTCATCGAAAAAACAAGCTGCTTCGTAATCTCTGTCTTTGTCTCTCCTGCGAGCGACATATCTCCCTCTCCGTCGCAGCCCCATAGGAGAGACGAGGATCTCTCTATCCTTGTCAAGAGCTTCCTAGGGAATTTTCTCTGGCTCCGGCGCACCCTTAAAGGGACAGTGGAACTACCGACATCAAAGGTACCGCCGGAAGTGTCGCTCTTCTATCCCTACTCTTTGGTACGGGCCTCGGAATTGGTCATAAGAGCTCGAGAAAGTTGTCGACGATTTACGATATTCTTCGGATAAGTGTCTAGCGGCGGGGCCGCGCGCGGCGAACCATACGTGCTCTGTATTAATATAACACCGCGCGTCGCGAAATATTAATATCGTCGCAAGTGTGCAGCTTGGTATGCGCCATATGAGCCGCCCCCGCAGCAATAATCGCGAGCGGTAACGAAGCGGGCCACCGTGCGCGTCAGTATGCGATGCTGGAACAATTTCCGTGCGGCAGGAATTTAAATATTCCATGCTCGGCCGGTTTTTTAAGGCAAATACCGTTGCTCGGGGAAAGGGGGCATTATCATCGGGAATCTGAATTTTCGTCTCGATTCCCCTCTCCCTCCCCCCTTTTCTATCCCCGAGGAAGAGGGGATGGTAGCTTTTCCGCAAACCCCCGTTTCCACAGCCGCGAATATGGTTAACGGACACCACGGAATAGCAAGTTCCGAGCCGCGGTGAGATTTGCCAGAAGTTGGATAAGTCCCCCTCCTCCTCCTCCTCCTCCTGTTCCTGTCCCCTCTCCATCCCAGACGGGGGATAACACCAGTTGATTAGATTCACGAACTGATGGCTTCTGGGTAATTCTTCGCGAATATGAAATTGCACTAGACTTTATTACACGTCCAATCGGCTCTGAAACGCCGACTTTGTTCTGCTACAGATGACACACCGAGCGAAGCAGCATCGCGAGGATGTTTGCGAACCTATTTTGCTAATCTTGTTGATGAGTAAGCTGCCCGGGTGGATGGGGCTGTGTTCGTTTTAATGGATTGTTTCAGAAGCCGGTGTTTTCGAGCCATTAATTATGGGGGTTTCTGCCTGTTTCTCTTCGAGGGTATTGTTCTTGTTGATTATTTCTTCGTGATTAAATCGACGATTTCGCTTTGTTCTGCCTGCGGGAATTGTACGGGGTTATTCGGCGATTTTCTTTAAGGGTGGAGGTTTTCCTTTTTTATGAATTTAGTGCTAACTTCATCAGAATATTTCGCTGTAGTATTCCGAAGAGATTCTTCACGCGAAAGGGTGTCAATGAACGTTTACCGAAATGTTTCGCATAGCTTCGGAGCGGAAGTATTTCAATCATTAATGTAATTCGTTGAATCAATTTACAATAAAGCTGGCCGTTTAAATTTTCGCGCGAATTTCTCGAACGAAGATTGTGGAGGAATGTAGGAAAGTATTCGACGCCGATGCAGAACTTGTTTGAACAAAGTGTTCTCTTAATATCCATTTTATTTATTTATTCGATTGTTTATGACAAAAATAAATAGGTGCAACTTAAAACGGCAAAAATATCACGAGAAGTTTGGAACGTCGATGTATTTTCGATTACAGATATTAATCTTTGCACTCGGTTGTCTCCTCTGAGGTACCACTAAAAATTGCTGTACCATTATTCAAAATATTGTTTACATTATTAAATATAGTTTCTTTTACGACCCCTCCCCGCCAGACTTATTCCAAATAATTAACGCTGAACTTACCGAGCCTTTTAACCTCTTAACTGCGGAATTTAGTTTTAAAAATCCCTCACAGAGTGCGGAATTAACCCTTAGCACTCATAGTCGCCACTAAAAATTGCTATACCATTATTCCAAATATAATTTAGATTATCAAATACGTTGGTATCTAATCAATTACTAAACATTAGGTATTGTATGAGGTATTATACCAATTTCGTATCCATAAAATTTAAAGAATCATAGGAAATGGAAATATTCTAGATCGGAAGAAATGTTTAATTGTCTAGTTAAAATAGCTCCGAGTGCAAAGGGTTAAAGTTCATTGCTTGAATAATAAAATTGGCTGATATTTCACCTGAAAATACCGAAATTACTTTCTTGCCAACCCAATAGATGGCAAAAATTAATATAACAAAGTGGCAAGTACATTGTAGAATAACATTATGTACACGAATAAATATTTTGTCTTATAGTTTTGTTTAAAAAACGCTACGAACTTTCTTTACAACCCAATACAATATTAAAAAAGTTATCGTACTTTTAAGAGCATCCGAATATTAATTCGGCTCACTGTAGATGGAATCCAGATTGAATGGTCTGTAGAAATGCGGAACACGCGTTTGAACGTTATTAAAAGTCAAACCACATGTGATTAAAAGTATTTATGTAATTAAATACGAAGTGGAATTACACGCCTTTATTGGTCCCCCTTATGGATCCATTGAATTGAAACGTTTGACATGAGTCGTTGCAATGCTCGAAATATTTCATTCTTTGGCTCCCCATCGATCGCCTCTTTTCAACCAATTCGGGCCGATTGAACAATTGCAGGTGCATAAAACCACATCTGTTCGAAATGCTGTTCTGGGTTTTTGTTCTAATCGAACGTATGTTAATTTTAATACTCTTTCGAATACACTTTACTACTTCTAACATATGTTGTACACGATACATCGTACTGTTCAAGTTAAATATTCTCAACGAAATTGCCGATACAATCCATTAGGGTTCGAGGGAAAGTTCTGTCGTATTTTAAAGAAAACATTTCAATCAATTTATAGAAAAATATGTTTAACACGTTTCGTTAAATTCGATTGGGGTATTGGAATTCTCATTGAAAAACGAAGAATTGTTCACAAAATTTATTGTAAAGTCGAATATTTATAAAGTAAAGGCATTTTAAGACTGCAGAATATTCCGATCAAAAGAATGAGGTACTATAAAAACATACAGTACAGAACAAAGCAAATGGCCTCAATGAAAAATCGAGCAAAAAGTGCTCGGCACGGAACGTGTTAATATTATTTAACGATATAATAACCTGTCAATTAACCTGCTTTCCAATGACTCGCTAGCAACATGTGTTTTCCATTTACAAGCAAAATTACCTGGAACCTAATATTTTCCCCCAACCTAATACATTTATTTTCGAATTTGAAATAGTCCGAGCTGCGTACACAAATGACATCTTTCGTAATATGACAAACATTTCCCGAATATAGCTCGTTACAATCTCCACACAACAGCAGTCACCCTAGGCAATGTTGCATAGCATCGTTTGCATGACACAACCTTCAATGTTTACACGAACGATCCACATTTCAAGCGAGGGTTCATCCCACGCGTTTCATGGGCATCGCTCAGCAATTAGTTTTTGAGTAACGAGGAGCACAGATATCGAGTACAGTCGAAAGGACATAATTCCTCAGGCATCCGCCAAGAACCCGGGTAGACAAGACAGTAATTTTGTATTTTACGGTGAAATTAAAGCCAATTTTATTATTCAAGTAACGAACATTAGCCAATAAAATAATTCCTATTTTGTTCGATGATTTTCTGCCATCTTCCTGTTAGCTTAATAATTCCGAGCTCATAAAACTTCTGATCCTTATCGGCAAGAAACTGATGCAAGTGCGATTTCAGTTCGACATCATTAACGAATGTTTTACCGTTCAAAGGGTTTTGTAAACTTCGGAATAAATGGTAATCCGATGGTGCGATGTCCGGGCTATATAGTGGATGTGACGTCACTTTCCAACCAAACTCCAATAATTTTTTACATGTTATCAAAGATGTGTGTGGCAAAACACAATCGTAAAACGTACACTAACGATGATGACCTGAAATCTCACTTGCACAAGTTTCTTGCCGATAAGGACCAGAAGTTTTATGATCGCGGAATTATGAAGCTATCAGGAAGATGGCGAAAGATAATCGAACACAATGGAGAATATTTTAATGATTAAAGTTCATTGCTTGAATAGAAACAATTCGGTTTTTTTTCACAATAATACATCGAAATTTCTTTCTTGCCAACTTAATACTATGTTTGTCGTGTGATACGTGTAAAACGACAGGCATTGAAAGATGTAAGAATCCTTAGGTTTATTGCAGTTAAAGAACGGAAATCGAGAAAATTTTGACGTAATTTTCAGAATGTGTTTGATTGACATAAAATATGGAAAATATTTTTTAGATTAGAGTTCATTGCTTGAATAAAAATTACTTTCTTGTTAACTCAACACTATGTTTGTCGTGCAATACGTGTAAAACGATAGGCAATGAAAGATGTAAGAATCCTTAGATTTATTGCAGTTGGAGGCCGAAAATCGTGAAAATCAACAATTTTTACCATTTGCAACGTCGAACGATTTTGACGTAATTTTCAGAATGTGTGATTGACACATAATATGGAAAATATTTTAATGATGAAAGTTCATTGCTTCAATAAAAAACACTTTCTTGCCAACCAAATACTATGTTTGCCGTGTGATACGTGTAAAACGACAGGCATTGAAAGATGTAAGAATCCCTAGATTTATTGCAGTCAGAGACCGAAAATCGTGAAATGAACAATTTTTAGCGTTTGCAACGTGGACCGATTCTGACAAAATTTTCAGAATATGTTTAATTCACACATAATATAACAAATATTTTATTGATTGAAGTTCATTGCTTGAATAAAATAATTCGGATTTATTTTACCTTAAAGCAACGTAATTACTTTCGTGCCAACGAAATACTATGTTAGCCGTGTGATACTTGTAAAACGATAGGCAATGAAAGATGTAAGAATCCTTAGATTTATTGCAGTTGGAGACCGAAAATCGTGAAAATCAACAATTTTTACCATTTGCAACGTCGACCGATTTTGACGAAATTTTCAGAATATTTCTTTCCTTGAATAAAAAAATTCGGTTTTATTTCACTTTAAAACACCGAAATTACCTTCTTGTCAACCCAATGCTATGTTTGCCGTGCGATACTCTCCGAAACCAACCAGTTTAGGTACTGAAATATTCTTTGAACAGAGTCTTACAGTTTTCGTGCGAAAAGAAATCTGTCAACCGACGGAATTCGAGCCCTTAAAGCGTGGCTTGATCAAAGAAGCTCCCGTGGCTGTTGTAATTATAGGTAAATTCGTATTTAAAAATGCGTTTAGGGCGCACAAATTGGTCGGTTATTGCTTCCGGGTGTCTTTGAGAATGATTCGCCTTGGATCTTTCACCAATTAACGTGGCGGACCCGAGAAATTCCGCTTTTCCCCAGAAGTTGACGCATAAAGGACGTGTCGCTGCTCGCCTCGGGGGTGTTCAGCCAGTCGTCCTGAAAGCGAGGGAATTCTGCGAGCGGCCCTTTGAGCCTGATTCCCTCCCTGATTGCAGGTATCTGTGTCCCTGGATGCGTTTAAACGACGCGCCAAACGGCCACGTAAATGGACCTTGTCCCGCGTCGCGGTGAAAATAAATATCCACTCGTAAATATTCCACGAGAAAACTTCCGGTTCGCGGGAACGAAAAATCATTACATCCGAGCTCATTCAGATTTACCGTACAGTTAATAAAAAAACAATTTTTTGCTATTTTCATGACGATTTTCAAACGTTCTTAATCAAATGTATAATTCAAAATCCTAAAATATGTTGATGGAAGAAAGTTTCAGAACTTTAAAACTGACGTGTACAAATACGTTGTGCATATAAATTTTGTCTAAAGAAAATTCAAGTTCTCAGTGAAAAAAGGTCAGGCATCTGCAGACAGAATCGTGTTGAATTACAATTAAAAAGTAATTCAATTATATTGTATTCGAAATTCAAATGCTGTGCATGTAAAATACAATGCAATTCAATTGTAACGTATCCAAATTAGCACAGCTCCGGTTTCAATATGGAATCATAGGTCCTCTAAAATTTCGATCACGGCCAACCGAGCCAGTGAAATTTCAGGACGAGGCAATACAAGATTTGAACGATCTGGGGCGCGGCGAGTGGAGTCGAAACCGTAAGTCGATTTCGTCGCGAGCGAAGGAGTTATAGTAATCACCCGTTCCCGATGGAAAATCCTGCGGGGATGGTCGATTTGATTTGTCCCCGATTAAGTGGCCGGCAATCCCGGGCATCCCGGTGAACCGGAAGTCCCGATAACGGTAAACGTAAAATCTAACTGCCGACGTCGCCGGTCTGAACAGTTTTCCCGCGCTCTTTTCAACGGATCCTGCGGCGAACACTTACGCGAACCGTACGGCCGAACATCAAAGCTACGAGAGAGCACTTACACGAGATGAGCTTCTGCGGCCGGCGAAGCTCCGGCGAAAATTGCAAAGATCCCGACACGTCGGAGTACGTTCCCGGAATAACACGGAGAGATACATGTACCAACGGAATCCCGGGCGCCTTTATCGCTTTTCATCAAATTAGAGCCGGACGTGACCCATTCCGAAACATATGCCGCGGACTCATTGTTCCCCCGGCGGAGCCGATTTACCTATAACTGGAACGTTTACGGGAGTCGTGGGGCTTGTCTATAACACTGTGACATTAAGATCCTCCGGAGGAAACCAGACGTTTTGAATGCAAAAGCCTGACGAGGACAGCGGACCGCGAAACTTTCATAGCACACGTTTCCACTGCGCTCGAATCTCCTCGACCTGCAGACTGTGTTGTGCTGATTCAAATACATTCTTAATAAAATTGTTAATGCTTTACGGCGGAAGGGTTTCGATCGTTTGTTACTTAATTTACGAAGGAATTTTGAAAGTTACTAAAGTAATTCCGACGTTTCGATACACATTCAGATCATCTTCAAGGGTTACTAGAATTGTGAACAATTTCTTTTTTTAAGTATATTAAGAATATTTTGAAATTTAAGAGTACATGGCAGAGAAAGGGAATAATGCTGGTAATAAACTTACTCGCTGGCTTTGCGATGAACATTAATCCGTTGTTTGTTAGGTGGGGTCTCACAGACCCCAGAGATTTTAGATTGATCGTAACATTGTAACAACGCGTGACAGCGAGTCGGACCTGAGTGTATTTGAAAGTTCAATTTCGCGGATCTGCGTTTTTACTCTGAAAAATTACAAGCCTCTTAACACGTTTACGGAGGTCTAAATATAACTATTTTACATGAATTTATAAACATAACAAGAATGTGTCTATACAAATTTTTTACCATTTTTCCGATAGTATATACCCCAAGAATTAAATTTGGTAAATAATTTCTCAGGGAAGCATCTTTACAATCTTAATAATTGTAAATTATTTACCGTAAACCTAGTGTCAAGCAATACCTAATCTTATATTCATGAAAAAGGTATTTATTTCTATAATACAATATATTATTTCGATTGAAGAAGCAATTTTTTGCAACTTTTTAAATGTTATGATACGTTTCCGAATTCGCCTCGAAATACTCTAAGAAATGGTCGTAACAAAAATTATAGGCGTATCTGCAAACAAATTGAAGGTGAAGGTTTTTATCACATATACATGGTTTCCAAAGAACTTTATCGTGATTATAGCAAATTTTTAGTAAAAAAATATTAAAGAAGCTATTTTTGCAATTTTTTTTAATGTCATGATACGTTTCCGAAATCGTCTCGAAATCCTCTAACAAATAGTCATGAAAAATTATAGGTGTATTTGCAAAAATGTGAAGATGAAGGTTTTTCTCACATATACATGGTTTCAAAATAACTTTTACGTGATTATAGCGAATTTTCTGTAAAAAAAATTAAAGAAGCAATTGTTTGCAATCCCTTTTGCAATCTTTTTAATGTTATGATACGTTTCCGAATTCGTCTCGAAATACTCTAACAAATAGCCGTAAAAAAATTATAGGTGTATTTGCAAAAATGTGAAAATGAAGGTTTTTATCACATATACATGGTTTCAAAAGAACTTTCACGTGATTATAGCATATTTTTTGTTTTAAAAAAATTAAAGAAGCAATTTTTTACAATCTTTTTTGCAATTTTTTCAATGTTATGATACATTTCCGAATTCGTCTCGAAATACTCTAACAAATAGCCGTAACAAACATTATAGGTGTATCTGCAAAAAATTGAAGATGAAGGTTTTTATCACATATACATGGTTTCAAAAGAACTTTCACGTGATTATAGCATATTTTTTGTATTCAGAAAATTAAAGAAGCAATTGTTTGCAATCTTTTTTGCAATTTTTTAAATATTATGATACATTTCCGAATTCGTCTCGAAATACTCTAACAAATATCCGTAACAAACATTATAGGTGTATCTGCAAAAAATTGAAGATGAAGGTTTTTATCACATATACATGGTTTCAAAAGAACTTTCACGTGATTATAGCATATTTTTTGTATTCAGAAAATTAAAGAAGCAATTGTTCGCAATCTTTTTTGCAATTTTTTTAATGTTATGACACGTTTCCGAATTCGCCTCGAAATCCTCTAGCAAATAGTCGTAACAAAAATGTTAGATGTATTTGCAAAAAATTGAACTGATCACGATTCGTGATTCACCCTGTATATTTATTAGCAGACTGTGTATTTTCATGGAAAATATAAAAACTCCAAGAATATTGATTTCAACGTCAAAGGTCTGCGAAGGGGTGAAATGAATATTTATTTAACCACCGTTTTCCAGAATCGAAGCGGAGTGTTTTTATTTCGAGTGCTTCGAGTATGCAGTGGCAGTTTCATTTCGGAAAGACGGCTCCCCCGACGATAATTAAGTGCGCCGGCCGATGCAAATTTGAAGGATCTAGTTTAAAAAAGTCTTTCCGGAGGAGACTGGAGAAGTTCGGTCGAAAAATTGCGGGAGCTGTCCCGTTGAAATTAAACACAGCTGGGACGCCATATTTTCCTCTTGCAGTGCTTGGAGAATAGTTTTAATAAACCCACGTATTCCTCGAGTTTTCTGCAATTTAGCTGGAGGAAACTCGCAGCCACGATGCTGAAAAAACGATTGCCGACAGTCGCTCTTCTTTTTTTTTTCGCTCTCTATGAAAGTTGAAGACGTACGTGAATTACGCGCCGGGTAATTTTTATGAGAAAATTTGGCGTTCTACCTGCCTTCGCGTGTGCTTGCGCAAATACTGATAATACCGGGATACGACTTCCGTATCCTCCACAATTTCCCGTCGTTGAAACAACTTGAGACGATTATATTCAATTTCTTCACCCATTTTTTTGGTGTGACGTAATTACCAGCACCTTTTTGTATAATAATAATTGTTGTCTTAACAATACTTTCATAATTTTCCTACCCAGAGTTGGGCAGAAATTTAATCAGCGATCGACGAATATATTTCTACTTCAATCGTTAATCGCATTAACAATTAAACTTCTACTTTACTCGTTAATTGCGGTGAACGATTACATTCTTTTCAATTGCAATCGTCAATCGGATAATTGATTAATGACTAACTGCTGAAATTTCGAAATGAAATACGGAATCAAAACTGATTAAGTTCGTCAATCGTCCATTTTTCAATGATCACATTTTTCAATCGTACACATTAATCAATCAATCTTGGTTAAAATTTTAATCGATTAATGTTCAACTTTGCTCCGACCACCTCCTTCTTTTTCTTCCAGCTGGCACCAGTGATCGTCGTCGGTTCGGATAATCGAGGTTCCACTTAATCGTGAATTGCACAAGCAAACATGTTCCGAATGATATCGTGTCTGTACTTAATTTAACCGGAAAATTGTCGCGCAGGTATTGGCAGAGGTTTCATAAAAATCTGTTCATAAACAAGAAAGCTTCGTGACTATTTTCATAAATATCGTGGACGTATGTTTCGCGTTCAGACATGGCAATCTCGCTTTCGTTGGCAGCTGGTTGTCAATTCGGTGGTGTCGGAGCTTCTGTACGGAACTATAGGAAACGATCCTGACTTTCCATGATTGAAAATGGGATCGGAGACGGTTTCTAATATCCTGCTTGACATTGTTACCGCGCGGAACGATGACACACGCGTGATCGCGTCAAGGATCGACGAATTCAACCACGGATAGGTTTGCCAACGCCCTCGAACCCCGACGGGCCAATATTCTGTTCCTGATGAGTTAACCCAGACAGTTTTGAATATTAGATTAAACGCCGGTCGATCCCCTGTCATTAGCAGGATGCTCTAATCAAAGTCGATCCAAAGTTCGAAACCGTTCAACGGGCGATGCGTCTTATTAAAGCGGAGACAACCCCAACCCTCGTATTTCCTCTTTGGCTGTGCTCCGCTATCAGCTACACTTTCTATCCGCTATCCGGTTATTCGCATCGTCGGCTGCTTGTGGCACGTTTCACCCTGAGTTAAGGGATCATAGTCAACGAGTGTGCTACGCGTCAGGTCATTCCGTAACTAATGTCGCCTTCCGCCTCAACTTGCCATTCGGAACACTTATTACCACGTATCACGTGCTGTCACATATTTTATACCAAAGTTAAACAACGCAACCACGAAACTATTATATTATACAATATTTATAATTATCGCGTAGATTGGACGTGTGTTTTTAAACCTATAATAGAATTTTCAGTTCGTGAAAATGTTTATTTTTGAAAATTACAGTAGACTCCGGTATAACGCGACCAGAAACCTGTTTAAAAAACCTGTATAATATATTTTAAATTTTTATTAAGGGCGAAACCTGTTTAAAAAGACTGTATAGTATATTTTAAATTTTCATTAAGGGCGAAACCTGTTTAAAAAGACTGTATAGTATATTTTATATTTTCATTAAGGGCGAAAACTGTTTAAAAAGACTGGATAGTATATTTTAAATTTTCATTAAGGGCGAAACCTGTTTAAAAAGACTGGATAGTATATTTTAAATTTTCATTAAGGGCGGAACCTGTTTAAAAAGACTGTATAGTATATTTTAAATTTTCATTAGGGGCGAAACCTGTTTAAAAATACTGTATAGTATATTTTAAATTTTCATTAAGGGCGAAACCTGTTTAAAAAGACTGTATAGTATATTTTA
>CM052192.1:11244177-11256067 GCA_028455805.1 Lasioglossum figueresi | reverse complement strand
TTGTAGCTCTTCTTTTAGTAAAATTCTAAAAAATTAATTGGAAAAATAGTCATCTTCTAAATGATATTAAATTAGATCACGCTATTTGCTACATGAAAATAAGCGAAAAACTCATTAACAGGTGTAATCTTCAATTTCCGCATATTCTTTATTTGCGGAGACTAGAGTTGTAGCTCTTTTTTCAGTAAATTCTAAAAAATTAATTGGAAAAGCAGTCGTCTTCTAAATGATTTTAAATTAGATCATGCTATTTGCTACATAAAACTAAGTAGAAAACTACATTAATAGGTATAATCTTGAACTTTTTTTGCGAAGGTTAGTAAAACTAGTAAAAACAGACGCCTTCTAAATGATATTAAATTAGATCATACTATTAACTACATAAGAATCGTACTAAATACGAACGAATTCAATCTTGTTGTTATTATAAAAAAGAAATATAAACCTATCAGTCGTGTTTAGCGCTCGGTTTAGCCTCTAGCATAAAAAGCAGTATTTTCTGGCATTATATCGTATCCTAAACAGCCGGGTAGCGGATAGATAATACTATTTGCTATCTCCGTTTCGCGTTTCACGTGCCCAGAGGGAAAATTCGTGAATGGGTTGGCTTTGCTCATATCTATCCGAAACGTTCTCAGAACAATACCTTGGTTCCCGTGCGATTTCCAACGTCGCTCTGTACGAGCTCTTCCCGACTCTTATGTGCAGCTTCTCTCCTTTCATTTTTTATTTCTTGTCCTGACTTGTCCCTCTCCGTCGTCTCTCTCTCTCTCTCTCTCTCTCTCTCTCTCTCTCTCTCTCTCTTTCTTCCTTTCTCTCCCCCGGACAATTTTTTTATTACCCCCGAAGGCAGGGGAGTTTCAATGGACTTTGCCCAATAGTCCACCTCCTAGTTGGCTCGAAGCTAATAATAAATTCAACCACCACCCCCGTCTTCCGATATATATATATTTTTTTTCAACTGCTAGCCAAACCCGTCTCGGAAAGTTTCTCAACAATAAAAGACCCTCTTCTCTATCGTGCGGACAAACATCCGCGAAGATAAACGTATTCGACGATGGGCTGCGGTAAAGATTCCAGCGAACTTTATGCACGCATAAAACCGTACAAGAATTACGCCATTCAATTGGCTTGTGGATTGACGCACTTTTATTGGGGAGCGTTCTCCTGTGCGTATGTATTTCACGATGTCGATCGAATTACTAAACGAACGAATGAACACCGCGCGTAAACAAATACAATACCGTATTTGTTTCAGGAGCGGACGGGAGCGAATAATACAAACAAACGAGTGCTCTTGTTCAGGAAGGTATTCAAAACAAATATTTGTTTGTACAAATTACTTCGAACCGTCTAAAGCGATTTTATTTGTTAAAAAATAGATTCTCTCTGTACTCGCGAATTTTCGTAGAGAATAATCGCACGCAATAATAAAATGATTAAGGTACTTTCCGTTGACCATAATTTCACGCCGGACTTTAATAAGCAAGAAATACGCGAATTTTAATAGGCGGGAAAAATTAGGCTGTTCGGACGACAGTCACGCGCGAGAGGTCCGGAATAATAATACTGAAACGATTGCGTTTGCATAATGCGCGGGTTCATTCAATTTTGCCGGTGCAAGAAAAAAAACGAGGAAATGTGTTTCGCCAGAAGTTTTGCAGTTCTTTTTGCAGGAGAGTGTAGGCAGAGTGAAAATCGGACGGAATCGGAGCAGTTCGCCCCTCGAATTCGCAAGAGCTGACGATATTTTCCGGTTCGACGGCCGGGGACAAGTTTCCGCTGTCGCGTTGCATCACGAAGTTGTTTAGAGGGAAAACAAAGCGATCTCACGGCATTAAATTAATAGATCCGACGGACGAGGAAGCTGTTTGCGACTTAAGCCTCCCTACGTGACTTCCGTTAAGACCGTCAGCTCACTTTCTTCTCTTGCCGATATCGTGTTGGGCAAACAATCGCATTAAAATCTGTTTGAAATCGTTCCTCTATGTCTTCTTCCAGCTACGCTCTGTCAACGAAATTTAATACACATTAGCTGGCTACGAATTTTGTTCCTTGCACACACTGTCGTTAAATTAAACGAACAAACTTCGTACCAGCTCTATAAATTTACACTAAACCCACCATCACCGGTTAAAACGACCAACTCTGGATTTATTATTTTCAGAGTTGTGCAAAAATTTAATCAACGATCGACGATTAACTTCATCGATCGATTGAATCAATCGTTGATTTTTCAATGATTTCTTTTTTTAATCAACGATTGACGATTAACTTCAACAATTGATTAAACCCGTCTCCGACTTTTCGATGATTTCTTTTTTTAATCAACGATGGGCGATTGACTTCATCAATCGAATGAATCAATCGTTGATATTTCGATGATTTCTTGTTTTAATCAACGATTGAATGAATCAAACGTCGATTTTTCGATGATTTCTTTTTTTAATCAACGATGGACGATTAACTTCAACAATTGATTAAATCAGTCTCCGACTTTTCGATGATTTCTGCTTTTAATCAACGATTGACGATTAACTTCACCAATCGATGGAATCAATTGTTGATTTTTCGATGTATCTTTCTTTAATCAACGATTGACGATTAACTTCAACAATTGATTAAACCCGTCTCCGACTTTTCGATGATTTCATTTTTTAATCAACGATGGACGATTGACCTCATCAATCGATTGAATCAATCGTCAATTTTTCGTTGATTTCTTTTTTTAATCAACGATTGACGATTAACTTCAACAATTGATTAAATCAGTCTCCGACTTTTCGACGATTTCTTTTTTTAATCAACGATTGACGATTGACTTCTTCAATCGGTTGAATCAATCGTCGATTTTTCGATGATTTCTTCTTTTAATCAACGATTGACGATTAACTTCATCAATCGATTGAATCAATCGTCGATTTTACTTTGATTTCTTTTTTTAATCAACGATTGACGATTGACCTCATCAATCGAATGAATTAATCGTCGATATTTCGATGATTTCTTGTTTTAATCAACGATTGAATGAATTAAACGTCGATTTTTCGATGATTTCTTTTTTAATCGTGTCACATTAATCATCTAATCTTGATTAAAATTTTAATCGGTTAAAAGCTCAACTCTGATTACTTTACAATTATTGAAATAATAAAAATGATTTTATAAGACTTGATTGTATAAATGTGTTTAGTAGAGCACGTATTATAATAGAAACCGCACAAAGACTAAATAAAATCAATCTTGCAATTTTGATAAGGGAACATGTACCAGTAACGGTTAAATAGAAAAGTATTTCTCTCTATTTATTGCGATCATAAATTTTGTCGCACATTTCAATGGAAATTTTTCAATGCTATGAATATTGAAAATTAAAATCGTCTTAATTACGATATTTATGATATTTATAGAGTTCATACTTGTCCACGATTATGAAAATGGTCTGCGAAAATTGAAGAAAAATGACTTTATCAGAAATTTCACATCACAATATATTCTAAATTACATTAATTCAATGCAATTATTACGATATCGTCAAAAATAAACCGTTATTTCATTTAGCGTTAATATCCTTTCCCTTGAAATATCTCGAAACAAGGAATAAATGACTCAAACCACATTCACAATTATGTTCAGTTATAGTAACATTTTCCTGATGGGAAAAAAATGGAATAATTGTTTCGTCTACAAAGAACATTCCGTCTGATTGGAGAAATTGTTCTCTCGTTCTGGCTTTCATGAAATAGTCTGGAAACAAGCGATATTATACTTCACTCGGCCGATCATTTTAAAACGCATTGAAAGAGTCGACCATGGCTTAGGACCCTCAGGTTAAAGTTAATGTCAAGGGTCCTCGATGTCAACGAAACTGCGAGTAGGGAGCGCAGTCTCTTAATCCCTGAAAACTTGCAGGAGTGCTCCTTTTCAAGGGATTTAATCCGAAAGATGAAAACATAATTAAACTGTTAGGCGATAATCCTAGTATCCATGGTGTCGCGCTGGAAAGGATTTACTCGCGATGGCAAACTCGGTTTCCTTCGAATTTGATATAAAATTTATTAACCCTCAGAGTTCTGTGCCGGAGTCATTTTTGATCGGAAACATCCAAATTGTCATTTAACACTAGGTTTACGGGACCCGTCAAAATGACGGGTTCTAATATTCTTAATTTACGATTACTAAGATTGTAAAGATGCTTCCCTGAGGAATTATTCACCAAATTTATTTCTTTGGGTATATATTATTGGAAAAGTGGCCAAAAACTTGGATAGACCCATTCTTGTTAAGTTTACAAAATAATGTGAAATAGTTATTTCTAGAGTTCCGTAAACCTAGTGTTAAGTACTGAATTTGTGGCAATTGAACTAACTGAATAGCTGTTTTATCGAGGACATCTGAAATACCTATGTGTCTACACGAGATATCGACAAAAGTAAATTTTTTGTTGGGAGAACGAGGTTGGGAGATCAAACACAACTTTATATATTAGATGTTTATTCAAACTCCACTACGCTGTGAAATAACTGTCTATCAAATGTGAATAAATAATGTTGCACCTAACACAATACAATGGAATTTTGTAACTATTGGCAGGAAATAAGAAATAAGGAATATGTTGGGAACTGCGACTAGCTCGGTAGGCTAACTCGGATGGACTGGACCAAGTGATGCTTAAGGTGCAATAAACTACAGGTCAAAAATGACCTTTCCTTCTCCGCATGTTCCGTGCAATTCGGTGTATACTCCAACATTTAAAAAAATTATTAATTAGAGCTGTGAACGGTCCTAAGCTTGCCAATTACAGTAAAGTCGCGTTTACTGTCCGACAGCCAGTGTTCTGCACGGACAGTGATCGCATACCGACATTATTTTTTTATGACTGCGTCTACCGAGCCAACTGAAGAGAGTTGAAAAGAAAGCCGAACGTAGAAAAGGACAGCACGACAGTGGAGTGGATAGGCATTGGACAGTGATCGCGTACTCTTTATTGTATATACAGTAAACCCTCTATAAACGCAACAGTCTCGTTGGGATTTGGTTGCATTTATCGTAGACGAGTAACTATTTTACGAGCCTCAAAGGCCGAGCCGAACGTAGAGAAGGACAGCGCGTGTAAAAAGAGACCCGTCTCTTTCTTTCCAATACGCTGTCCTTCCTTGCGTCCGAAACGTTCATCGTCAATTAAACCACTAAATACAGTTGAAATTATATCGTGTTTGGTCTTATTTTAATGAGAAAAATTCCACAAATATATTGGTGAAAGTTTCATAAAAAAATAAGTAATAATAAAAAAAATTTTATATTGGTATTGCATTGTTGGCCTTTGAACTGTGACGACGACTGCGACTCTCCGCGTCGCATTAGTAGTGGTTCACACCGATATACCCGAGCCGAGATCAGATTATTACAGTGGAGGGGATATTTTTGTTGCGTTTATCGTGTACGGCCTTGTTGCGTTTATAGAGGATTTACTGTACATAGCTCTAAAAATCGTCCGTTGTCCGAGGGTTAACTGTAATCAAATACTGGGATCGTGTTCTTGGGTTCGTAGTAAATAGCAAAATTAGCAATTTCATCAACTTCTTGTTAATTGAGTGAACTTAGTGATTAAGTGAATATCGATCAAGTACAAGTTCGAGCACAAAGAAGCAAACATTGAGAGGAAGTTGTATTCGCATTATCTTACGAAACGCGAACCGTGCATGGTTTAGTGTATGCAGCTATCCGTTGCCTAAACTTCCTCGATTCCCGGTTTCTTGTTAACCGAGCAAACATCACTTTTTAGAATGAAGCGAACGCATACTCTCGCCGTGGAGGAGATGCAAGTTCGGGGCTCCGCGAAACTTGAAATATTCATACGGCGAACGTAAATGTTGGATCAGAAGTTGAAAGCATCACTTGTATGTGAACAGAGGAATACGGCCAGTGTCGTGTTCAAAAGTTTCACTCAGAAGTTAGACACGTACGATACATAATTCAAAGTCTCCATTAATCCAGCCGGCTTTTGCCGGTTTGGCACGCGGCGGAGTGTATGCTCTTTTTTTTTATGATCGCATTCATGAACGTAAACAACGGAGATCCTCGGCCGGCGTTTTATGGCACGTGCCGGAAATTACAGGGTGCGATGGTTTTCATAAATCGCCCGGCCAAAAATCCTCTGAATCGCTGTTAAGTTTATGCGTCGCGACAGATTGCGCCGATTTAGTAGTTTTACGGATTTCCGGGAAATAGCCGCTCATAGCTTCACATACGTTGTGAAGCATTTGAATTAGCGACAGTGCATTTATGCATTGAATTATTCACTTCGATTGTTGCACGATAAACGCGTGAATTCAAATGGTTTTATATTTTTTTAAAGAATTACTCATTTTGAATATTGAAGACGAAACGCATTTTAATTTTCTCCATTCTTGTTTTGCATAGAGATTCGGCATTATATAATTACAACGCCAGGAATTTAATTTTGTAGCATTGCACGCTCATTTTATCGTCGGTGACATCTTAGGGTGACTTAAAAAAAAAGGCTGTGCAAAGTTTGAGTGCTCCACGTGGTTCAAACATAAAAATAATTAATTTGATGCTCATAAAAACGTTTTTCTCGAGTGTTTTCTTCGCTGTTTTGTTAACACATTACCGACCGGTGATTATAGCATAATTTTGAAAAATCTATGGTATATGCTGGCTAAACACTTTTTAATGGAACCTTCAATAGCAACAGCAATTTTCATTGTGAGCTAACAAGTCACCCTCAATTATGTCATTTAATAGTTTCATTTAAGATTGCAATGTAAAAGAAAATTTCTATGCTTCCTTGTAGGACGGCACAATTATTAAAAATCCTATTAATTGTGGTGGTTATTGTATAACTTAGAAAATTCTATGGTACACAGCTAAACACTATTTCAATAACAACATCAATTTTCATTGTGAGCTAACAAGTCACCCTCAATAACGTCATCCAATAGTTTCATTTAAGATTGCAATGTAAAAGAAAATTTATATGCTTCCTTGTAGGACAGCACAATTATTAAAAATCCTATTAATTGTGATGGTTATTGTATAACTTAGAAAATTCTATGGTACACAGCTAAACACTTTTACAATAGCAACATGAATTTTCATTGTAAGCTAACAAGTCACCCTCAATAACGTAATTTAATAGTTTCATTTAAGATTGCAATGTAATAGATAATTTCTATGCTTACTTTTGGTACAGCACAATTATTGAAAATCCTATTACTAGGCTTCCGTTAGGTAAAGTGTTAACCCCTTGCCTTGCAATGTATCGTGCCTGACTCGTGATGAAGATTCTGAACTGATTCTGATGAAAATGTATGTTAATAATTTCCTTTAACCCGAAATGAAACTCTATTTTGGTTTTGTTAATATACAGCTATCGGAGAAAATACAGGAATACAATTTATATCAACATTTTCCTTTTTTAGGAAATTACGATCTACAAAAAAAGTTCTAATCACTGAAACCGTGAAATAAATCGTAGGGCAAGGGGTTAAACAACTCTAGAGGGTGGTGTAAACGATATTTTAACTGAAATTTTGGACAAGAGTAAACTAGAGCCACCCAAACGGAGATCAACGAGGCAGGGAATGGCACCGTGAATTTCCGTCGACTCTCTGGATCGTTTTCATAATTAGGGGCGCCGGGAAGAGGGCGATCGCAACGAATTTTCCGACACGGGATTAACTTCTTTCTGTCGCGGTTGCACACAGAAACGCGGGCGCGCACACTCGTGAATCCGTTCGATTCCCAGAGCGTCCTCGGGGTCCCTTCGTTTGGTGGCTCGGCGAAGTAATTATTCCCGCTCATCGCCTTCAAATTTCCTCGCTTGTGCCGCGGGCCATTCGTGCCCGGTCTCAAAGAAGGCACCGAGCGAACGTAATCTAAGCGACGCAATACACTGGCTTCCGTACAATTATCAGCCGGTGCACGGGAGAAACAAAGTGCGGAATCGTATTTCGTCGTTCAGTCAATGTGGCGCGAACTGATAAGGCGCCCGCGATTCAAACCTGGCACACCCCCCTGGGCACCCTTACACGCTTCTACGGGGTGATTTACAAGTCTTCCGCGGGCGACTGACACAGAGCTATCCGATAGAACTGTTGGATTCTGCTGCAGATGAAATCCTCCTATTGTCGTCCTGCTCGGAGATTGTCGCAGTAGATTTCCCTACAACGCCATTCAAAAATTGTTTAAAAAGATCGTATACACGGCGAGTCTCCTATCACAACTTCAAATAACTCGTAGGTTATTTGTTGCACGAAAAATATTTTCAAACCGGGCACACAGTGCTGTAATCGGACTTTTGTTACTTCGCTTTGAATTTGGACGGGAAAAGAAGATCACACCAAATTGGGCTTAAAATGAATCAGTCCTAAAATATTTTTGTAATACAATTTTTAATCGGATTATCAGTGAACGAACAACATTTTCTTGTGTTTCTGCGGTTATCAGGGCTAGCGATTCATTTCATTTTTCAATGTTTGAAGTGTGAGATAGGTTTTAGAGTATCTCGGTAATCTTAATAACAGTTTATTAAAAATTAGATAACTTATTCGAGCCAATCTACTCCGAGAGCGTCGACGTGCAGGTTCGTTTTAATTTTGTTATGACACCAAAGAGTGAAAACGAACGCGTTTTTCTGCTTTGAGAGGAAAGCGAGTCCACGGTATAGTAAATGTGAGGAATATCGGGAGTGTTGGAGTATTTTCCTCTCGAAAAGCAAAAAGTGCGTTCAAGTGACCTCGATTCACTCTCCGCGTGGACGTGGAAAGATAAAATGGCTGCTTTGCCGAACGCTTTGACGGAAAATCAACTTCAGGAAGCTTTGAAGAACGAGAAACGCGCTCGCAATCGCAAACGAACAACAATAACAATCGTTTCGACGAGGAACACGCGTAAGCGACTGTTGGTTTTGCGGGAAGCAGGGTCAAGGATTTTAAATGAAAACGCGTTATTTTAAAATTCACTCGTGCAACTGTTCTCTTAGCCTCTTCAAGATCGACTGACTGACTGTAACGGGAAGAAGGAAACCCAGGTCAATCGGGACCAAAAGGCCCTCAGCTTTATCTGAGATCGAACACATGGCCTTCAGGTGTTGTGTTACCGATATCTTTTAGGTCCAAGAGTCCTGGCTCAGGAAATAAACATCTAACCTTCGGTATCTACATTTAAGTACAACAGGAACATTGTGAGTAAGTATTAGTTTTTCCTTTTTTTTTGCCATTATATCAATAGCGACATTTCACAATATTCTCCAACATGTTATTTTCATTATTAATTTCTTTTTTCTAAGCGTGTCAGACATTACAGCGTAAATATTTATTTTTAACTTCCTCGAAAATGCAAGATTAGGATTTATCTTCTACCGTTCATGTTAATTTAACTATATGTAACGATATATACTCAATTATTAATTGCTATATGAACCAGACATGGTTTACAGCAACAATAGATACGTAAATAAATAATTTGTTATTTTTATTGCCTCAATTTCACACGCACTGTTGGGGCACCGTTTGGAAGTTGATTAAGATATCGAAACAGGCGGTAATTGTAAAATTAAAAGAATGAACAATCGACGAAAACGGAGATAAAAAAAGTGAAACGAGAGCATAGGAGAAAACACTATATTGAATGACCGTGGAAAATACTGTGCGGACTTATTAGAAGGAGTAGGAATAAAAATAAAAGAACGGTAAAAGAAAAACAGAGAGAATATAAATGAGCTGCCAGACATAACAGAAGTGGAAATAGAAAGACAATTAAGAAGGCGGAAAACGTGAAAAACACTAGGGGAGGATGGAGTATAAACGAAGTGTGGGAATACAAAAGAGTGAACGGCAACAGAGAAATTAAAGATGTGTATAACGTGCAAGTTTTATCATTCGTATTTCCTAACTGAGAAAAATAAATTAACTATACGATCTACGAATGTGTTACCTACGTAATACTGTTCGAAAACATTATAATATTTTATACGATATCAGAAAAGAAATAAAATCTCGAGAAAATTGAGGAAAGCGAAAACTCACAGAAGATTGTTCCTAAGTAACATAAAGAAAAAATTATTCTCTTACCGCATTCATCAAGTACTTACGAATCCTTATTAAAATCCTCACGGATAATTTTCCCGGTAATGATACTTGGTTTAGCAGGGGATTCGGAAATTGCTTTGTTTATGGCTGCACATACATGTCCTGTGCCAATATTGTTCTAGTAAGAACATGCAGTTACGTGTGCGTCGTTGTTACGAATACCGGTTTCGAATATTCATCGCGCATGATTCTATGTACATAAGCGTCCATAGATAATATACAAACATCGATAATTAATTCTGCGACTGTTCCCATTATTGTAAACACCGATGGATATAGGTAAACAGCCTCGGAGTTATGAACTATTGATACTTCGTTAAGTGTTTCACCATGGAACGAAGAGGAAGGATATTATTGTACACATTATTGTATAAATAGTAGACGCTTTGAATTTATAGTCGACTCTTGATAAAAAATTCTATTCGATGTTCACGAATAAAAGTATAATTGAAATTAATATAGATATTCCTATACAATTAACAGTGAATCGTGCATTTTATTTTTACAATGATTGGAAACAGTCATCTACAATTTATTTATTCCTTTTTCGGGATTTGAAAGCAAGTTGCAAATATATTATACGATTGTTCATTTACGATTCAGTGAATGTACCGATTGAAGCGGACCTTATGGCAAGCACAATGACGATAGATGGAAAATGTACACCCAGTATGTGCCAGTGAGGTGTCTAGCATATTGTAGGATCCTTTCTGTCGAGGGGTGGCTACCCTTATCTTTAACAGACAGCATTCCTATCGAAACGTGTGCTCTCCTTTAGTCCTTATAACAGAACAAACAGCTTGCCACGACCCACGCGACGCTTGAATGGGGTTAGTGAGCGATTTTCTTGTATTTCATGAGGGACACTTCATCGAATCCATTCCACAGTGATGCACCCGGTGCGCCTTCAACCATAATTCTACCAAAGGATAAACCAAAGTAGAAAATACGAGATCTTTCGAATTTGTAAAAACACTTAAAGAATTTCAAATTCTATTCTATTATCTTTAACTTATTAAAATGATTAATAAATGTCTATGTAGCTCTTCGAAAATACGTTGTAAAAACATTTAACGAATTTAAAAATAATATTCTTTTACTTCGAACTTATTAGAGAGACTAATAAATGTTTATGTAGCTGTTGGGAAATACGAAATCTTTCCAATTCGTAAAAACATTTAAAGAATTTATAAAAAACTATTGTATTTTTCGAACTTATTAGAAAGATTAATAAATGTCTATGCAGGTCTTGAAAAATACGTTGTAAAAACATTTAAAGAATTTAAAAATACTATTCTTCAACTTCTAACTTATTAGAAAGATTAATAAATGTTTATGTAGCTGTTGGGAAATTATCTTTCCAATTTCTAAAAGCATTTAAAGAATTTATGAAATACTATTCTATCATTTCTAACTTATTAAACTGATTAATAAATGTCTATGTAGCTCTTGGAAAAAACGTTGTAAAAACATTTAAAGAATTTAAAAATACTATTCTTTTATTTCGAACTTATTAGAAAGATTCATAAATGTTTATGTAGCTGTTGGGAAATACGAAATATTTCCAATTCGTAAATACAATAACAGAATTTATAAAATACTATTGTATTTTTCGAACTTATTAGAATCATTAATAAATGTCTATGTAGGTCTTGGAAAATACGTTGTAAAAGCATTTAAAGAATTTAAAAATACTATTCTTTTATTTCGAACTTATTAGAAAGATTCATAAATGTTTATGTAGCTGTTGGGAAATACGAAATCTTTCCAATTCG
>CM052192.1:11226802-11244077 GCA_028455805.1 Lasioglossum figueresi | reverse complement strand
TGTAGCTGTTGGGAAATACGAAATATTTCCAATTCGTAAATACAATAAAAGAATTTATAAAATACTATTGTACTTTTCGAACTTATTAGAATCATTAATAAATGTCTATGTAGGTCTTGGAAAATACGTTGTAAAAACATTTAAAGAATTTAAAAATACTATTCTTTTAATTTCGAACATATTAGAAAGATTCATAAATGTTTGTGTAGCTGTTGGGAAATACGAAATATTTCCAATTCGTAAATACATTTAAAGAATTTATAAAATACTATTGTATTTTTCGAACTTATTAGAATCATTAATAAATTGTCTATGTAGGTCTTGGAAAATACGTTGTAAAAACATTTAAAGCATTTAAAAATACTATTCTTTTATTTCGAACTTATTAGAAAGATTCATAAATGTTTATGTAGCTGTTGGGAAATACGAAATATTTCCATTTCGTAAATACAATAAAAGAATTTATAAAATACTATTGTATTTTTCGAACTTATTAGAATCATTAATAAATGTCCATGTAGGTCTTGGAAAATACGTTGTAAAGACATTTATAGAATTTAAAAATACTATTCTTTTATTTCGAACTTATTAGAAAGATTCATAAATGTTTGTGTAGCTGTTGGGAAATACGAAATTTTTCCAATTTAGTAAAAACATTTAAAGAATTTATAAATTACTATTGTATTGTTTCGAACATATTAAAATGATTAATAGATATCTATGTAGCTGTTGTGTTTCGAAATGAATGCTGATGATTTTTTTGTAGCATGGAAGTCGGTGATCCGATTATTACTCTCGCAGAAGTACTATTATATTGCAAAAGATATACGAGGACAACATAATAAATACAATGTACAACGTGGAAAACTGTTTTCCATGGGCCATATATCGTCTTAATGGAGTTAATGTGTCCGCTACTTTCTTCGTAGGGCGGATTTTCCTATCAAATTGATGGGAGCGAAATGAAGACAAATGGAGGGAAAAAATATCGTTGATAAGGGTGGTAATTTCTACCATTCAGCTTGTCAGTGAATGCTCGTGTGCTCGAGGGGATCATTAATAATTTCGAGACAATGGCTATTAAGGGCCAACAATTTTATGCTTCACTTTGCCTAGGCATGTTTCAAGAGTGTTTAACGTCTACCGCCGAGTAAAATTGGTGGGTTGGTAACACTCTAATCTGATATTACAGCGAATTTAATGCATGTAATCACCCCGCTGCGGGTTTTGTCCATTTACAGGTGGATAGCAATTTGTAATCTGCAATGTAATCAGCAGTCAGCGGATTTTATGCATTTATCACAAAAATGAGTATGATTTAAAACGTTAAAAACGTTAGACGAATTTAAAAATACTTTTATATCATTTAAATAAATTTCTATGTCACTCCGTTTTGTTGCAATTCAGGTAGGACAATTTTAATTTTAAACTAGCAGTACCCAGTCATGCATTGCCGAGGCTCAGTCTGGTTAAATGGAAATGAAAGAAAAGAGAAAACGTACGTTTCTAATATGTGTAATTTCACAATGCTTGTGGGTATACAATATTTTTTTATGTATAGAAAAACGCGCGCGTATTCGAATGCTACGTTGTGTCAAAATTTCAAAGCAATCGGTAAAGAACTTTCGGAGATTTAAGATTTTGAGCAAACGAATATTTACATATTTATTTGTATATATTTCACAATGCTTGTGGGTACACAATATTTTTTAGGTGTGTAAAAACGCACGTTACATTTTTATTTATACAATTTTCACAATGCTTGTGGGTATACAATATTTGTTTTGGTATATAAAAAGAAGCGTGTGTTCGAATGCAACGTTGTGTAAAAATTTCAAAGCAACCGGTGAAGAACTTTCGGAGATTTAAGATTTTGAGCAAACGAACATTTACATTTATATTTATATAGATTACCGATCACGAAGAAAGACAAAATTTACAAAATAAAAGATCTTAAGCAATAAGCAAACATAGCGTCCGCGTTTAGTATTTCACTTATTCATTTTTGCCATAAAATTCCGCGATCTGCTTATGACGGTTCGGACAACAGAGCCAGAACGGTACGAATGTTTTAAACAATTTTTCGAAGTTGGAAACGCGGCGTCGAATGGGGAGCTCGGAGAGTTTTTTGTCCTCCGCCGGTTCATTTTAAAATATAAAAATCCCTCGGAGCGATAAATGGTCATAGCTCGCGGGACAATTCCGCGAGGTTGACTCATTACTAAGGGGAGCCTCGGCGCAGTAGGGCTTGGCGTGTTCATTCGATATTCTATCGAGTTATGTCTCGGCAAATATCGATTGAGCCCGATACACGTCAGTGTTCGTCGCTCCCCTATCGAGCCGCGGTAGCATCATCGTGTCCACATCGAAATCTAGCTTGGCCGCGATTGCTTGGCTCCCGACGACCGCCGGAAAATCTGCAAAACTGTGTTCGCATCATTTTACTATTCAGGTCGTTCGGAACGTCAATTCGTTTTCTCAAGGGAAAATGAACGCCAATTTTGTTTTACCATTTAGAATAGGTTTTATGACATTTTGTACTATTCTCTCTTACGATTTTTCAGGCAACTTAGATCCCATGCTAGTGGAATTTCTGTTTTTTATTAGCAAAACATTGAGCCACACGACTTTTTACGATTTTATTTTAAATGAATTTTGCACCGCATAAAAAATGTTGAAGAAAGGGGAAAAAATGTTAATCCGATGGTACATCCTCTCCTTAAACAGCACACAACTTTATTTTTCGTGCATTGCATTTTTACCCTTGCGGTAATAAAAAAGTAAAAGGTGGTGGTATGATGTTGTACCAGATGAATTGTACCGCGCATTTTTAAGATACAGCATTTTATCGATAAATGTCCTAAATGTCTGGCCGACAATTGTCCTAAAACTATCCCCACTCCTGCGGGGTGTACCCCCTTGAGGGGCCGGTCTCCGAGAAGTATGACATCATACGGCTCGGGTATATCGGTGAGACACCACTAACCCAATGACAAAACTTCTTTATTTTTCATTATTCTTTTATTGTACTTCCAACAACATATTCGTGGCATTTTTCTCATTCAAATGATACCAAATACGATATAATTCCCATAATATTTACTTGTGTAGTGAACAATGAAAATTTTGAACGTGAGGAAGAACAAACTGTCCTTCTTTGAGTTGAAAACTTTCATCGTTCGATACACAAGTAAATATAATTGGAATTATATCACATTTGGTATCATTTTGATTAAAAAAATTGCACGGATACGTTGGTCAAAGTCCCATAAAAAAATAATTAAAAATAAAGTAGTTTTGTTAGTGGATTGGTCATGTTTACACTTCTCGGCGACCGAAGCCTCTCGAGCTACGCTGTCCTTTTCTACGTTCGGCAAAAGTCAAAGAATAGTATCCCTGGCGGATAATTGTCCCTGGGCAGACCCGTGTTTGGGACAATTATCGATAAAATACTGTACTAGACTCTAGCAGACGATACACGTATCTATCGATACTAGATACTAGATCCACGTATACATATACGAGGATCGCAAGTGTCCGAGATTCGCGTTCTGATTTCTCGATGATGCAAAGATGGGGTATTTCAGCAGTCAAAAGCGCTAGATGAAAGATCAATCTACACCGCTATCGGCCTCAAAAGTCTTATATTTACGTTTACGACGCGTAATTTGCATTAATTGCTCCGACGGATCGTCTGTTTTACGAAACAGACGTCAACGCTCGTAGCGAGAAATGTAGGAACTGTGGGTCGGCAGCTACAACGTTGCCGAATATACAAATTACACGACGAAAACGTAAAAATAGGACTTTTGAGACAGATAGCGGGATAGATAGATCTATTATCTACCGCTTTTGACTACTGAAATACCCTATCTTCGCATTATCAAGAAATCAGAACGCGAATCTCGGACTCTTGTAATCCTCGTGTACGTACCGTGGTTCTAGCGGTGTGAGCGAACCACACATTCACGCGCGAGTGTCGTCCGCTGGAGTCTTGAATGGTAAAAATTTCACACGAATTATAAATGTTTAATGGGATCATCCTCTCGGAAGAAGATTACAGCGGCGCCGACTTCGCTTACGCGAGTAAGGATAATCGTTTATTTAAGGGCAACCTTCCTTGTTGGTAGAATTATGAAAATTCTCGAATAATGAAAAAGTGAAAAAGTCTCGCGATGCCACCTGGAACTTTCAGTTTCTATAATTCAATGAATACGATATACAATGTAAACTCGATTGTCGAAACGTCTGAAACTATTGGCCCCAGTCTAAGGACAGCCTGTATAAATCGAATGGTTCCGTTACTGTTCTGACAATTGTGATTAACGTTCCAGATAAAGACAGATGGGATAGACGACGATTCTGTATGCTCCCGGTTCGAGCAGAGGGAATCGGAAGTATGGAAATCTTACTGTGTATAAAGAGCGTAGGGGGATGCTGCCACTGCCGACTGGCAAATCGAACGCATTAAAAGTCCATTATCGGTCGCTCCACAGTGGGAACAAGGGAGCTCGGGACCGAAGAGAAAGAGGCCGACAGGAGGGGGATGCAAAGGAGAATATAACGAGAGAATTAACACCCTTCTACTTGTTGACCCTTAACTCACCAACTCGTTCCAGCTTTGAAAGAGAACACTTCAATCCATACGTGGAGCGAGGGACTGTAGTGTTCGCGCGTACCTCGTAGGGGAAGCTCGCTTATACCTTAGTGGTCCATTAAATTGTACATTTCACCATAGTCTATTGACCTGAAGGTCAAACAAAACTATTCTAAACAGACGTTGAAAAACGTGTTTCTTCTTTTAGCCCCCTTGTCGTCCTTTAACGAGTCCAGTGCTGGGGAAAATAGTTTTTTAAACAGTAAATAGTAAATAATACTATTTATTTTAAAGTATGTGTACAACTTTGAAAATAAAATATTTTGAAGTATGTGTACAACTTTGAAAATAAAATATTTTAAAGTATGCGTACAACTTTGAAAATAAAATATTTTAAAGTATGCGTACAACTTTGAAAATAAGATAATTTATTTGAGGCAGTAATTTTTGAAAATAGTATTTTATTTGAAGAATATTGAAGATATTTGTATTTCGTCTATATTTTCGATTTCAATTTTAAATATTATTGCTGAAATTAATGGTTCGAATTCAATACATTTATGAGTGTAAATCGGTTTCTTAACGATAAGATACACTGTATGTTCATACGGTTTCTCAGAGTATTATAACAATGCAAAAAGTAAAATATTTTATTTTGATGTTCAGATTGTTCAAACAGAAATATTTTATTTTGTGGATCAAATTGTTGAAATAGAAATATTTTATTTTCAGGTTCAGATTGTTCAAACAGAAATATTTTATTTTGTAGATCGAGTTGTTGAAATAGAAATATTTTATTTTGATGTTCAGATTGTTCAAATAGAAATATTTTATTTTGTGGATCAAGTTGTTGAAATAGAAATATTTTATTTTCAGGTTCAGATTGTTCAAACAGAAATTTATTTAACAGAATTTTATTTTGTAGATCAAATTGTTGAAATAGAAATATTTTATTTTCAGGTTCAGATTGTTCAAACAGAAATATTTTATTTTCGAAATTTTATATTTTCTTTAAAATACTATTTTCTTTATGCTAAATAAAATCTAAAATATTCGATAGTGTTTGAAATATTTGTTTCGCCAAATAATGCCTGCCTCTGAACGAGTCACACTCGTCAGAAAGATTTTGAACAAAATTCAACAAATACGAATGTTACGCGTTTCTTTTTAAATGAAATAAAATTTTATTCCATATGATATGTATATCAATACAGCGCTGTTCACTTGATTAGCCTCGGGTGAAAATATATATAAATATATATCAAAGAAAGATGAATTGTGGACAAAATTCTTTCTTATTAGTCAAATTCGTTTATAATATGAATTTGTAAGTGATGTATGCTTACATCGATATGTACACTTGCAAGAAACTTTGATCTCTTGGTTCCGTTAAGATATGGGGTGCAATTTCATACAACGGAGTTATTTGGATTATTCGAGGCTATTCAAGTGAACAGCACTGTATGATAGAATCTAAATGTAGCCATATAAAAAATATAAATTCCCTTTTTCCTTCTACGACATTTTTTAGGGTAATGACGTTTTAATCGCTGTACTGTAAAGAAAATGATACGTTAAGGGGTTAATAATCCTAATAGACATTCAAGAGAATCTAAGAGCATTTTTATTTTACTTTTAAACCTGCAAAATTATAAATAACCCAATGTTCTCGCAGTTTGTTATCCTTCTTAACCCTTTGCACTCCTTCGTCGAGAGTGACTCGACATCGGAAAAAGGAAAATGTAAATGAATCGTGTTTATATTTGTATTCGGTTCTTCCTTTATTTATTCAAGTCGTACTTTTTAGCCAAAAACAAATACAAGCTCCGCAAATATAAATTACAACAAAGTCTGAGAGCTGTATTTAATATAATTCGTAAATAAAATTGTTTTCAAATAAGTAGCAGTCAAGGAACTTTGAAGTTTTCAAACGAAGCACTTAAAACGGTAGGGAGTTGTTGGCAACAAACTTGGAAAATATAATTCGGAGTGGAAAGGGTTGATATAGTTTTCGCGAGAAATGCATCGAATCGGCGATCGGTTAGTTCTGTTTCGGCGCGGGTCTCGTAAAACAATGTTTAAACGATCGAGAAAGTTGGCGCGAAGAAGGCATCGTAGCCGAAGCAACTAAAACTACAATCGTCCTGGACTGCGTCGGAACAATGGCCGAGTCGAGTCACTACGCGATCGATTTCCGATCATTATTAATTATCAGAGTTAATGATCTGGCTGATTGGAGGGAGCTGTCTCGAGGACCTCGTTAGTCCCTCGCCGGCTGGCTTCTTCGATATAGATATTTGTTCATTCGTCCTGTCCGACGCGCCAGTTTCACCTGCTGTCCCGTGATCGTTAATTAAATAAATTCACCGCTAATTGTATTCGGGCTTTTCATTAACGAAGTGTCGAATCGTTACCGGTCCCCGCAGAGTCCTGAGACGACCCGCCCCATGCCCACACCACACCCCCGCAACCCTTATATCTCACGGGGATTTGCCGAACGCAAGACACTCACTTTATCGGCCGACATTAAACATTTACACCTCCGTGCATTTTGATCGTCACGATCCGTACCCCGATTAATTGATTGCACTCCATGCTAATATTTTTTCGTCCATTTATCCACGTTGCTCGAGTAGCGGATCAACGGACACGGCGAATATTATTTCTGACGCGTTTCCGGCAAATATTCGATAATCGTAAGCACGATGCACCCACTCCCTCTTTAAAAATGCATGCATTCTTGTCGCTGCGATCTAGGTGTTAATCAATTTCGCTTAATGGATATTCGCCACTTGATGAATTGGTTTCGTCGAAACTTCGCACGCCCTTCTTGGCCATTTAGACATTTTATTTCTGCCATCTGAAATTAATTTCGCGCACCGTTCGGCTTGTCTAAATATATTTATTTTACAGGTTAAATAATGGTTAGAGCGTAAGACAGGTATGTTCGAGATAAAACTGTGATTGATTACAAGAGCCGCACGCACTAATTTGTACACCTAATAAAGATTATATTGCCCGATAAATATTTCTTAGAGACAATGTTTCGTAAGGATTTAATAACAATGTAACGCCTACGTAATGTAAGATACATGTAACAATATTGTAATTGCTAACTGCACCAATCGGTTTAAAGCAATAATAAATAAATATTTAATTTCTTAAAGAAATGTAATATCGAGCAGGCTATGGATAAACGAATAAACAAGCATGCAATAGGATATAATTAACTAGAGTAATCAAACTCGTCTTGAAATGGTAGCAAAAATTTTATTAGCGGTAAATCGACTTCAATTTATTCGACTACGAATTCTATAATAATTAGACTGCGGATCTTTAGGCAAAATTAAAAATGTTTGCATTGATTAAAATAATATAAAAAACTTAATATAAAATAAGATAAAAATCTCATTCTTCTTTTAATTATCTTATTAAGGTGAAACTTACTTAACACTGGTGGCCTTAAATCTTTTTAATACCGCCATTGTCTTAAATTGTACGTATCCATTTTTGTCATAAATGCATAAAATCGGCAGTCTAATAATAATATACAGTGGGTGTACAAAGTATTCTACAAGTTGATCTACAAAACATATATTTTAAATTTTCTTTAAGGGCCCAAATAAAAAAGTTTAGAAAAATGCCTTTTTTATTTTTGCATACGAGCTCGTAAATTATAATTTTTGGAAAATCTTATCTGCATATCATTTCGTAAACCAATGCTTTCAATTGATTATAAAAAATTAGGTCGTTCGGTACAATTATAAAGAAGTTATTCTATTTTAAACGGTGTACGAACACTTTCTACACCCACTGTGTATGTATAATATTGTAAACAATATCATGAATGAGAAATAATAATGAATAAAAATTGCTAAGGGTTAAATGCCCGTACAAAAGTTGATTTTTTAGTTTTGTTAACCAGTTAGCTATGATTGACGAGTATACTCGTCACGATGAAATTTTCAGCATGTGTATAACTAACATAGATCTATAAAACACATGTCTTATATTTTCATTGAAGACCCAAATAAAATAGTTTTAAAAAATGCCTTTTTTATTTTTGCACATAACCTCGTAAGTTATAATTTTTTGAAAATCTTTTTTGCGTATCATTTCGTAAACCAATGCTTCCAATTGATTTTAAAAAATCAGATCGTTCGGTACAATTATAAAGAAGTTATTCTATTTTAAAAGTTCGTACGAATACTTTCTACACCCACTGTAATTCTACGAATTACCATTTATTTGACGTTCTCATTCCGGTGTGCATAGAATTGGTCGAATGATTTTGGAATCACGGGGCCAGACGAAGATTATTTGCGATTATAATGCACACGTCGAAGTGGACAGACCAGCCGGAACGCCCGCCCTAAAAGCTGCAACGATATCGAGTCGAGATAAGAGGAACTGCGATGAAGAAATGTAAACGCAAATATTAATACAGAGAGGCTGGATAGCTACGGCGCCTAAGAGCCGAGGGGAGACTTCCTCCGGAGATCAGGCTTCCTTCGCTTCTTTCGCTCGTTCAAATATTTAATGGATTTGGCTACATCCACTCCCGCGGCTTTATACATATTCGTTTGACTTTGCCGTGCGCGCACGACCATTTCGCGCAGCATAATTTAGGCGGATTCGAGATCCTTGCGCCGCGCCCCACGCGTCGGTGCTCCCTTGAACAATCGTTTCGTTGCGGGGGCGGCCACTTAATTGAACTGCCGCCAAATAAGGAATTTCTACTTTTCTCATTATGATTTATTCCGCTCTTATCTATTGAATTTCGATTTATTTCATGCCCTTTTATTTCAGTTTTTACTCTATTTCAATTTTTATTCTATCCTTATTTATTTAATTTTTA
This sequence comes from Lasioglossum figueresi, assembly GCA_028455805.1. NCBI lineage: Eukaryota > Metazoa > Arthropoda > Insecta > Hymenoptera > Halictidae > Lasioglossum > Lasioglossum figueresi. Next base: position 11,234,622 of record CM052192.1, on the reverse strand, counting down.
TTTATTATGCCCTTATTTATTTAATTTTTACTTATTCTCCCCTTATTTATTTAATTTTTACTTATTCTGCCCTTATTTATTTAATTTTTACTTATTCTGCCCTTATTTATTTAATTTTTATTTATTCTGCCCTTATTTATTGAATTTTTACTTGCTCTGCCCTTATTTATTTAATTTTTACTTATTCAGCCCTTATTTATTTAATTTTTACTTATTCTGCCCTTATTTGTTTAATTTTTACTTATTCTGCCCTTATTTATTTAATTTTTACTTATTCTGCCCTTATTTGTTTAATTTTTACTTATTCTGCCCTTATTTATTTAATTTTTACTTATTCAGCCCTTATTTATTTAATTTTTACTTATTCTGCTCTTATTTATTTAATTTTTATTTATTCTGCCCTTATTTATTTAATTTTTACTTATTCTGCCCTTATTTATTTAATTTTTACTTATTCTGCTCTTATTTATTTAATTTTAATTTATTCTGCCCTTATTTATTTCATTTTTACTTATTCTGCCCTTATTTATTTCATTTTTACTTCTTCTGCCATTATTTATTTAATTTTTATTTATTCGGCTCTCATTTATTTAATTTTTATTTATTTAATAACTTCTATTACAGTGTGAATCATACGAATCATTTCTCTTCATGCTTAGTGTAAGTATACTATACAGGGTGTTATTTGAAAACTTTCCAGCCGAATATCACGAAAACTATGAAAGATATTAAAAAAGTGTAAAACACGTCACCAAGGATTTCGAGAGGAAAATAGGGGTACAGTATCAGTTTTTCATTTGGTTGGTGTTTTCAAATCCATTTGAACGTCAACTTTGTTTTTTTAAATGGAAACCTATATTTTTTATTATGGGATTTTATTGCACGTTAAGAAACCAGCTATTTTTGTAGGATACTTTTTTTTCATCTGCGCACTAGTTTCGGAGATATTGAAAAAGAAGTAGAGCGAGTCATACTTATACTGCGAGAAAGTTTGTAATTTCTTTACAACTATAACAAATTATCAAAATGTTCTCCGCTGTTTTCTAAAGAATGATACAGACGATTCTCAAATTTTTTTAAAATTTTTATTTTGCATAAAGATCCGCTGTATTTCTCGTTTATTTCATTTTTATTTGTTTAACCATTTTTTAATAGCTTCTATCATAGTGTGGATCATGTCGAATCATTTCTATTTATACCGATAGCCTGCGTCGTAGAACTAGAGACGTATAAAGTATCGAGAATAATGTAGACAACGTGCATTGTTGTAACGATTCTAATCACTTTAGACTGTTACTCGAAGTTGTTGAGCAAGTAGAGCAGGGTAACCTATGGTCAGACAAGCAGTAGAGTGATGAGTTAGTTAGAAAGAAGTGCAATTCAGAATAAATAAGTTACAGCCAGTCAAGTGGAATAAGGAGTTATAGTCGGACAAGTGGAATACTAAAGATTTATGTTTTCGAAACTGGTATAAGTACAATGTATGGACAAACAACTGATACATTGTTCGTGGTCTATGATTGAACGAGTGAATTAGGAAAATCATAGACAGACAATTGCACTGGGGGAATCTAGTGTCCATGCGCGTAGACCATCCACGTTTTAACTGGTAGAACGAGGTATGTCTTTGATCAGACAAGTGGAATAGAAATGGCTGTGGTCAGCCAAGTGATGTAAGGCCAGGTTGTGGCCAGACAAGTAGAACAGGGATATATAGTCAGATAAGGAGAATAATATATAGCCAGACAAGGTGAACAGACTTAATATCAGACTAGTGAACCAGAGATAATTTGATATGAACAATAAGAGAAACAATAGTCTGTCGGTTAACCTCTTAACTGCGGAATTTAGTTTTAAAAATCCCCGACTGAGTGCGGAATTAAAATGACGAGTATACACGCCGAACGCAGAGCAAATGGTCCTATTATAAATTTTACGAAAAACGAGGAAGGATTACATTTTTTTCTGATAAAAAAATAACAATTCATTCATGAAAAGGTTATTGTTATTGCACCGCAACAGAGTTCTGGATTGACGTGTATACACGTCGAACGCAGTTCGAAAATAAGCATTAACTATGAACAGACGAAGAGTGAAGCAGATCGAACGGGCAAACAAATTTCCAGATTCTTCAACAAATGTTAACTAAGAATTTGCGAAGTTAAAAACGGTAAGTGCAAGAATATAATTTTATTTTTAAAATAGTACAATTTAGAAGTTTCTGTTTCGTACAAAGTAAATGAAAATTACACAAAACAGGCTACATTAAAGCACAGTTTTAATCATTTCTGTTTTATATAAAATAAAATTAGAACTGTACGGAACAGACGGAAGAAAAATTTCCCGTTTTCTGCAACCAACAGCAGAACGTCGACGAACACTAAACAATCCGTTGTTTATTTGTTTTCGTTTTGAAATTATGTTTCCTGCAGCAGGAAACTCGACGAAGACCATGTGAATGGAAAATCTGGGGGGGGGAGCCATCGGACGCATGCGAAAAAAGCAGATTGACCATTAATTAGTTGCCAATCGATTCCGATCAACTTCGGCTGTGTTCCGCGAGATTTCATGGAGTTAATTAATTCCATCCGTATAATTAAAATTCCGCTTCGCTGCACACATACCCGGCTCGATGCAGATAAATAAGAACACGCTCGATTCCAAAGGGAATTAGGGGTTGCATTCGCGTGGGCGAGAAAACGTTTCGTCGAACAAAGGATTCATTTTTGCGCCTCAGGTCTGATTGGAAATATGCAATCCAATTTTTTCGTAGGCAGATAGTTTCTGAACAGTTCATGTGCTCATATCGCCTCGCCAATAAATATTAAAAACGTATTAAAGCTAGCGGGTATTCAAAGATTTTACTATAATCATAATGAGTAGATTAAATTGAAAACAATAAAACCATTTAAAGTAGACAAGGATACTGTTGTAATGTACGTGGATTTTATGCATTTAAAATAAAAATGAGTAGATCAAATTTAAAACAGTAAAACTACTTAAAGAATTCAAAGATACTATCATTATACGTGGATTTTAAGCATGTATAATCATAATGAGTAGATTAAATTGAAAACAATAAAACCATTTAAAGAATACAAGGATACTGTTGTAATGTACGTGGATTTTATGCATTAAAAATAAAAATGAGTAGATCAAATTTAAAACAGTAGAACTATTTAAAGAATTCAATGATACTTTCATTATACGTGGATTTCGTGCACGTATAATAAAAATGTGTAGACTAAATTTAAAACAGTAAAACCATTTAAAAAATACAAGGATACTGTTGTAATGTACGTGGATTTTATGCATTAAAAATAAAAATGAGTAGATCAAATTTAAAACGGTAGAACTATTTAAAGAATTCCATGATACTTTCATTATACGTGGATTTCGTGCACGTATAATAAAAATGAATAGACTAAATTTAAAATACTAAACCATTTAAAGAATACAAGGATATTGTTGTAATATTCTATAATAAAAATGAGTAGATCAAATTGAAAAAAGTAAAACCATTTAAAGAATACAAAGATACTGTTATAATATACATCGATATCATATATGTATAATAAAAATTAGTAGATCAAATTGAAAAGAGTAAAAACATTTAAAGAATATAAAAATACTGTTATAATATACATGGATATAATGCATGTATAATAAAAATGAGTAGATCAAATTGAAAAGAGTAAAAACATTTAAAGAATATAATAATATAGTGTTGTAATATACGCTGATGACATGCATGTATAATAAAAATGAGTACATCAAATTGAAAAGAGTAAAAACATTTAAAAAATATAATAATATAGTGTTGTAATATACGCGGATGACATGCATGTATAATAAAAATGAGTAGATCAAATTGAAAAGATTGAAATCATTTTAAGAATACAAAGATACTCACAATATACTATAATAATTAGAATAAAAATATAAAAATATGCATAAAAGTTGAATAAAACTGTGTAGATCAAATTGAAAAGAGTAAAAACATTTAAAAGAACATCTAAATGTACTGCTGTAACATTTCCAACATATTAGAAACATTAAGATTATTTTTTCAGCAAAGTGCATCCTGATTCCTGGTGCAGTTGAAACGGACAATAGTTCGGTAACGCATACATCGTTAGAGAATAAATTTTCCGTTCCGCGGTTCTCGTCGGGCCGACGAGATGGCCGAGTAAAAAGCGTGGAGGATAGCGCGCCGCGTTTTGCAGGATTTGACAGAATTAATTAACCCCGCGGTGTAATTAAAGTCCCGTTTCGTCGACGGGGAACGCTGCCATCCCATGTAAGTAAAACCGACAAAGATCAAATCGCGAATCCTAGTTGCAAACTGTGCATGGTGTTCGCGCAGCCGTGCTGGTCGCTGCCGAGAGAAGCGAGAGACAACGCATGAACGAAAGGAGACGAGAAAAGGGAAACAATGACGAAACGGGACGAACGGGGCAGAGAATTTAATGGCTAGACAGAGAGAAAGAACTTTAATTAAATTCTACCATTTCCAAACTGCCGGGCGTCGTTTCTCTATCCGATCGCCGATCGAGAATCGAAGATCGAGCGCTCCTAAGAATTACACGAGAATTACTTCCACTTTACGTGTCACGGCCATTTTACAAAGAGGGATTACAAAGGTATTCAAATACAGGGTACTTCGTTCAAATTACAATTTTATCCTTCAACAAAAATTTCTTATTCTATTTTCAATTGGAAACGAACGAATAGTATTTCACTATTTAGGAATGAATAATCGATGCGAATAATGTTACGTCAGTATACAAGATGTAAATAACAATTGGTTTTTATCAAATAAATGAACGCTTACGATTTTTGCTTTAAAGTAATTGAAATTATTAAGACGCAACGCATAGTGTAAATATTAATTTTATTTTCACTTTTGAAAGATGATGTATTGGTTCTGGGTTCAATATTAATTTTCTGACTGGAGTGAAATAGAAATTTGTATTCTTTCTTAATATGTTTAAGAGGTTGAAAACAGTATAACAGTATTTTAAAATTCTTGTAATGTTTTCACTGTTTTCAATGAATGCATAAAATTATTATTCTTAATGTCGAATACCATTTATAATAGCGAATGTAACTTTGGTTTCGGCGAAACTAGAAACGAGAGATCGATAGAAATAATTAAATAGTGAAACATTTACAATGATTATGACTTCTTGCTGAATAAAAATGTGCATGTAATAAAAACGAGCGCACGAACGCGATTGAGAAGTGTCAAGTATTTACTGAACAAAACTGTTGTATCGAGCCGATGGTATTTAATAATCCACACTGTATCCACTGTGTGCGCTCCTATTAAAGTTCTAGTTGGTACGTTACGGGCTTTTGTCTCGCGGGAACACAACAGTTGAATTTTATTCCGGCATCGAGGAGAAACTTAACAACCTGTGAAGGCGAACGCGAGGTATAAAACGGCGTGTAGAAACCAACGAAAAATGTATAAGCCATAAGATTATGATTCCGCGAGCATCTTTATTTGTACCGCCCCGGCAACCGAATGGTAATGCTATCTCGCATCTGGTTTGTATCCCCGAGTTCAAACAGAGTATCGCTCTGCTCGCTCGCTGCTTCTGTTAGAATGATAGGGCATTGTGGTGTCAGGGGAGTTTACTGTCATAGGAAATTTGTGGCTCGGGAGCGTACGGCGGATATCTCTGTTTCTAAACCACGTAAACATTTCAGTGGCGGAACCAACTTTGAAACAAGTCATTTCGATCGAATATTACCAGGAGATGATAATGATAGCGGGAAATCTTTGTCCGGTGCACAATGAGGCTGCTATAATTGATATCAAACGAAACTTTATTTTCCGGAAAACAACAAGTTGTTATTAGGTCGTTCAGAAAGTAATTTGGTTTTATGACTGGTTTTTAGCTTTATGGCATTTTGTTCTATGGTCTGTTGCGGTTTTTCAGGCAACTTAAGGGAGTAGACTCCTTTTTCCAGATAATACAAAACGGTTTCTCGATAATGCAAAATGGGGTTTTTCAGTAATCAAAAACGCTAGATTAAAGATCGATTTAGGACGCTATCGCCCTCAAAAGTTATATTTTTTCGTTTACGAGGCGTAATTTGCTATATTCATAGCTCATGCGCAGTTATATTCTTCCAAATAATGCAAATTACGCCTCGTAAACGAAAAAATAAGACTTTCGAGGGCGATAGCGCTCTAGATCGATCTTTTATCTAGTTTTTTTGACTACTGAAAACCCCCATCTTTGTATTATCGAGAAATGAGAACGCGAATCCGACACCCTTGCAATCTTGGAAACGAGTCTACCGCCTTAACACTAAACCTACCATCACCGGTCAAAATGACCGATTTCAGATTTTTTATTCCACGATTATTGATATAATAAAAATAATTTCATAAGAAATGATTGTATAGATATTTTTAGTGGACCACATATTACAATAGGAGCTGCACAAAATTTAAATAAAATCAATCTTGTCATTTTTATAAGAGAACATGTAAATACCAGCTACTTTTAAAGCTCGGTAGATTTAGTGTTAACTTTTTGCACACGGAGCTATTTTAACTTGAAAATTAAACATTTCTTCGGACCTAAAATAATTTTATTCTATATAATTTTTTTCGTTTTGTCAATGTGAAATTGGTATAATATCTCATACAATACTTAAATGTGTAGGAATCGGTTAGATACCAACATATTTAATAATGTAAACAATATTGTGAATAATGGTGGTAAAGATAAAGGTATCTACATACGTCCTAATACGTAACACGTATCGAAACATTTTCTATCAAAGTTCATTTCAATTAGCTTGAGGAGTTTCTCTCGTGGCTCTATCTAACTAACAATTATTAGATTGTAATTGTTCTGCTTCTCATTAGCACGGAAATTGTTCCTTATTTTAATATCTGGGAAAACTACTTACAGTTTCAAAGCGGAAGCTGTTAAAGCGTGGTTCAACTTCCGGGGCCCGCAATTTAAACTCCATTCTAACTGACGAAGCACACTGTACTATTTATACATGAGCCACATGTTTATGCGCACTTTGTCTCTTTCACCGACAATTTTATTTCAAAGATTTTACTGAATACTGATTCGTCAAACATTTTTTTTCTATATTGACGACCCAAATTGAGAAAATTTGTACCGAAGGATCAAACAACCCCCGGCCCCTGACTGATTACTGGACTGCGAAATTCAAATGAAATTCAAAATTGTTGGAAAATATAAAAAGTTGAAGATGTCAATGTATGATTTCTCCTCTATTAAAATCATTGAGGGAAGAAATAACATTGAATTTAGTTTCTATTTCTTGCAATTGATGCAGACAATTTTTATTTCGTATAAAGATAAGCAGACTACTCTTACACTGTACAACACCAAATTTGTACTGCAAGTTCTGTTGGGTGGTTTGTATTATTTTTTCGAAAGATGGTCGGTGGAAACTGTGTCGGTGATTTCCATGGAACCCCTGAAAAATAAGGAGTACAGCGAAGAAGTCACGAGCGACTCGTATCTCTTCAACAAATGAAAGTGTACCTCCAGAAGCACTATTATAATACAACAGCAATATTCAATATTAACCGTTAGCACTCGAGTGACGCCCCTGAGACGACAATAATAATTTCTGTACTATTAATTAAAACATTGTTTACATTATTAGATCTGTCGGTATCTAATCAATTACTCAACATTTAAGTATTGTATTTAGTATTACATCAATTTCATATCTACCAAATTTAAAAAATCATACAGGATGGAAATATTCGCGATCGCAAGAAATGTTTAATTTTCCAGTTAAAATAGCTCCGA
>CM052192.1:11213565-11226702 GCA_028455805.1 Lasioglossum figueresi | reverse complement strand
AAAAATCCGCAGCCTAGTAATTATTATAGTTTAATCAGAATTTTTGGATTTTTTCGGTACAAAGATAAATCCAAAAATTTTATATATTTTATGTATTTTAATTTTATATATTCGGCTTTTTGTCACTATTTCATCATTTGCATGCAATGGCCCATCTAACGTGACCGCATTAATTATTTTCGTGATTTGTAGTCCAATCAGAAGTTTGTTCGAAGCAGTTTTATAATAATAATACAACTTATGGATTTCGTCATTAGATTCTCATGTTTTCGATTGAACAGTCCACTGAATGGTAATTGTATGAAAATGTCGAAAAACGGATTGTTCTTCACACTTTCTTAGATTGTTCTCATAAAGTAAATGTGACGGAGAGAAACGGATGAAATGACAGTAGCCGTAAACATACTGAACGGAACGAACTAGAGAAAGCTCGGTTATCATAGTCAAAACTTTAAACGCGTTTCCTCAAAACTACATTTTCTTTTACGGTGGCCTGGAAAACTCGGCTAATCAACTTGAAACTTTGCGTGCGGGTTCCCAATAAGATTCCGCATCTGTTACGGGAACCTTTTTATTTTAATCTGATTCCCCATTTTTTAGCGGTGGAGAAAGAAAGTAGATTTATCCTCTAGCAAACCCCAAGATCTTTAGCACCAATTCGTTATTTATAGAAACTTTTTCAAACGATTCACACAATGAGTCGATTTATCTTCTAACAAACCACAAGATCTTTAGCGCCAATTCGTTATTTACAGAAACTTTTTCAAACGATTCACACAACGGACAGCCAAGAAACAAACAAGCAGGTAACACACTCTATGTGGAGACAATGAAAAGCTTTATCCTTTTATAAAACGATCAAGCACAATTGGTAAACGAATCCTAATAGAAGCTTTTTACTTGCAGGTGAAGTATCCATAGTTGGTTGTGATACTTGTTTATTGGTTTCAATATCGTGACTTGCCTTTGAAATAGATATCTAGGAACACTTTGCACTCGAAGCTATTTTAACTCGAAAATTAAACATTTCTTCCGATTTAGAATATTTCCATTGTCTATGATCTTTTAAATTTTATGTACACGGAATTGGTATAAATATCTCATACAATACCTAAATGTTTAGCAGTCGATTAGATATCGATATATTAAAAATCTAAACAATATTTTGAACGATGGTACAGCAAATTTTAGTGGCGCCTCAGAGTGGCCATTCGAGTGCTAAGGGTTAACCCTTTGCACTCGAAGCTATTTTAATTCGAAAATTAACCTTTTGCACTCGCTGCTATTTTAACTTCAAAATTAAATATTTATTAACTTGTTTTTCCTGTTTATGAATATGAAATTGATATAATATACCCTCATACAATAGTTAAATGTTTAATAATTGATTACATACCGATATATTTAATATCGTTAACAATATTTTGAACAATAATACAGCAATTTTTAGTGGTGACTCTGAGTCACCACTATATTAACTTGTTTTTCTTTGTATCAATATAAAATTGATATAGTACCTCATACAATACTTAAATGTTTGGTCATTGATTGGATACCAACATATTTAATAATGTAAACAATATTTTGAATAATGGTCCAGCATTTGTAGTGATGACTCTGAACCACCACTCGAGTGCTAAGGGTTAAAAATTTCTTCCGACCTAGAATAATTTCATTCTATATTAACTTGTTTTTCTTTGTATCAATATATAATTGATATAGTACCTCATACAATACTTAAATGTTTGGTAATTGATTGGATACCAACATATTTAATAATGTAAACAATACTTTGAATAATGGTCCAGTATTTTTAGTGGTGACTCTGAATCACCACTCGAGTGCTAAGGGTTAAACATTTCTTCCGACGTAGAATAATTTCATTCTATATTAACTTGCTTTTCTTTGTATGAATATAAAATTGATATAGTACCTCATATAATACTTAAATGTTTGGTAATTGATTGGATACCAACATATTTAATAATGTAAACAATACTTTGAGTAATGGTCCAGCATTTTTTTTGTAGTGATGACTCCGAGTCATCACTCGAGTGCTAAGGGTTAACTGATTAACTGTGAACGGACGGTGCGGCGTCTGCGTGAAATCTCGGATTCGTAGTCAATTTCTCAGGTGGCCAAGCAGCCGTGCGACATAACGCAGGACGACGCGATCCTCGTCAGATCTCGAACATACCCCCACGAGCCGTAGCCTAAAGGTTCGCGAATCGCAGGACAAAAAGGGAAAGGGTTGATCGTGTCGCGCGCGAGGACCGATCCGAGTTTAGCCGACGGGGCTCTTGAAAGTCACTTAACTTAGATTGCGCCGACGAAATGACTTTAGTTCTCCCGGAAAACTTCGTTCCGCCGGCGGAGCATTGCTTGAAAGCACCGAAAAAAGGGCGACACCGAAGGAATGCACAGGAAGGCTGACATACACGGGGTGGAGGAAGTGTACAAAAAGAAGAGCCAGTCGAGCAGACACGCATTCGATACAGGAGCAACCTTCCCGAGGACGAAAATGCAAGCACACCTATGCTTCCTCTCGTCCTCCTCGTTCAGCTGCCATTTCCGGAGGGCGAACGTTTTTACCTGCCAGCCGATACTGATTATTGGTCCCTGCGGATCCCTGCACGCTTATGGAATCTGCGACGTCGCTGTTCCACCGAGGAACGGCTTTTGGTAGGCTTATTTTTTGGGTAGAGGCTCGAATTTGTCGGTATTTTCTGGATTTTAACCCTTTGCACTCGAGTGGCGACTCGGAGGCGCCACTAATAATTCTGATACCATTATTCAAAATATTTATTGCATTATTAACCCTTTGCATCCGAAGCTATTTTCATTCGAAAATTAAACATTTCTTCCGATCTGGAATAATTCCATTGTATATGATTTTTTTCATTTTATGGATATGAAATTGATACAATACCTTATACAATAATTAAATGTTTATTAATTGATTGGATACTAACATATTTAATCGTGCAAACAATATTTTGAACAATGTTATAGCAATTTAGTGGCGACTCTGAGTCACTACTCGAGTGCTAAGGGTTAAATTTGTATTTAATATTTTAATAAACCGCTGAAAGTATTGTACGAGGTGTTACATCAGTTTTATATCGATAAAACTAAGAAAATCATATAAAATGGAAATATTTCAGGCCAGAAGAAAGATTCGGTTTTCGAAAATTAGAATAGCACCGAGTGCAAAGGGTGAAATCTGAATTGCTAAGATTTTGTAAAAATGATGACTGGTACATTGAAATCTTACAACAATTAACTGGCTAGCGAATAGTCCTGATTTTGGTCCGATAGAATCCAATAGAATCATGTTTACCTCTTGCCGTATTTTAACGAGTCAGAATCGCGACGAAGATTTTAAACACAGTCTAAAGTCTAACAAATATGAATATCACGCGTTTCTTATTTTTACATGAAATAACATTTCATTCTCGTAAATTCTTGAGGGTAAATTTTGCAATCGTATGATTGTAACGTTACAGGTCTTCGCGCAAAACGTTTGTTTGCCCAGATTGGTTTAGAAGCATCGCAAAGTGGAGAGAATATCCTGTATGACTAAAAAATGTTTCCCCAAGAAATAAAATAAAAATGCTACGTAACACTTTACCTACCGGAAGCCTATTAATAGTATTTTCAATAATTGTGCTGCACCAAAAGAAATCATAGAAATTTTCTTTTACATTGCAATCTTAAATAAAACTGTTCAATGACGTTATCGAGGGTGACTTGTTAGCTCGCAATGAAAATTGCTGTTGCTATTGAAGGTTCCGTTAAAAAGTGTTTAGCCATGTACCATAGATTTTACAAAATTATATATATTTATTTGGTGCCTCTGAGGCGCCATCAATAATTGCTGTACTATTATTTAAAATATTGTTTACATTATTAGATCTGTCGGTATCTAATCAATTACTCAACATTTAAGTATTGTACGAGGTATTACATAAATTTCATATCCACCAAATTTAAAAAATCATACAGAATGGAAATATTCTAGATCGAAAGAAATGTTTAATTTTGCAGTTAAAATAGTTCCGAGGGCAAAGGGTTCAAATAAACTCTTCTACTACATTTTTGGTACTAAAAACTGTTGATGTACACCGACGATATGGTATATATTGTTAAATTATTTTGTAACTTCGTGTATGTAGTCTTGAGACCCAACCCTTGCTATAATTGGAATATTAAATCAAATGCTTTAATCTAACATACATATCTCATTAGTTGAATGTCAGAATTGCAAGCTTTCAAATACTTTCGTGTACGAGTGTAATATCACAATATAGATCTTTTCCTCACTTCCGAATAACCAACAAAAACCTTTTAATTACTGTAACTGTAACGAAAATGGTACGACAAAGGGTTAAAAATCCTAAGAGTAAGGAAAAACGTGAAACAATTAAGCGTTTGCATTAAAATTGAATTTCAGGGTTTCAGCGTCGATGGAAAACAAAATGAATGAAGTTGCTTCGAGATCAATGTAAAACGGAAGAAATACAAATTTTCACAACAAAGTCGCGAGAAAGATGGCGCGGCGAGGTGTTAATTGCGAAGGCCTCGAATTAATTAACGCAGCCAATACGTGTCGGTATGTCGGCGGAGCAGTCGCACGATTTCCCATCAGACGCGTTCTTCTGGCATAAGTGATTTGCCCGTGTCGTTTCCAGTGACACAGGTCGAGCCGAATTATCCGGCGAGAGTTGTTCCGCGAGGGTGGCTAGCCGACGAGAATGAAAACGTTGTCGGCTGTTTGTCGGTCTGTTCGTCAGCCCGGGCGGGATAAACACGGGAAAACCGATTGCGCGGGGCACGCACACGGCTATGTGTCTGGGAGCAAATTAAAAATCAATTCCAGGTACAGGTAATTCGAAAGTGTTTCGGCCGGCCATTTCTACGGGCCAGCAAGTTTCAACGGGAGAACCGTTTCTCCCCCGGAAGTTTCCGCGTCAGCTGGCGCAGCCGAACTTGCGTTGCTTGGAAAAATATTTCTCGCCAAAGCGAATGCATATTTTCCGCTGACTCGGTGACTTAATTAACTATTGTTTCGTCGTCAATCCCCGAACACCGAGCGGGATACTTCAATATCCTCCAGCCGAACATCCCCCGACGATTTTTCTTTCATTTCGAATTACTAGACAGCGGATTTTATGCAGTTGCGACAACAATGAGTTGGCGCTATTTTGAAACAGTAGAAGCGTTAGAAGAATTTGAAAATGATACATTATTTTCAAGCAGTTAATCGTACTAAGAGAGAAAATCAATTTCTATTTCACTCCAGTTTGTTGCAATTCGGATGGAAAATTTGTATTTTTCATATAGATCCGCAGTCTAATGGAATCCTTTCTTTGTTCATCTTTTTTATATTTTTAATTATCAATTTAACGTACTCGATGCACTTCCTAAAAATGTTTTATTGCTTAAAACTATCATCGCTGTATTCATGATCGTTCTCATGATTGATCTCGTGATTGCACAGTTATATTTTATTAGGTAATATTAAAAGTTTCTGCGTTTCAATGTAATTTTTCTCTTGGAGGTAACGTAACGGTACTGCAATTTAATACTTTCGCGTAAAAGAAATTTTAATGCGACTCAGACATTCGTTTTAACAATTATTAAATTTATTTCAAGAGCAAAGAAGTCTTCATTTCCGGCTGCTGCAAACGTTTCTTTGTAAATGAGTGTAATACATGAAAATTCTGCCAGCAGCAGAGCGCAAGTATTAAGCAGAAGAATGATGATATTATAACAATTTTATAATAGATTGCGACATTTCTTTCTGTAGTTAAATTAAAATGCTTAGCGTTACTACAGGATGTGACAAACACAGTGCTGTTCACTTGATTAGCCTCGGGTGAAAATATATATAATAAGTTTATATCCAAGAAAGGAATTGTGGGCAAAATTCTTGCTTATTAGTTAAATTCGTTTATAATATGAATTTGTAAGTGATATATGCTTACATCGATATGTACACTTGCAAGAAACTTTGTGTTTGTAAATATAAGATGCTTCTACATGAATAGCCTCGCATTGTTTAGTTACGGTTAGTTGTCGCTTTGCGATAGATCAGACAATACATATCCGCGACAAATCTACACTTCACATCTATGTTAAGTACTACATCCATTATTTTTTGTATCATTATTAGCATTGCGCTAATATGGGTCGCGGAAAGCCATTGACTGTTGAGGAAATTGAGAAAATTAAAATTTTAAAAGAAGAAGGGTATTCAAATCGAGAAAGTGGAGAAAGGATTAATAGGAGTGCTAAAGTACTTAATAATTTCTGTAATAGCCCTGAAAATTATGGACAAAATTATAAAAGGGGAAACAAAACGAGCTACAACATACTTACATTAAAATAATTAAATCTAATAGTTAACGAGATATTATCCACAGAAGAAAGAAAATTATTTCGATAATATCTCGTTAACTATTAGATTTAAGACATATGGAGGTCAATACATTTTTACTCCGAATTCGATAATCTATCGATTCATGACACAGAAAGTAGATCTTATCATTTAAAAAACTCGAGGTAACCTTGAAATCTCCTCTATGCATCCACCCACGCAGAAAATGTTTGTGTCACAATATGTCACCTTCTATACCGTGTAATTTTCGTAGAAAACATTTTTTCATATTATTACAAATAACGGCAATATTCAAAGTGATCATAGTTATTGCCTCACAGTGTATAGATAATAGACTTTGAAACATTATGTGCTCAGTATTATCATTACATACTGCGAGAAGGCAACGATACCCAAATCAATCGCTGCCTTCGTACACAATTGTAATCACGCTATAAAATAAAAACAAATGAATTTTTTTACATTATTTTCCTGTGAAATCCACTCCTGCAGTTTTGCCCGTTCCTCCCGACTCACCCTGTGTAACCTATCGATGTTTTGCGAACAACTTTCTTTACACAGAACATAATCATTTGTTATCTACGAAATACGAACGGGAAGTACCGTCCGCTAGCTGATCATTATGTCTCCGAAACCCCCTGACCTACAAAGTTGAAATTTCCCAGCGAACTTACAAAGTTACTTTTAGGTCCCAGGTGCTCGCTAAGAAAGCCTGCTGAAAAATTCATTCCCCACAGGGTAAACTAAGAGTTGAACCTTGAATAATGAAATTTCCAAATGTTTGTCCTCTCGAGGTCTTTGCAGCATCAAACCAAAGGGAATTTCAACTTAAACAAGAACACGAAGATCAATCAAAAATTCATTCTCTCTGTGCACAGCTGCATCCCAAATGAAAAACATTTCCGTAATTTTTCCAGAAATTCACCTGCTATACAGGGTGAACCACGAATCGTGATATGTAAAGATTACTCTGTTATCGGTGGTCCGATCGAAAATGTTTTTATCAGACATAGCATGGCCTTCAATTTTTTGCAAATAACCTACAATTCTTTTACGCCTGTCTGTTAGAGGATTTCAAGACGATTGACGAAGGAAGTTTGCTTTTTTTAATTTTATTACGCAAAAAATTTGCTATAATCGCGTGAAAGCTCTTTCAAAACCTCGCAGTATCTGGTAGAAACATTTTCGATCGAACTGTATATGATTTCGTCAATCAAATATTTCTCCATTCTCTCCCGCTAAATCCAATAGGATGATTTCCTACAAAACCATCATAAAATTGAAATTAGTAGAATACAAGTGTTGTCTACTGTATCCCAAAATATTCAGCGACGTTGTTTTAACTGGAAAATTAAACATTTCTTTCGATCTAGAATAATTCCATTCTATATTAATTCTTTTCTCTGTATGAATATGAAATTGATATAATACCTCACACAATACTTAAATGTTTAGTAATTCATTCGATACCAACATATATAGTAATTCATTAGATACCAACATATATAGTAATTCATTAGATACCAACATATATAGTAATTCATTATATATACATATAGTAATGCAAACAATATTTAGAATAATGGCACGGCAATTTTCAGTGGCGCCTCAGAGTCGCCACTCGAGTGCTAAGGGTTAATATTAATTCTTTCAAATAACGCCACCGATGGACGAAAATCAATGACTTCGGTGGCCAGCCCGACAGAAATGCAATTTCTTGAAAAAAGATTGCGAAATACAGCCCATAGCGTGGCATGTGTACGTAGCTCTTTAAAGGAACTTTTTAGCCGGCCACGTTCGGTATTACACAAAGACCGACCGTTTCCCAATTATTCCGCGAGCCGCGCGCTCTATACTTTCCGAAAGCCATTATCGCAGTGCTCCAGGTGATTTGCTCGACGGAATCATTTGCTCGTGGTTGCTCGGCTTCTATGACGCGGATTCGGCGAACAATAATTGTGATTCGAATGGAGGGAAGGCTTAAACAATGTATGAGGCGCGCGCGAACCGGTTGCCAATCCGCAGATTAAGGAGGGAAATTTCAATCTTTCCTGCCGATAGTTTATTGAAGAGCAAGCGGCGCGGCGCGGCGTGCAGCACACGCGTGCCTGCGTCGGTACGCGCCGCGCGTCGGTTCTCCTCTATCAATACGTAATGTATTTGCACTCGCGTCTGCGTGTGTGCCCCGTATTTATGCACATATCGACAGAATATGTGAATCCACAGGTACAAACGCGCATTCGCACGCACCCGACCGTGTGCACAAACACGAGACACGGGAGGATCGCTCAGCCATAAACCATGGCGGTTTACGTTATCGTCTGGCCGGATCTACCCGTCGGCAAACTGCTGCAATTTGGCTAACGCTCCTTGCAGGCTGTGTGCTCGTGGAAATTGATAGGGCCGAACGCGATGCAACGCGACGCGACGCGACGCAACGCGACGCGACGCAACGCGACGCATCGGCCCTCACGGCTTTTTGTCAATATTTCCAGAGCCGGCGCTGCTATGATAAACGATCGGCCATCGAAAGGTGGCCTGCGTCTTCACCGTAAACTATACTACTCGACTGTCCTCCCCGTCGAAGAGGATCCAGAAACTTAAAGATCAAGAAGATTAACGACAACCCGCGGCACAGGGTGTGTCCTTGGCAGAATGACAGCCAGGCGGACCAGTATGGGAGACCGGGCTCAGTTGAATAACTTTGAACATATTTAATTTTTGCCAATGTACCATTAGTGTTTTGCTGACTTTTACAACAAAAGTTTGCACATTGACTTGGGTATATAGACTTAATTTTGAAAATCGCTTTGAATGAACCTAGTTGTAGTTTTATTCAAATTTAGATTAGACAGAGCAATTTGTTGACATATCTGATCGGATTAGTTTACTAACTTTGAACATATTTAAAATCGCTTTGATTGAACCTATTTGTAGTTTTAATCAAATTTAGATTACTGAGAGCAATTTGTTGACATATCTGGTGAGGTTAGTTGACTAACTGTGAACATATTTAATTTTTACATATGTACTATTAGTATTTTTTTGACATCTACGACAAAAGTTTGCACATTGGCTTGGGTATACAGATTTTATTTGGAAAATCGCTTTTAATGAAGCTAGTTGTAGTTTTAATCAAATTTAGCTTAGTCAGAGCAATTTGTTGACGTATCTGATGGGAATAGTTTACTACCTTTGAAAATATTTAGTTTTTACTAATGTACCATTAGTATTTTGCTGACTTGCACAACAAAAGTTTGCACATTGACTTCGGTATACAGATTTCATTTTGAAAATCGCTTTGATTGAACCTAGTTGTAGTTTTATTCAAATTTAAATTAGTCAGAGCAATTTGTTGACATATCTGATGGGGTTAGTTTACTAACTGTGAACATATTTAATTTTTACCAATGTACCATTAGTATTTTGTGGAAGCATCTTATTTTTACAAACACAAAGTTTCTCGCAACTGTACATATCGATGTAAACATGTATCACTTCCAAACTCATATTATAAATTGTAACTAATAAACAAGAATTTTGCCCACAATTCCTTTCTTTGATATAAACTTATATATATTTTCACCCGAGGCTAATCAAGTGAACAGCACTGTATTTACTTTCTGTCGATTTTTTAAAATTTTTTATTCTTATTGGTAAAACACGCAAGTTTCGGTCACGACAACACATTGCATGTCATTCTTATGTTTCAATTAGAATGGATTAGTCAACTAGCCATTGTCTCTTCTACCGGTAACTGTACCACGAAACTCGAAGATTTTTCCGAATTTTTGGCGAGTTCTGTAATTTTAGTATTCGTGGGATTTTGCCGAGTAAAATGATACCAAACACGATGTCTCGCGAAGTATATTTACCTCTGCAATTCACGATTTTGTAGAACCTCGATTATCCGAACGACGCGAAGTAAATTGAATCCATGTACAACACGATGCATTATACAAATCGGAATAGATTCAATCTAGTAATCGAGCTAGATAACTGTGTTCTATTATGCAACCATGCATGCTCAACTGGTTAGTTCGGATAGTCGAGGTTCTACTGTATCGTGGATTAAACGAGTAAGTATGATCGAAATTGTATCGTGTTCGGAATCTTTTTAAAGAATAATTAAGAACAAAAGAGTTTTACCATTGGTTTCGTACGCTGCTGTCGACGTTCGAACATTTTGATTTCACTTGAAATTGCTTTTCTATGTAGAGCAGAGCTCGATGATATTCGATTAATTGTTCGCGTCGATTAATCAGCGAAGCAAATATGTGGACGCTTAAGATTTTATATAATTATAGCTGATTTAATTCTTGATTTCAGTGTTCAGTTCCATGAAACGTATGAAACGTTGAAATGAAATCGCGATTCAATTATATTATCGATATCAATTTAATCGAATTTTGAATGTAGGATAATTTCGAACGACGCGACGATGAAATCCAATAGAAACTATTTGTAGCATTATTAAATTTATATTCAATAAATTACTAAACGTATTTAATATCTGAATAAACTACTAAAAGTATTGTATAAGGTGGTTATATCAGTTTTATATTGATCAAATTCAGAAAATTATATAAAATACAAATATTTCAGGTCGGAAGAAAACATTCGGTTTTCGAATTGGAAAATAGCTTCGAGTGCAAAGGCTTAATCACTGGACCGCGGATCTTTATGAGAAAAAATGTTGTGAGACAATTGTGAAAACAGAAGTGAAATAAAACTTAATAATGCTCTGAAATTGTTCCGACGTTAAATACATGTAAAACGTACATTTAACATCTAAAAGAAAATACTATTACGTTAATGCGCGAGTTATTCGCGGCACATGTATTTCGCAGCACGTGAATTACACGTGACACGCTCCGGAATATTTAATGTTCCATTTAATAGTGCTATAATTACGGAGCGGCGACGTCAAACGAACCTGCTTAGGAGATTAAAAATAAATTAATCTCCGCGAACGAATACAATATAAATCTGGCCGTCGTTGCCGGTGAAACTGCAAAACGCCCCGGTGTTATTGGACTGAGTTAATTATAACAATACGCAGATTTTCTACATAATTAACCCGGGATTTCTGCACGCTCTAAAATGTTCACGCCGACAGTGACGTGGGAATGTTGGAAACGTTTACGCGGTCGCGATACGAAACACAATGGATTATAAATCTGAAAATGAGTAGCAGAAAATAAGTGAAATTTCTGCTGGTGCATCGCGACCCCCGACGAAACGAACGAAAGGGAACAAATTTCGCGTGTCGGGAGCACGCCGGCCATTTTTGTGGCTGAACGATGTTGGATAATGCAGTTTTTTTCCATGGAAAGTCGCATTTTATAAAGTGATTCGGCACGCGGATTAAGTAAATCAGTTCGAGTTGAAAGAGATGGGATAACATCCGTGAAAAATGCAGACTAATTCGTTTAACGATTGACAACATTAGTTTCTGTTCGCTGCAGAGTCTGCGTACGACGTCGGCCATTACTGTCTCGATCGTAAGAAAGTGAATTTTTTCGATAGAATGTTTCATTAAATCAAATCAATTATTCATTACACGAACGTGAAAATAACTTGTTCAGTCTATGAATGGATTGCAATATTTACACAGAGTTTAATACTTTACATATTAGAACATAATTTCAGCCAAACTAGTCTAACAATTAGACAGTGGATCTTCGATAAAGTAAAAATTGTCTGCCCGAAAATTGCAACAAATTGGAGGGAAATAGAAATTGATTTTCCATCGTAATATGTTTGACAGGTTGAAAATAGTATAATAGTATTCTAAAATTCCTGTAATGTGTTTCCTTCTTTAAATTACACCTACTCGTTTTTGTCATAAATGCACAAAATCCGCTGGGCTAATGATTCTCATCACACGTGTTACACATAAATAACTGAATTTTTGTAAAAATTTACTCGAGGGACAAAACATTAGAAGACATTGAGACAACTTTCAATTTCGGTTTGCAACGGTCCAGCTGATTTGCAGTTGCAACGTCCACACTCTCCGCCATTTGTTTTTCGCCGGAGACAGTATCCGTCGCGGAAAATATTTTACAACCACCGACCGATTTATACTGGCGGACGTTATTTCTCAATTATTGAATCGCGTCGGGCGCAGAACAGAAAGAATTAATACGACAGCGTATACTTGTTATTTATCGCAACGTTCATCGCGGTGTGCTCGCGCGCAATAAATAACGTCATCGAGCTCTCCTTCTCTCTCTCGGCTGTGGTGGTCCAAGACTGGAAAAATCGTCGGTGTTCGTCGGTGGACTAAAACGCGAGAGAAAGAGACACAGAACTATAAACCGTCCTGACGTGAAGCGCAAAACAACCGGATGTCCGACTGGATAGGCAAGGAGGCCTCGGTTTTATGAAATCCGCGTGATCGATGGCGGACGAACGTCAGGACGTGACGTTTCCTCTGCTATCCTGGTGACGTCGAATTTTCGAAACATCTCCACCAGAAATTAATTACAGTAAAACCTCCGATATTCTAATTGAAACCTATTTTTCGTAATTTTCAGACAACCCTTGTCTTTTATGGTAGGAAAGCTGGAGAAATTCGTATTTCAATTCTTTGCACTCGGAGACCTTTTTTTTTACGTTTAATTACTCGCATACAGTACATATAATCTTGAAACTTTAAATTTAGTGTTTCGAGCATAAACAAAGATGTGGACTACGCTGGCAAATATAATTTTGCATTAAAGTAGTTGTTT
>CM052192.1:11183288-11213465 GCA_028455805.1 Lasioglossum figueresi | reverse complement strand
ATTTTTTCAATATATTTTTTAGACTATTCTTTATATTATATTTTAGTACATAATTTATACGAGTTGACGGAACACATCGTCTAAACTTTCGTTATTGACCCAGCTAAAAATGTTGTAAAAACCAATTTTCACTATTTTTTTCGCAATTCCGTAAATGCATTTTTTCAACATATGTTTTAGACGTCATTTACTAAACTAATTCTTCTAGCCTTACAGATAAATTCAAGTCGTTTGTTCCATTCATAAAAAAGTTATTCTGATTTAAAGTGTGTGTTCAGTTATGCTCCTAACTGTAGTTGAACACTGTTAAAAAGTGCCATTGTTCATAAATACCGTCTGAATTTATTGCATATTCGTATTGTGAAATAAATTCATATCAATCTAAAGAATTTCATTACAGGAATAATTATTTTCGTTCGACTATGTATTCTGCCATCTACTTAATTTTAATACTGTTTGGAAATCATGCTGCTACGGTCAGTCGTGGCTTTGAAGGTTTTTGATTGAAGGTTAATACCCCGGAGCAATATAACTTATTTCGGCTCGAATAGCATTGGCCTTACTCGACGTTTTTAGGGCCATCGATCGTATAGAGGTGCCATCGGTTTCCATGTGACATATGGTACGTGCCAAACGCATGGTGCACGCATGACGTCCAAAGTGGTTTAGCACGTTTGCACATAGACGTATATGTACAGAGAAAGAGAAGAGGGGGTGGGGAAGGGGAAATTTATACATATTTAAGCGTGGAGTTATAACGGAAGTTTGTAAAGTTCGTTCAACAATGTTTCGCAGCCAGAGTTGTCTTCTATTTCAAACCATAAAATATCGTTGGCGTAAAAACAAACGAGAAACAGGTTACCAACACTCTAAACAGTTTGTCTATTTGTTTACGAAATTATGCATCCTGATTAGCAAACTACAGAATTACAATGTCAATTGTAACACAGTTATTCGCAGCTGACTGACTATCGAATCGTTGAAGTTTCTATCCAATCATTGAAATTCATTTAAAATGGTCTGCACGGATACTTTATGTGTAAAGTGATTTATAAAGCGACTGCGTCTTCCCTTTGAAACCTAATTGAACAGAAAATGTGCTTTCCATTCCATGGGAGTTCTGTTTTACTTCAGCGAAGACGATATTCATGACGACGTACACAAACGACAAAAGAATATAATGAAGTTTCGACGTTGCGCTACGAATACTCGCAACAAACGATGCGTATTTAATTGTGCAGCTTGATGTTAGTTTTTGTTCGGCGAGATCGTTCACGTTGCTTGCAGTAATAAAGAGAACGTTTATTAAAATATAAAATCCAAACGAGCCATGAAAATTCCTGAACATTCATTAACATTCACATTTGTTTGCATACTTTTTCTTGTCGTTAAGACTACACGTTTCAGTGTAATTATTGGACTGCGGATTTTGTACAAGTTTTTATTTATAAAACTGTAAATATTATTCTCAAGGTATCAAGATTGTTAACCCTCTATTGCATGAATTTTTATGACGAGTTGAGAAAAATATATATGGCTGTTAGTCTAGTTACAAATGTGTGCGGTCATAAAATAAATAATCAAATTTTATTAGAAAATGTTATTTACTGCATTATACGACTGTTCCTGTATGGGAACATATTTATACATATGCGGTTTTATTTATAAGCGCAATGTTCCCATTTGGAACCAGAGTTGTGCTAATTCAAATACATTGTAATTGAATTACGCAATTGAATTACACATTGTATTTCAATTATATAGTAATTCAACTACGTCGTAACTGAATTACGTAATTCTAACCTTTCAGTTAATTAAATTACTAATTATTTCAATCAGACGTGTAATAGAAATAAAATATAATTAAAATACAGCTCTCCAAATTATAGCCCAGAACGTTGAAAAAGTGCGATATATTTTCATGTTTTTCTTTCATATATTGGTTTGCTGTCCATGCGGCGTATTTTCCATTCCTCGTCCTCGTAATTCGTTATTAATGTAATTTAATTGCAAAGTATTTTATAATTGTACTCCAATTGCAATTACGAATTACATTGTAATTTAATTGAATCAAGATCTGAATTATAAATTACAACACGACTGAACTACAATGTAATTCAATTACTTTGTAATTATAATTTCTGGGGTAATTCAATTGTAATTCTGCGGAACTCTGTTTCAATCACACGTGTAATTGAAATGCAATATAATTGAAATACAGCTCTCCAAATTATATCCCAGAAGTTTGAAGAAGTGCGATATATTTTTATGTTTTCCTTTCATATACATGTTTGCTGTCCATGCGGCGTATTTTCTATACTTTGTCCTCGCAATTCGTTATTAATGTAATTTAATTACAGCAATGACGAATTACATTGTAATTTAATTGAACGAAGATCTGAATTATAAATTACAATACGACTGAACAACAATGTAATTCAATTACTTCGTAATTATAATTCCTGGGGTAATTCAATTGTAATTCTGCACAACTCTGCTTGCAATCAACATGATCAGAGACTTCAGTATTGTCTACTTAATTTACAAATAGAACATGAAATTTAAGTCCTCGATTGGAAACGGAATGGAAAAGAGGGTTAAAGAAAGTATGGTATTTCTATGTGGCTCTCCGCAGCTGTTTGCAACGGACAATTTACGATTTGCAAACGATCTACAACTGTTAGCTTACGAGAAGACCTAGTTTGTGCCTGTTTCGCGAGACGAAAATTTTTCAATGAATTCCAGCGATTTTATAGAAACGGGCCGCTGCGCGCGACCGCAACAGTACGCGAAACGGGGGCGTGAAAAATCCCGTCGATCGTCGTTCGTTCATGGCGTTTCGGCTCGTGCAATTTTGATGAGAAGCTGTGTTTTTTTTTTCTCGCTGTTTCACGGCCGAGCAGGGCAAACTAGCGCGCTTGTACAAATGGGCCCCGGCGAAGTGCTTTCGCTAGTAAAATATTAGACCAGCACGGAGTGCTCGGGAATGACGATGACTGTCGAGCATCGTGTCGAAAAAGCGCCTGAGCGGAAATCAGAATGCGTAGAAAATCGTCGGATGACCGTCCGCCGTGAGCTCGCCTGCACATATTGCAAAACGGTCGTAGCTGTCGAACTCTATCACCGCATAAAATCTGCCTGCAGGCGTAATACCCGTTCTACCGGCTCCCGATGGAAATTGCTCGTGATCCTCGAACATTTTTTATGCTTCTGCCTCTCTGCACACTCCCTCGTCCATCCTGGTGTTGCGTTGTTACCTTTTTTTTTTTTGTTTTTGGTTGCCACACTTTCGCGACAGTCCGAGGGAATATTCCTCCTAATGCCGTGTAGTTTATGATTCACGGGGAAGCCGGGAAAATTATTTTCACGTGCTACGGTATACTCGTACGTAATACTCGTACTGCGGTTTACGGTTTTCTATTTGATGAAAAATCACACGGGAGAGACAATTCGTAGGAGAATAGTTTGAACGATATCTGTTACAAACATTTGCACACGCATTATGAACGAACGCTACGTGAAACGGTAACATTAATTATGAATACTGAACGAGGAAAATTTTTACTTTCTAAAATTGCTTCTCTTCAGAGGATAAAATTAATTCGATGACGTTGCAATGGATTTAAATATGGTATATAAATTTTTCTGCGTTTTTCGGTTCCCTATTTGACGAATAATCACACAGGAGAGATGATTTGTAGGAGAACAGTTTGAACGATATCTGTTACAAACATTTGCACACGAATTATGAACAAAAGCTACGAAAACGGTAACATTAATTATGAATACTGAACGAGGAAAATTTTGGCTTATTAAAATTGCTATCCTTCAGAGGATATAATGAATTCGATAACGTTGCAATGGATTTAAATATCATATTTAAATTCTACTGCGGTTCTCGGTTTTCTATTTGTCGAAAAATCGCGGGTGAGACGATTCGTAGGAGAATAGTTTAAACGATATCTGTTAAAAATATTTGTACACGCATTATAAACAAAAACAACGTAAAATAGTACCATTAATTATGTATAATAAACGAGGAAAATTTTTACTTAGTAAAATTGCTATCCTTCAGAGGATATAATGGATTCGATAACGTTGCATTGGATTTAAATATCATATTTAATTTCCACTGCGGTTCTCGGTTTTCTATTGGTCGAAAAATCACGTTAGAGACGATTCGTAGGAGAATAGTTTGAACGATATCTGTTACAAACATTTGCACACGCATTATGAACGAACGCTACGTGAAACGGTAACATTAATTATGAATACTGAACGAGGAAAATTTTTGCTTTCTAAAATTGCTACTCTTCAGAGGATAAAATTAATTCGATAACTTTGCAATGGATTTAAATATCATATTTAAATTCTACTGCTGTTTTCGGTTTTCTATTTGTCGAAAAATCACGATAGAGACGATTCGTAGTAGAATAGTTTGAACGACATCTATTAAAAACATTTGCACACGAATTATGAACAACAGCAACGTAAAATAGTACCATTAATTATGTATACTCAACGAGGAAAATTTTTGCTTTCCAAAATTGCTATCCTTCAGAGGAGATAATGAATTAATATTCGATAACGTTGCGTTGGATTTAAATATCATATTTATTTAAATAATTTTAATTGAGTCGAAGCTGCTGCACAATATTCACCAGAGCATTATAACCCATTTAAATACACGTTTAATCATGGAAACTCTAAAATAAATTTCGACGTGAAACAATGTGAATCTCGATGCTAATAAAATTTTCCCAGTAAGAGATTACCCTTTAATTATTAATAGACAACGGATTTTGTGCGTTCATGACAAAAATGAGTGAGTGTAATTTAAAAATACTTTTGTATCATTTTTAACCCATTGAACATATTAAGAAGGAAAATAAATTTCTATGGAGCTCCGGTTTGTTGCAATACAGGTGGAACATTTTCATTTTGCATAAAGATCCTCTGTCGAGTTATTAGACAATGGGACAATGGGAATGGAAATCTATTTTTTAAATAGCGAATTATAATTTTATCCTTGTCTTTCGCTGAATGTGGTTTTACATCGAATAATCCGTGTTCTAGCGTCCCCTAGAGAAACTTGAACATTTCGTGAATTTCGTTTACGGCGATATTAATTGCGCTCTTTAACAGCGATAAAAATGAAATGGGCGACGTGAGCATCGATTGTAGTCGCGAATAATTCGATGACTTTCCATAAATCATCGGGCTTTTCATCGGTCCCGGCGGATCGTTTCTTTTTACTCGAAAATGTGCAGCCGTAAAATCCGACACGCTTGGGAAAATAAATAATCGCGAGCCTCGGATGAATATTCAGTAGGTAAATCGCGTTTACGTTCATTGCCGGCTGACAGTCGTGCATAGAATACTTTCGCTGTGGTAGTTATAACAATCGATATTCACCGAATACTTATCTCGAATAAGAATTCCGACGGGAAACGTATTTGTCGAGCGGTAGAAGGAAAATATTAAAAATTGACAGTCCTCCTGGAAAATTGTCTCACACAGCTCCGTTCGACAAACAAATATATAACCGATTTATATACCATTTATCTGTCAAGATCTCAATATGAATTTTTCTGTGAATTTATCCGCAGCCGGGAGATTCGAAAGGGTGCGAAAGAATAATCGCTGCAATAAATTAGGACGTTTCGGTTTTTGTGTTTCATTGCATAAATTACTTCGATTTTGTGGAATTTTTATGGTCGGAGCCAGCCAACGTGATAAACAGATATTTATTTCCTTCCGCGAGGGATTTTACGACGCCCCGGATTTTATGAATAAAGAATTGTCGAGAATTTTTGTCGAAACTATTGTGTTACACTCTATTTAACGTTCCGAGGATATCGAACGTGCCCGCGCTACGTTCCAAATTAATGAAATATAACTGATTTGCATACGCGAGGTGATGTTTATTACATGTGCAAATAAACACAAATATTTACTCTCTGCGCGGAGAAATGTGTCCGCGTATAAATGTTCGATGTATGCTCAAATTTGAGTGCAAGGACGCGTATGATTTCATTGGCAAATGTACTCGAAACGCGCCGCAGCTGCAAAGATTCTCTGATCAACGCTGCTCATAATTAATTGAACACTTGTCTGGACTTTTAGTATTTCGTGTGCGTGTTTTTTTTAAATGTCTTTCACTTCAATTGTGGAACAGTGCTGCACACATTTTTGTGGGGTAATTTTAACCCGTCGGCTATGTATTTGATATTACAAACAAATATTTCAGTCCTGATATACGAAATGAAACTTTGTCGAATTGCTGTCCGGAATTGTGAATTTGCATAAACTTCCAGTTTACCAGACCAAAATGGCGGGGCGGATCTTCCACGTCGATTCTTCGGACGACCCGATTGTACACAATCATCGGCACTATGCTACCGACGACGTCACCCGAAACTTTCGAACGAATATTACGAACTACTTGAAACATTAATTGCATGTATTTTACCGTGTTAAGCAAGCTTCGTCAAGAACTGTTCACCCAGGCAAGAGTGTTAGTTACATTGAAAGGCTCGTTTGAAAGTGAATTGATTCAGGTTATAGCACGTTAATTTTTTGGTAACTATAGTTGAGTTTATTTAGATTATTGAATATGTTGGTATCTAATCAATTACTACACATGTAAAGGTTAAACTGTACCTTGGGTAAGCAGAAATTTTTGCCTTTTTCCTATGTAATCCAGTTGATTTGGGATGAAAAATTTGAAAAATGCAAGTTTCAATCCTAGGAGATCGGTGGTTCGAAAGTAATGAGTATTTAAAATGAAGCGATTTTCAGTATTTTTACATTATCGGCATTATCGCTTGCTTGTCGTGCCACCTAGCGGCTCCGCTCGGTAAGCGGCCCGCGACGCTGACAAAATTCCAACATGACGGCACTCTTACTTGTCAAAAACAGTGTAAATTTAAACACCCGTAACTATTGAACCACTAATCTCCTAGGACGGAAACTCGAATTTTTAGCATTTTCCGTATCAAATCTACTGGATTATATAAGAAAAAGGCAAAAATTTCTGGTTACCTAAGTTACAGAGCGACCCATTTAAGTATTGTATGAGGTATTATATCAATTTCATATCCATAAAATGCAAAAAAATTATATTCAATAGAATTATTATAGGTCGGAAGAAATGTTTAATTTCGAAGTTAAAATAGCACCGACTGCAAAATATTTCGAGATATCTATTGCAAAGTTAAGTCACGATATTAAAACCAATAAACAAGTATCAACTAACTATGGATACTTCAGCTGAAAGTGGAAAGCTTCTATTAGAATTCGTTTAGCAATTGTGCTTGTTCGTTTGATAAAAGTAAAAGCTTTTCGTTGCCTCCACACAGAGTGGAGAAATTTAAGTATTGTATGAGGTGTGTTCTATCAAATTTCATATCCATAGAATAAAAAAAACTATATACAGTGGAATTATTCTAGGTCGGAAAAAATGTTTAATTTTGGAGTTAAAATAGCACCGACTGCAAAATCTTTCTAGATATCTATTGTAAAGTTAAGTCATGATATTAAAACCAATAAACAAGTATCAACTAACTAGGGATACTTCGCCTGGAAGTGGAAAGCTTCTATTAGAATTCGTTTAGCAATTGTGCTGGTCCGTTTGATAAAAGTAAAAGCTTTTCGTTGCCTCCACGCAGAGTGGAGAAATTTAAGTATTGTACGAGGTGTTCAATCAATTTCATATCCATAAAATGAAATAAACTATATACAATAGAATTATTATAGGTCGGATCAAATGTTTAATTTTGGACTTAAAATAGCACCGACTGCAAAGTGTTCTTAAATATCTATCGCAATGGTAAGTCACGATATTAAAACAAATAAACAAGTATCAACTAACTAGGGATACTTCGCCTGCAAGTGGAAAGCTTTTATTAGAATTTGTTTAGCAATTGTGCTTATTCGTTTGATAAAAGTGAAAGCTTTTCGTTTCCTCCACGCAGAGTGGAGAAATTTAAGTATTGTATGAGGTGTGTTCTATCAAATTTCATATCCATAGAATAAAAAGAACTATATACAGTGGAATTATTCTAGGTCGGAAAAAATGTTTAATTTCGAAGTTAAAATAGCACCGACTGCAAAATGTTCCTAGATATCTATTGCAAAGTTAAGTCACGATATTAAAACCAATAAACAAGTATCAACTGACTATGGATACTTCACCTGAAAGTGGAAAGCTTCTATTAGAATTCGTTTAGCAATTGTGCTGGTCCGTTTGATAAAAGTAAAAGCTTTTCGTTGCCTCCACGCAGAGTGGAGAAATTTAAGTATTGTACGAGGTGTTCTATCAATTTCATATCTATAAAATGCAAAAAACTATATACAATAGAATTATTCTTGGTCGGAAGAAATGTTTAATTTCGATGTTAAAATAGCACCGACTGCAAAATGTTCCTAGATATCTATTGCAAAGTTAAGTCACGATATTAAAACCAATAAACAAGTATCAACTAACTATGGATACTTCACCTGATAGTGGAAAGCTTCTATTAGAATTAGTTTAGCAATTGTGCTGGTTCGTTTGATAAAAGTAAAAGCTTTTCGTTGCCTCCACGCAGAGTGTATAAATTTAAGTATTGTGCGAGCTGTTCTATCAATTTCATATCCATAAAATTGAAAAAATTCATATACAATGGATTTATATCATTTCGGAAGAAATGTTTTATATTCGAGTTAAAATTGCTTCGAGTTGCGAAGGGTTAACATATACAAAAATTGTTGAAAGTCCGTTATTTTTTCAGCGGTATGCAACCACTTAAGTAACGTGCATTATTCTGGATATCAATTAACGTGCCGTTCGACGGTTCGTTCAATGCATTTAACAACGACTAAAAAGCCCCGTACACAGCCTCCGGATGCAGTTGAGGGGCTCATAAAAATTTCATTCGACCAGAGAACTCACCTGGCGCATCAATAAGACAGAAGGGTGTTCTCCTACGATAAATCCGAGTGTTTCCATGTCGGAGGAACGTGGCCTAGGACTAGAAGGGAATCGTCAAGAGGATTGTAGGAGACGTAGGTGCATCACCGGCTGGAGTTGGCAGGATAACGGTGTGCAACGACGAAAGGGAGAGAGAGAGAGATAGAGATAGAGGAAGAGAGAAGGTGTGAGAAGTTCTTGACGTCTGAGCGAGGATCCTTTCGTCGCAAATCCAATTCGACGAGTCGCGTGCGTAACCTGCACCGCGTCGTCGAGGAAATAAATCCGGTGACGAGTGTCTGAACCAGGAACAGTGCTTAGAACACCCGGCGAGCGTACCGAAACGTATGAAAAGGCATTTATTGTCGTTAACCTGGAACTACGATGAAAGAGAGAGAGGGCGAGAGAGAGATGACGACTTCCTGCTGGCAAATAATTTGGCCGGAAGTCTGCCGGCGACAGGACTCCCAGACACCGAATCATTGTTGGCTTTCCTTCGAATCACACCCTTCGCGTTTATTGAAATGGATAATCCCTCCGCGATGCAATTAAGAACTCCCAAATGAGTTTGTATTCTTTATACAATACCCAGGCGATGCAAGCTACAAAAGCGAAAAGCATGTTTCGCATTGCAAACGTCGTTCAAGCGTCACTTGGAAGTCCTTTGTTTGTGGAAGATTTCGTTGTTAATTTCTTGTCGCCACGCGCGATGTCCGACGTCCATAAAGACGACTATTTCGTTGTACAAGTTGACCCACTGACTCGTTGAAAAGACGATTTAACCTCTTAACTGCGGAATTTAATTTGAAAAATCCCCCACAGAGTGCGGAATCAAAATCAACCAGAGTGACGTGTATGCACGTCGAACGCAGGGCAATGTGTCCTATTACAAATTTTAGGAAAAACGAGGATGGATTACATTTTTATTTGATAAAAAAATCAACGATTCATTCCTCCAAAGATTATTGTTATTGCACCGCAATAGAGATTTTGATTGACGCGCATACACGTCGAACGCAGTTAACTGGTTAAGTTAGAATAGCAAAAAACGAGTTTCACTTGGAAATGTCTTCTCCCTGTTGTTTTCGAATGACTTCCTTGTTAATTTCTTATGACCATACGACCTCCTATGCAGACGAAGACGACTTACGCAGTTGTGGAAGACAGAGTCTTGTTAATATTTGATCGACCCTTGTAATCATCGGTAATTACGATCCGAGTGTCACTTTTAAGCCGTCCGGGAGGATGGCCGGAGTCGTCTTTTTCGGTTCCTTTGGCTGGAGCAGAGGCTCTAACGAGCCTTCGGAGTCTCTGTCGACACAGCCGCTCCTCGATCGATCCCGGGCCAAGTGTCGTTGATTGTGTTTCACGACTCGCGCGCCCACCGAAACCACTCGTATCTGGTCGGTGCTCTCTCGTTCGAAGTGCAATCGAATCGATCAGACTCGGCGACGCGCTCGTGAAAGGACGTTTAAACGAATTTCACTGTTTTCTTGGTCGTTTCCTCGTTGACGAGCCAGGCGCGCAGGCATTTCAACGAGCGCGACGCCCAGGCCAGCTTAATGAATGTTTTCGTTCATGCTCGTGCGACTGCCCTCCCCTCCTCCTTCCTCCTAGAGACACTATGGAACTCGACGAGCACAGTTCGCCAACGAAGGAGTTCATCGGGAACCCGCTCTGTCTGGTGTCTGTCTCTCGATTCTGCGACTCTGACGACCGTCAATTGCCGCGGTGATTACAAACGCGCCTTCATTACCGAGAGTACGGGTCAAAAGTGACTATTCGTCAGGTTCCCGCAAAAAAGGACTGTAAATCTGCAGTAACGTCTCGATACGTGCGAGAATTTCGTCATTTCCGGACGAAAAAGTCACGTCGTCTACTAGACACTGTTTCTTGATTTCTATCCGCTAGCTTGGAAAGTGTCCATGCACGTAAAATACGCAAAAAACATATGCAAATATGCACATAAAATATGCAGATATGCACAAAAAATATGCAAATATGCAAATATGCAGGAAAAATATGATCAGTTATGTATTAATTATCATTTTATTTATACGGAAACACCATAATGTGCGTTACAATAAGTTATTAGTAATTTTTCCATGTTTGTAGCACTTAGTTGTTGCCGTTTGTCAGTTAATATTGACTTATATGCTGAAAAAGTACGTTCTACATCAAAGGATGTAATGGGTGCATATTTATATTTCCTCCAATAGCGTTGTGGTACATTAGCTGACACATTTTCACCGCTTAATATCCTCACGAGTTTAGATATTTCGCATAAACCAAGATTCTTTCTTACCACTGCATCTATGTTAACACGAATTTGATCATCACATTTCAGTGCTGGGGAAAATAGCACTCTAAATAGTAAATAGTAAATAATCCTATTTATTTTAAAGTATGTGTACAACTTTGAAAATAAAATATTTTATTTGATGCAGTAATTTTTGAAAATAAGATAATTTATTTGAGGCAGTAATTTTTGAAAATAGTATTTTATTTGAAGAATATTGATAATACTTAAATATTATTGCTGAAATTAATGATTCAAATTTAATACATTCATGAGCGTAAATCGTTTCTTAACGATAATTCAGAATATTTTTACGATTTTTCAGAATATTATAACAATGCAAAACGTAAAATATTTTATTTCGTGTTTCAGATTGTTCAAATAGAAATATTTTATTTTGTGGATCAAATTGTTGAAATAGAAATATTTTATTTTCAGGTTCAGATTGTTGAAATAGAAATATTTTATTTTGTGGATCAAATTGTTGAAATAGAAATATTTTATTTTCTGGTTCAGATTGTTCAAATAGAAATATTTTATTTTCTGGTTCAGATTGTTCAAATAGAAATATTTTATTTTCGAAATTGTATATCTTATTGAAAATACTATTTTCTTTCAGCAAAATAAAATATTCAATAGTATTTGAAATATTTGTTTCGCCAAATAATGCCCACCTCTGCCACATTTACCAGGAACAGCTCTTAAATGTTCAATACAATCCAAGAATATTTTCAACGAATTCGTTAAAAGTAAACCGACAGTTTGTAAATGTACTTTTACAAACGTCAAATTTTTTGCAACTTCAGAAATAATCAAAATGTTATTTCATCTAAAACGAAACGCGTGACATTCATATTCCTCATGACGCAGCTAGTAATATAACTCATCTACCTCGACAACTTTCTTGAGAATATTCTTGTCCAAACAATAATCAAGATAGCTACAGCTAAAACTAACCTTCAAAGGAAAAAATTTAATATGCGTTCCAAAGTGTGGAGAACCACACTGCTCTAAAAAACTTTAAACGAAAAATCACAAGATCAAACCACAGGTCTCAACCTGTTAAAAAAAAAAACACGTAACATTCATATTTGTTAGACTTTGTTAAAAACCTTATCACGAGTCTGACTCGTCAAACTGTGGCAAAGGGTTAATCAAATGAATGACTTATTAGCAAAATTGTAAAATGGAAGACTAGAATAGTGTCCCGCGTTGGAAAAAAAACATTTCTATTAGCACAACCTGTAAGAAATGTCTGTAAGAAATAATCGTGAACGTGTACCGAACGAAAGGTATCTCGGATCCCGTCGTTTTACATCACGAGAGGAGACAGAAAGAACAAAATGGAGGAGAACCGACGGGGAGAAAGTTGTTCGTCGTCGGCGGACGGAAAAACAATGAGGCAACGATAGACGACGCGCCTACAAGAGCCTCCTTTTTTTCATAGACGGTTCGTTTCGCAGTCGGAATTCGTCGATGATTACCGCGGGGTTTTTTTTAATTAACCGTCGCTGATTATGAAACCCATCCTATCGTTCGCGGAACGGTACCGGCGATAATTAGGCCAGCTCAGTCGGCTGCAGTTTTATCGGGGGGGTGGGAACGGGGTGTACGACGAAAAAACGAGAAGCTCCATCGCGAACAGGATAACCAAGTTAGTACCGGTAACGAAATTGAACAAGAAAATTATTTCCTACCGGCGCAGGTCGAATGACATTTAATCCACCAGCCATTTTTGTCTGGTACACGTTAACCCACAGCCTCGTGCAATAACTTCCATCGCATGGAAAGCTCTGCACTCTGTTCAATTTCGTCCCGCTCATTTACCTCCGTCGCGTTTCAACAATTTTAGTTTATAGTATTTCGAAACGTTTTCATTTTGTATGCTTCAACCCTTTGCGCTCGGACCTATTCTAATTCGAAAGCCGAATTTTTCTTGCGGCCTGAAATATTTTCATTTTATATGGTTTTCTTTATTTTATCGATATAAAACTGAATTCGAAAGCCGAATTTTTCTTCCGGCCTGAAATATTTTCATTTTATATGGTTTTCTTTATTTTATCGATATAAAACTGAATTCGAAAGCCGAATTTTTCTTCCGGCCTGAAATATGTCCATTTTATATGGTTTTCTTTATTTTATCGATATAAACCTGAATTCGAAAGCCGAATTTTTCTTCAGCATGAAATATTTCCATTTTATATGGTTTTCTTTATTGTATCTATATAAAACTGATGTAATAACTCGTACAATACTTTCAGTATTGTATACTTTGTTATTCAGTGCAATTACAATCTGGGCTTCTAAAATCTCGTTCATATCTGTAAAATTATAAATGAAAATAGTACGAAAATAATAAAACATAAATCTGATGAACCGATTTCTTCTAATTTTCTGTTTATATTCTTAGACAAATTGTTATCATTTTGATTTTCACAAATATCACAAATATCACAAATATCATCACAATTATTAGTATATTGTGATTATGTCGTATACTGTAACTGTATGTTTTAAAAGGGATCGATGTAGGAAAAAGGTGGGGTACTCCTGCTTTAATAACTCAAGAAGTGGTGCCTAGGAAAATAATTAATTTGTATTTTTAGAAGGTGCTTTACGTTGGACTAACCCTCGTATCGCCTTTGGCTCGTGTCGAAGCGATTCGATGGATGTTAACCTTCGACATCATGAGACTGTAAAATAGTGAGGGGTGTGGCCGAATCGGGGGTAAAAAGAGCCCTTGAACCAAATTAAACCAACCGATCGTTCGATAGTTTACTGAGCAAACACACTCTCTCACTGTGCCGAGTTTCATTCTCGAACCTTGTGCGAGGTTTTTATCTTGAAAGTGATTAGAAGAAATCAATAGAGCGTCAGAGCCAAGAGAAACATTAAAAGCGATTGGCATTAGCGATGGCGTGCAGAATCACGATCATGGTCATGATTTCAAATTCATTCACGCCGTGATCGTGATTTTATAATCTAGAGTGAATATTCTCACTGTCATCCGAATTCTTCATCTCGATTGAATTAGTTTTGTTTTATAGATTACACATTAGTGAGAGGTTTTGATCTTGAAAGTGATTAGAAGAAATCAAAAGAGCGTCAGAGCTAACAGAAACGTTAAAAGTGATTGGCATTGGCGATGACGTGCAGAATCACGATCATGGTCATGATTTCAAATTCATTCACGCCGTGATCGTGATTTTATAATGTAGAGTGAATATTCTCACTGTCATCCGAATTCTTCATCTCGATTGAATTAGTTTTGTTTTATGGATTACACATTAGTGAGATATTTTGATCTTGAAAGTGATTAGAAGAAATCAAAAGAGCGTCAGAGCTAAGAGAAACGTTAAAAGTGATTGGCATTGGCGATGGCGTGCAGAATCACGATCATGGTCATGATTTCAAATTCATTCACGCCGTGATATTTTAATCTACAGTGAATATTCTCACTGTCATCCGAATACTTCATCTCGATTGAATTAGTCCTGTTTCTAAATACATGAACTAGCTTGCATGAAAGTATCTGCATATAACATATATTTACTTCGTTCAATGATAAATGACGATCAGTTCACGCCTTCCCTAATTGGCATGCGTTGTCTTATAAAAATGACAACATTTGTAATTTCGGTAATTGTAAAAAGAAAATGTTGAAACAGGTAATTACGAACGGCAGTGGCAGGTTTAGTGTGAAAAAATGTGCTCGAGAAATTTCGCATTGGAGCTAATAGAGTAAAGTGAAAGGAGTTGGCGGCGCAAAATTTCCCGGAATCACTCGAGTTAGTTTCCATGTTCATCGGGTTCGGTGAAGCTTAATATACACGAACGCCCGTGAGCTCATGCTATCCACGGTAGGGCTTTTCTTGTCTCGCGCAGGTGTGTCATAAAACCTCGTGTTCACTGTTCTACTCGAGAGTCTATTACCGTTAAATAATCGGGGCTGTTGGTACGCGAGAGCCGGGAAGAGAGACAAAAGCGTCGAAGTTGGCTTGATACTAGGCAAAAGATGAACAAGGAAAAAGGGGTTGCCGAGTTTTTATTATATCGTAACGGCGGCAGTTGCCGCGAAACAGAAGGCGCTACATCGGCCAGTGTTTCTCGGTGTGCGAGCTGTTTTCTATTTTTCACAGCACCGTGCGCGAGCGATAGCAATGGAGCCGAGTGCGCTTGTTCCCGAACATTTTCGTTTACCGGATTTCACAGGAAGCTGGCCCCAAACAATGCTAATTGATGGTTTGTTGCACGCTCGTCAAACAAATTTACGAGCGTGGCATCTGCGATTGGCACTCGTCTGCTTGTTAACTCTCGCTCGCACTCTCTCACTATCTCCCTCTCTCTCTCCATCACCTCCACCATGGAATCAACAATTCCGGGAAAGCTACACCGAAAAGACAAAATCGATTTTTTCATATATTTTCGGTGGCTCATTTCTTCATTTCTCACGCCGACCAAGATCATTCTACATGCTTGAAAAAAATCTTGCATATTCTCCATAGATGGAGAAATTAGGTCACAAAGTTTGAATTCGATACATTTATTAGGTTCTTCTAAAACAAATTCCAAACCTGACCCAGACCAATGAAGTGACTTCTTCTAACTGCCATAACTCCGAACAAAATCATTCTATAATACATGCTATAAAAAATCCTGCACGTTTTTCAAAGACTGAGAAATCAGGTGGAAAAGTTTCAGTGAAATTTGTTTATCCTTCCAAACTTGATCCAGACCAATGAAATGGCTTCTTCTAATTGCCATAACTCCGAACAAAATCATTCTATAATGCATGCTTTAAAAAATCCTGCACGTTCTCCATAGATGGACAAATCAGGTCACAAAGTTTGAATTCGATACATTTATTAGGTTCTTCTAAAAAAACTACAAACCTGATCCAAACCAATGAAGTGACTTCTTCTAACTGCCATAACTTCGAACAAAATCATTCTATAATGCATGCTTGAAAAAATCCTGCAAGTTCTCCATAGATAGACAAATCAGGTCACAAAGTTTGAATTCGATACATTTATTAGGTTCTTCTAAAACAAATTCCAAACCTGTTCCAGACCAATGAAATGACTACTTCTAACTGCCATAACTTTGAACAAAATCATTCTATAATGCATGCTTGAAAAAATCCTGCAAGTTCTCCATAGATGGACAATTCAGGCCACAAAGTTTGAATTCGATGCATTTATTAGGTTCTTCTAAAACAAATTCATTCTACATTATTTTACATACTTCAAAAAATCCTGCACGTTTTTCAAAGATTGACAGATCAATTGGAAAAGTTTGAGTGAAATCTGTTCATTAGTTTTTGGGGAAAAAATTCTGCGCACCTCTGGCTGTCAAGGTAGAAATCCCATTTCAGTATTTTCCGATTATAGTCAGTTATAGTATCGATTGCGACCCACAGTAACTGGGTTAACCTAATCCCCAAGGCACTATAGGTTACAGTACCCGTTCCCGAAGTACTCGGGTTACACGATTCCAGTTGGATAGTCGGTTAAAATCTCCGCTGTCGGTGTTCGATCGTCGAAACTACGCATCGCTTCCGTTCTACCCTTATCCTGTGCGCTCCAGGGTCAGTCTCATTCTCGATGGATCCGTTCTGTAAATGGAAACTCTCCTCCTCTTTCTCGTCCTGCTTCTCTCTTAAAGTCTACGAAGCAAAACCGCCAGACCGCGACCGAGGAAAGGAAGCGAATTGTAGCCTTTGGTACTCCGCGAACTTTGCCAAAATTCACTTTGCCGGTAAATATCGCTCGCATCGGGAAGTTTTAATTTTCATCTAAACACTCACATCCATAAATTTGTGGTTTTCAGGAAGAACGCCGTATGTCACATACTTTCACTTTCGAGATATTACCGTTTAAAGTTTTGATCGCTAATGCTTTGGCATAGGACTTATTTTCATGACTTTTTTTCTTGTAAATACGTAAATCCTATACTATGAAGCTGAATTAATGCATAAACTCAAATTTTTTGAAATTGTGACGTGCGGCGGTTATCCTGACAACCGCAGAAATAACCGGACACTTATTCAAATTTCTACGTCTTTTAGTTATTAAAGGATCTATATTGTGGAATAAAAATAAATCTATCCAAGATATCCTATATTTTGTAAATTGTAACTATTATTCTTATAATTTCTAATTCTTAAAATTTAAATGGGGCAATTGTTTTCACATTTGGCTTCTACAGCTGGCCATAATCATCCCACAATTTCTCAATCTCATTCTTCCAACATTTATTCAAATAGTATTAGATTGGAGGTAAAGTTCTGTCGTATTTTAAATAAGCAGGTAATTTTGCTTGTAAATCAAACACACATGTTGCTCGTGATTAATCTATACTTTACTCTATACTTTGAATTAAAATAGTGTTGGGGTAGAATCCTGAGAAACTGAATATTTTCCAAAATATTTACGGTTTTCAGTCCGCAGTAAATCGTTAAGTGTTTGTATGCCGAAAATGAATGGCCACTCCGTTATACGCGGATTTCGGTTGAAACAACGCGAGACCAGGAGGGTTAATTATGCTAAAATAGTGGCCCTCATCTCGGGGGATCGGTGTCCGCGAAACAGCGGGACGTTTGAAAGCGCCGCGGAATAATTGAATATTAAGAATTCTGCTTGACAAACTGGTAAGTGGCTGAACGATATAAAGGGACGTTCGTCGTGGTTGTTGGGTGGATGTGGGGAGGGGGAGGGACGAACGGGAGGGTGGGGGGTGGAATTGTCAGAGCACGTGAAACGGATTGCGACTGACTTTAATTAAAGACAAACAACCCTCTAACTCGACGACGCTCTTTTGCGGCCCACTCGGGGAAACAATGATTCTCCCTCTGGCACGTCGGTTTGTTCCTCCCTTCTTTGTCTTTCGCACAGTGCCGCTCGCTTTGTCTACTGGTCCACGTTCGTCCCTCGCTTGCCAGATTTCTCACGGCACTTCCTCTTTACTTTTTCCGCAAACGATCCGACGTAACTGCAGCCTGCGCAACCCCTTTCGAGCGCGCAAACCGACGCACAGCGAGGAAACCGGCCGATTTAGTAGTGCAAAATTCTAAACGCTACTATAGTAATCGATAATTCTGTGTTACATTTACAGAACGTTTCGAACAAAAGTTGCATGGTTTCGTGGGGAACTACAGTGCTCTAATCTGTATTTTTTATTACTTTGCTTTTTT
The DNA here is from genome assembly GCA_028455805.1 of Lasioglossum figueresi. Lineage (NCBI taxonomy): Eukaryota > Metazoa > Arthropoda > Insecta > Hymenoptera > Halictidae > Lasioglossum > Lasioglossum figueresi. Next base: position 11,195,021 of record CM052192.1, on the reverse strand, counting down.
TTTATCGAGATACGAGGGTCCAATATTTTTTCTCGAATTCGAATAAACTATGAAATTCAGTGCAAAAAAAGTATTCAGAATTTTTTATATGATGCATCGTACTTAGAGAAAGTATCAAATAATCATTGTATCAAAGTATCAAATGATACAATCAAATACAATCAAATAAAATCAAATACAATCACATACAATCAAATAATACAATCAAATACAAACAAATACAATCAAGTAATACAATCAAATAATACAATCGAATGCAATCAAATACAATCACATACAATCAAATAATATAATCAAATCGAATCAAACACAAATCAAATACAATAAAAAGTACAATCAAATTTAATCGTATATAATCAAATAATACAATCAAATACAATCAAATACAATCACATACAATCAAATAATATAATCAAATAGAATCAAATACAATCAAATACAATAAAAAATACAATCATATTGAATCGTATATAATCAAATAATACAATCAAATACAATCAAATTCAATCGTATATAATCAAATAATACAATCAAACACAATCAAATACAATAAAAAATACAATCAAATTCAATCGTATATAATCAAATAATACAATCAAATACAATCAAATTCAATCATATATAATTAAATAATACAATGAAATACAGTCATATAATACAATGAAATACAATCCAATAATACAATCAAATACAATCGAATAATACAATCAGATGCAATCAGATACAAGAAACAGAAAATAGAAATCCATTTTTTCGATGTTTCTTTACTTTTTTGTAGATGTATTATCTAATATTGCACATTTTCACCCGGTCGTTAAGTATGAACCTCGACAAATAAAACAAAAATTTCCAACACATTTGTCCAGTTTCATACTTCACGACCTGATATATTCAGAAAAATAATGTGCAAGCTTAAAAATTGAATATAAAATATATGATTTGTCCTATATTTTAATATATATGAGCACACCACACCGAATGACATTTTTTTTACATTTTCTTATAATTGGTGTAGCGACATTTTAAATATATGGAGGCATTTTCAGCATCTTATCCGACAGTACCCTTTAATGATTTTATCGAATCGCTTGTAATTTTGTTGAACTCTGTGCAAAAACGAAGCTCCTGAAGTTCTGAACGTTATAGGAGATCTGCAGCGGAGAGTGGCGTGTAGGATGGGCGCAGATAATTTTCAGACGAAGTGCTCGGGGCTCTGACTGGCAAGATAATTTGCGAAAAGTAACGCCAGCTTGCTAAAATGACCCACCCTCGCTCGCCGACTGCGTTCGACGCAGAGGGTAGGAGCCTGGCTTTCTAAATGGGCCACTCCGGGAGTACACTTGACGTTGAAATAGACCGAGCAGCGTCCCGTAAAAGTTTGAGGAAGATTATGAAAATATCATGCCGCGATTATGCCGGATTAAAGGAATTTTCGGGGGTGGGTAACGACGGAGGAGAATATCGAGTACACATGGCTCCCGACACGACGGACGGAATGCCCGAGGGCGATGGAATTTCTGAACCTAACTGCCGACTTAATGTTCTCCGAGAGTTCGAGGAAACCGCCATGGAAAAATCCAACTGCCCCTGCGAGAACCGTTTACTTCTTATTAGGGGATGTTGACAACTGGAATGCGGATGTTATAACAAAAATTGACAGGGTATTTCAGTTTCCGTCTCCACACAGAATTTTATTTTTACTGTTGAACTTGAATTTTGAACACTTTCACATTTGTCAGTAAACTGTGGATGTTCATGCAATTTTCATTGATTTCGTTCCATTTGGTAGAAATGCAATAAAACCACGATTCGCTTCTATTTGTATATACAATTTCTAGTAATTCGCAAGTTCGTGCGCGCCACAAGTGCATAAACATTCTAGTAATACGCGAACAGAAATTTATATGTTTATCTTCATCGAAGCACAATCGAACTGGTAACGAAATAAATAATTCCTTTCGCTGGCTGTTTCCGTAAATAAATCCACGATAAATCCGTATCTGGATAAACACAGTCGAGAGACGAGAATTTGATGCGAGAAGAGAAAGAAAGAGAGAATCGCGACGCACAGTTTAAAAGAAAAACTATACATCGAAATAAATATTGTGTAAAATACGATGATCGCAATATTCACGAGGAAGGAACGGCACCAAACAAAGTGGAGCTTAATGAATAACGAATGAGAAAGGGAAACGATGAGAAATGAAGGAGTAAAAGATTAACCGGCGCCATTCCCCTTGTTCCATCTATCTTCTTTATTGCAAATTCGACCAGTCAACGAGACCCGGTCCGCGGGTCCGCGACAAATGAGCACCGTGGAATTCCATTCGGCGGCGGCGCCATCGCGGAACCACCGAGCTGTGAATCGTATCGCGATAAATGATTCGTTATAAAATAAACTCCCTGGAACTCCAATCTACCGTGTTTAATCCTTCTGCTCCGCCGGGATAATTGCTGTATTAATATTCTACGAATTTGATTAGATCGAACTTGCGAAATTCAGGAGTGAACCTACGAGTATGATTAGATCGAACCGATTAGCACCACGAGAGGAAATTCGACGGAAAATTTTACAGCATGGAACGTTACATCTGCCGGTGTTATATCAATTTATATATGTACACCTAATTCCATCGTTTCGCACGATTTTGAAACAACAGGTCACCCGAATAACTCGTTTGGTTTCGAAGAAAGAAGAAAATGCATCGGACCAAACTTACTTGGCATCGAGACGGTCGTAATCTGATGTTACGAATGTTTTTTTATGGATGAAGACTGTTTCTTCAAATGGCACTGTTTTTCATTATTTATATATCTATCGATGCCGTAAACCAGGTTTGGTTTATATATAGCAAACACTTTACAATTAAGAATGAAGTATAATACATACACTTAAGGGAGTAGGAAGGAATTTGGCCATGACGAATCGATGAGTTGTGTGGTAGACCATACACCGCTAGAATCATGTACCTACACGAGAATTGCAAGGGTCCAGTATTAACAAAATTGCGTCTCGCTTATGCATATTGAGGACCTCTCCATAGTCGCAATCGCTAGATAAAAGATAAATCTAGCGCGCTTACTATCCCAGAAAGCCTAATTTTACGTTTTTTAGCGGAGCCGCGAGAAGAAATGCTGGCGCGACACTGCTGCATTTTCATTTGTTCCAGCATTTCTTCTCGCGGCTCCGCTAAATTCTGTCGAATAATGCTAATATCGCCTAAAAACACGCAAAATTAGGTTGGGATAGTAAGCGCGCTAGATTTATCTTTTATCTATGGAGAGGTCCCCAATATGCATAAGCGAGACGCAATTTTGTTAATACTGGACCCTTGCAATTCTCGTGTACGTACATGATTCTAGCGGTGTATGGTGTACCACACAACTCATCAATTCGTCAAGGCCAAATTCCTTCCTACTCCCTTTCGTAATCATCTTGAGAAACACTATACCAGAATGTAAATAAAAGATTTGATCTTCATATCTCTTTAGCGCGTCTTCACTTGTAAAAAAATTAGTAACATCAGATTACGAGCGCCTCGATATCAAGTTCCTCTGTCTTCGAAAGCAAGCGAGTTATTCGGGTGAACTGTTTATAACGCTCCACCCTGTATATGTATATACTGTCGATTGAAAAAGTATTTGAGCGTCAGGGCTCGGAAAAAAAGGGACGTTAGTGGCCCTCACGTGGGGCGATCGCATTCAACAGTGGGATTTAATTCTGGCATCGTGGATACCTTTAATCCTTCGCAAATCCGATAGTAATTACAATGTCGAGCGGGGGAACGAGAGATAGAGAGATAGAGAGAAAGAGAGAGAAAGAGAGAGAAAGCCGTGGACCCGGCAGCGCTTATTCGCCGCGTGGTTGCACGTCGACGAAAACAAAGTCGACAACGATAACAAGATAGACCATCAAACTCTACCGTCGTTCGAGCGATTGTCGCGATAACGAGATTTTCCAGAATCGGCCCCGGGAATGAAATTAACGTCTATCGATTACACTCGGCTAGAGGCCTCGGTTAACTCATGAAAATGTAACGGTAACGGTTATACCAGCAGAACTTTGTCCGGTTTTCTGGAAAACTTCTTCTAACCCTCCTCCTCCTTTGCTTCCTCCTCCTCTGCCACCGTCATCGCCCCATCGCAGGCCCGTAACTAAATTCCATCGAATCGGCGAAAACTTTTCTCCGGTCTGAGTAAATCGAGAAATTCCGGAAAAGTTTCGAGATTAGTGTCCGTGATCTCATAAATGGCTGCGAGCGAGAACCGGCAAAGTGTATTGAATCTCAGTCGGATTCATCCCCGGAGAACGAAACCATTCCGATTCAACTGTTACGACGTCTGTCCTGATTTCTTGATTAGAGCGGGAATCATGTTTTCCGTTATTAAAACTTCGCCCGACGAAGGCAACCGCAACTTCTGATTGCGCTAGAAACTAGAGAGTAGGTTCGAAAAGTTCCAACACTAGCACAATCGCAAAATCGTATTGATTCAGAAATTTGTAACGTTCAGTTTTCTTCGTCTGGCCTCGCCGACATCCATCAATGAATTACAGAGGAGAATTGACATTATCATAAACGGATATGTGGTCAATTGGGTGGCTCCTATTTTCGACTTTTGTATTTCTTTTACGTCCCCCCCTCCCCTCCCTCTCCCAAGGGTTGTTCTAAATAAGTAAAATAGAATCTGTCGAAAGTTTACGAGACAACGTGCTTTAAGACGATTAAACATCGGAATAATTAATTCATGCTTGTAATTCCGTCGTCCCACGGATTTTCTCATATTTAGTTAAATTTTACCCTTGAGAAACAGTAACCCAAACATTTTTAAGACTTAAAAAATATATAATATGGAATCTCCTGCGAAATAATCAGCAATTAAACAAAAATAAGTTCCATAAACTCAGAAAAAAAACACATTTCTCGCTAATGTTTACCGATATAAAAGATAATGAAACCACACTTCGATTTTTATATTTCAGAACTAATTCTTGGATTTTGGTCCTACGTTTTTCTCCATTTTTGTCGGGAACCGTTTGTTTTACGAAAAAAAGATTTATTGGACCTAAAAGATGCAGCGTGTCCAGATCTACAGGTTTTTAAACGATTTTATGAGAAATCAATTAATTATTTTAGCTCTCTATTGCATGCATTGTTATGACGAGTTGAAAAAAATATATATATGGCAGTTAGTCTATTTACAAATGAGTGCGATAATGAAATAAATAATAAAATTTTATTAGAAAATGTTATTTAGTGCATCTTATGATTGTTCCTGTATAGAACCAACATGCTCAGAGTTTTCAGTATTGTCTGCTTAATTTACTATAGAACATTTGAAATTTAAGTCTCCAATTGAGAACGGAATGCAATAGAGGGTTAATCGTCTCGGGGCAGGTTAATCCTTTATTCGACCGAGCTCAAAGGTTGTACAGATTTGTTTTAACACATTGCCGACCGGTGAATACTGCATAATTTCGAAACATCTATGGTACATGGCTAAACACTTTTTAATGAAACCTTCAATAGCAACAGCAATTTTATTGCATAATTTCAAAAAATCTATGATACACAACTAAACACTTTTTCAATAGCAACACCAATTTTCATTGTAAAATAGAAAGTCATTCTCAATAACGTCATCTAATACTTTTATTTAAGATTGCAATGAAAAAGAAAATGTCTATGCTTTCAATTGGGACAGCACAATTATTAAAAATTCTATTAATAATAGTGGTGATTATTGCATAATTTTTAAAAATATGTGGTACACAGCTAAACACTTTTTCAATAGCAACAGCAATTTTCATTGCGAACTAACAAGTCATTCTCAATAACGTCATCTAATAGTCTTATTTAAGATGGTAATGTAAAAGAAGATTTCTATGCTTTCTTTTGAGACAGCACAATTATTGAAAATCCTATTAATAATAGTAGTGATTATTGCATAATTTTAAAATTATGTGGTACACAGTTAAACAATTTTTCAATAGCAACAGCAATTTTCATTGCGAACTAACAAGTCATTTTCAATAACGTCATCTAATAGTTTCATTTAAGTTTGCAATTTAAAAAAAAATTTCTATGCTTTCTTTTGGAATAGCATAATTATTAAAAATCTTATTAATGGTGGTAATTTTTGATTTATTTCAAAACATCTATGGTACACAGCTAAACACTTTTTCAATATCAACAGCAATTTTCAGTGAACTTACAAATCACTCTCAACAACGTCATCTAATAGTTTCATTTAAGATTGCAATGTAAAAGAAAATTTCTACGCCTTCTTTTGAGACAGCACTATATGGAAAATTCTATTCATAGGTTTCCGTTAAGTAAAGTATTAACAAGAGTATATACGAGCCAGCCATGTGGTCAAGTAAGATCGACGAGTCCGTACAAATGCGTCTGTTTCAATGCACCAACGTTTGATAAAAATCCTCGTTAATGGCGCGTTCAGAATACGATTCGAGGTTGCAATTAACATTGCACGCGGCCCAGCTTGTTGGCTCGCCAGCGGAAACTCCGCAAGGAAACTTGTATTTTTTCCTTTCATCAGCGACAGCGGGCGGCTCGTAAGAAAACATAACTTGTTTCTCATCCGGCGAACTCGGGGATCCGAGTAATTCCCTTTCAGACCGGGAGCGCACTGTTTGTCTTTATTAACGAACTTGTCGGAGATTTTCATACAGGCGCGCGCGCGGGCTCAAAGTAATAGGATTCCTGTACGTTTTATCTTCCCTTTAGCACGCGGGCGCGCGCGCGCCTCAGCGCAAGGACCGAACGATCGACTCTCCATTTACGAATGGATAAACAAAAGGAAACTCCCGGCAAAGGAAACAGAGTTTGCAGACACGAGATTAGCCGAGGAGGGTTGCGCGCCGAGAGACGCGTCGCCGAAATCCCCGTCGAGTTTTTCACCCTCGGCCTTCAAGACGTTTAGAATTTCCGTCCCAGACAACCGTATCTCGTATCATGCGAGAGACCACCCTTCCACATATTCGCCAGGACACGCTTCCTGTTAGGGACCTGCTGTCCTTAATGTGTTTATCTTGCCCTGTGACCCTGATCGAACCGTTTTCCGCTTGGTACCGTGTTTTCCATGCGCATACACGTGACCTGCCCACTCATTTTACTGATTGGCTCGGACACGATCAATCGTTCAATCATAAGCGATCTCGCTTCCTGCGTCGACGCTGATATGTCAGTGAAAATCAATTTTTGTCACAATCTACTAAACATTGATTACTGTTCGCACTGTTGTCTCGAGTGAAAACATCTTTCTAAATTGTTGAGGAGTTACGTGTAAATAATTATATACGAGGACGGTGGAAGAAATATATTTAACACTTTATCTATCGGTAGCCTACTAATAGGCTTTTCAATAATTGTGCTGCACAAAATGGAAGCTTGAAAATCATCGTTTACACAATAATCCCGAAGGAAATTATTGGATTTTGTTATGGAGGGTGAGTTGTTGGTTTATGATTGAAATTATCGTTGCTGTGCAAGGATTCTTTTAAAAAATTCTCAATCATGAACCATAGACTTTCAACAATTATGGAATAATCACCGGTAGGTAATGTGTTAAGTATGAGAAGATGATGATGATAATATTTTTCAGTTTAAACCTCATTTCAATATCTCGAACGGTTCAAAAGTTATGCACAAATGTCCCTAAATTCTTCGATCCGGCCCACTGTGCGGCGGTACGTACCTTCATACCCGAAGGAAGGACAGCATGCTATAAAATGAAGGTGAATCTGGTATTTCCCAATATACCTAGGATGTGGGATTTTCCACAAAGTACCCTAAAAAGGCCAAATGTTTTACCTTGCCATAAATTGCTGGTTAGCCAGGTAGACCTGAAGTTTGAGGTCATTTCAAGGTCATAGTACAGTACACTGTTAAATTCGTCTCGACGTCAGAAACAATTCTATGATGTCCAAAACATATAGTGCCATTTAAAAAAGTCAAGGTGACCTTTACGTTTTTACGTAAAAAACATTTTTTCAGATTTAAGAATATGCGAACATGTAGCTCATCGAGTACTGAAAAACTTTTGTCTAAAACATTTTTTAATTGCACTACTGGAAATGCCTAAAAAATGGTGACATAACATAACGGATACACCCTGTATAATATACCCTATATAATATATAATATAATATACAGTGTATATGACACTTGTGCCGATTGCGATGACATTTCTAACCTAAAGATACGTGTAACGCCACCTACTGCAAAAATCCGTCATGGCTTTTCCGACTACCCAATAGATCGAAAGAAATGTTTAATTGTGCAGTTAAAATAGCTCCGACCGCGAAGGGTTAACTTTGTCTAGGTTGGATCACCACAGGGTGTAAAATCAGAAAAATCGTTGGAGCATAATGCTCCCAGTGCGACTCCGCCTCGCGGATAATGTAACTCGTAAGTGGCAAAGACGTTCGCTTCGGGCGCGTCACGGGGAGCATCATCAATCGGACTTGCTAATGCGAATTAAACGGCTCCTTCGCATTATCTGAATGTAACTTTGAGAAACGCATCTCCGACTCGTCCCCGGCAAGTTCGAGCAGCCCGTACATTTAAGATTCAGCCGCTCCTTCGACATTAGTAGTCCGCGGTGAGTGCCAGCAATGGCGGTGGCTGCCCGTTCATACGGCAGACATGATTTTCTACTTAGCACCAGCCAGAAGAGGCAGCCCATCGACACCTCGCCGGAGAGGAATCCATAACCTATCTCCGTGCTTCCGACGCTATTTCCCATATGCCGTCTCGAGTCCCGCGGGATCAGAACCAGGCCATACCCCTCGTACCTCGCCTGATTTTTCCATCCGCGATCGCGCCGCCAAATTGATAAATCGCTTCGTGACACGCCTCCGCGTCGATCGCTATTTCTGTGGGGGAATTTCGTGAGGAACCTTTGATGGATTCGCCTGCAATCTCGGGCCGAGAGACTCGGAGTATATGGGATCTGGACTGGTGGCAGAGTTTGTTGTTTAGGAGGCCATGTCGGGTTCACGTCCGAGGGAAACGTGATTTGTTGGATGTTTTTCTGAAAATGTTTCTCGATTGTTTTTTACTAAAGCAGCTTGTTCGGAAGTGTATATGTTAGACGAGTTGTAGTCATTTTTTGGTGGCCGAGTCTTGGGAAATGGTCGAATTATAATTATATTATTATGCGCAAATTTAAAATTAATTTGTTGCATCGTGAAACATTTAAATATTGCGCACACGTTATATATATTGTAATTGTACTTACTAAATGAGCTAAATATGTGTGAATGCATGTTTTACAATTCATTTAAAATGTTTCAAATATTCTAAGCTGTATATTAATGAACTTTAAAAGACAAATTAAAAAGACTAATTAAAAGACAAATTTGAGAAATAGTAGTATGATATTTTCTTATGTTATGATTTTTCTTCTTTTTTTTTTGTAAAATATCGCTACGATCGTACGAATAATAGTACAGATTTTCCGTTTTGAACCTTGATAAATGGATAGTCGAAGAGTGTCTGCGAAATATTCGGTAAAATGGATCCCCTGTACTAGAATACATGCATGTAAATGTATGTGGTTATACGAAACATTTGTCGTTCACCACGACCGCAAAAAAATATCGTTGATTACGGAATTTGTAGTATTTTAACACGCGATGACGCGCTGACAGCCATTCCCCTATTTCATCCCTCTCGTGGGACGACTGCTTCAGGAAGACTTTAATGTATTTCGCCCCCGGTAAATTCAATTTTGCATGCATATTTGTCCCAGAAGATTGTCGTCAGAAGGGTGAATACATTTTAGTTGAACTAAAATTGCAATTTTCAATGATGGACTGGATCTGGGCGATTCATATTATGTGTACGTAATACTTTAATACATTTCCCCTCTCCCTTCGCCTTTTGTCTCGATTCTTTTCGACTCTGTAAACACTGTTTAATAAAACGTCTGCATTGAACGTCGTCGAAACAGACAGTCACGATACATGTAACACATTTGAAAATATTTTTTAATATAATTTTTCAAATCCTGCTACTAAAAAATTAATGAAAAATTAAGTATAAAATAAACCGACACCACGATAGGTTTGAAAAGTATTTTTCAATATAATTTTTCAAATCCAGCAACTAAAAAATTAATTAAAAATCAAGTATAAAATAAACCAACAACACGGTAGGTTTGAAAAGTATTTTTCAATATAATTTTTAAAATCCAGCTACTCAAAAATTCATTAAAAATCAAGTATAAAATAAACCAACAACTCGATAGGTTTGAAAAGTATTTTTAAATATAATTTTTCAAATCCAGCTATTGAAACTGTATCTATAAAATAAATAAAAAATGCGGTGGATTTGAAAAGTAATTTTCAATGTGATTTTTAAAATCCAGCTATTAAAAATGTACCTATAAAATAAACAAAAAATACGGTAGATTTGAAAAGTAATTTTCAATGTAATTTTTAAAATCCGGCTACTAAAACATTCATGAAAAATCAAGTATAAAATAAACCAACAACACGATAGGTTTGAAAAGTATTTTTCAATATAATTTTTCAAATCCATCTATTAAAAATGTACCTATAAAATAAACAAAAAATACGGTAAATTTGAAAAGTATTTTTCACAATAATTTCTGAAATCCAGCTATTAAAAATGTACCTACAAAATAAACAAAAAATACGGTAGATTTGAAAAGTATTTTTCAATATAATTTTCCAAATCCAGCTATTAAAAATGTACCTATAAAATAAACAAAAGTACGGTAGATTTCAAAGGAATTTTCAATGTGATTTTTAAATTCCGGCTACTAAAAGATTCATTAAAAATTTACTTATAAAATAAACAAAAAATACGATAGATTTGAATAGTATTTTTCAGTGTACGTGGCGATATCTTGCGGTCGTAAAGAGCTACGAAAGCAACAGAATTCCTCGAACCGGACCATTGTAAACCATCCCCGCTCACGTGCGTCGCGTTCGTGCAGGTGTCGGCGGATAGGTGCGACTGATAAAGTGACGTGTAAATATGTCAACGATTTCGCATCAGGCGTATCTCTCCTGGCTCGGCTGGCCTCGCCGCGTAAAATTCGCTCGGGGCTAATGAAATTATGAATCGTGACCGGCCCGTGCGCGAAGCCTGGGGGCCTGGCCGCGATAAACTTTTATGGGATGTAATTTGTTAAAACGCGCGATACCAGCTCGGGTGTAACACCTGCTCTATGGTCTACCTGGTGTTTTGTCTGCTGGGAACTTCTGCTGCTCTTACTCTGCCGGCTTTCCTATTCTGTGCTCGAAGAAGAATCACATTTCTACATTCGAATTTACCTCCTATACATATAATAATTTGGAATTTTACAATATAATTAGAATTTTAACTCTTAGCAGTCGAGCAGTCAATTGATAATTAATCCTTTGCCTTGTTTCATAACCAGAGTCGCAAGGATTAATGCGTTGTTAATCATTTTCAAGCAGGAAAATAAATCGTATACAAAAAGAAAGAAATGTTTAATTTTCAAGTTAAAATAGCCCCCGCTGCATCTAAATTGGTAAATTGCAATCTTCCTATAAATCAAAAAAATTAATGTATAAAAAAAATCATATAGAATGGAATTATTCTGGGTCGAAAGAAATGTTTAATTTTCAAGTTAAAATAGCCCCCACTGCATCTAAATTGGTACATTGCAATCTTCCTATAAATCAAAAAAATAAATATATTAAAAAAATCATATAGA
>CM052192.1:11161725-11171919 GCA_028455805.1 Lasioglossum figueresi | reverse complement strand
TAACAAGAAGGAATAAATCATTGCGAAGTTATGTAGGGGTTGGAGGATCAGCGTGGTTAGTCTTGCCAGGCTTAATCAATCAAACTTAATCAACAGTGCAGGATCCCTTCGCTTAATTTGCTCGATCCAGGAACGGGAGAGGACACGAGTATCGGTCCCCGCAATTCTTCAGTGGCTCCACGGAAATTACAACGCGGCTGGACGGTCCGTCGGCGTCGGCGTCGCGTCGTTGCGTCGGACGGTCGGGTTTCGAGCGATTATGTCGTATAATCCGCGGTGGGTGCGTTTGTCACGGACTAGGCAGCGTGTACACCGTTGGTGTCGGGTGTCTCTGTGGGTGATATTCCCTGTTATCCGAAACGCAGGGCTGTTATCCCACAGGACTTACCATACGGATGCGTCGCGTCGCGGCGCGTATCGATAGGAGAGAAGGCCAGCGACGCCCGTTGCGTTGCGTTGCGTTCGGAGGGTGCAGGGCGTCAGGGTGGCAAGAAAGGACGAGGGGTGGTTCGAGGTAAAGGGTGTGGTCGTCGGCCGACAGATTCACACACCGGGGACGGACATTAATCATCTCACGTCACCGGCCTTGATCTCAGTGAATTTGCAATTAATTCGAAATTGCCGTCATCGTTGTGTCTCCAAGACAAGGCACGTTTACACCAGGCCGGAATCGCACGGATTCGCTGGTACACTCCGCCACAATAATACCGCGTGCATCACAGAAATTGTTTTCGTTATTTCCGGATACGTTAAAACTTCTTTTCTCATGGGATCTACAATTTTTTAAGACTCCCAACGACGTATCAATATCTTTCAATACCTTCCAATGATGTATCAATATCTGTTGCCAGCAGTTCGATCGGACAATTTTCGTAGAATGAAACTTACTTGTCTCGATATTATTATATTATTATGTTACAACATATTATTCTACATTCTACAGCGTTGTTGAGGAATAATATTCGTGCACGTTTCCGCTTCCAGAAATTACAGCGCCGAATTTCAATGGAAAGAAGTATTTCTGCAACGTAATATTTTCCGTTGGTGCTTATTTATGTGCCTGGCATTCGCTCAGCAATAAAATATAATAAATTTCGTAAAACACTGTAATTATAGTCACTGCTGCGATACATGTACAAACTACAGCGTAAAAATGAAAATTTGCTCGCGCACGATGGTTTAATGAAAAGTTACATTTATGGACAACTCTTAATGTTTAATTAATTACGGTACACGGACAACCTCGTTTGTAGGATGTTTTAAACGCGTGCTCAGAATATCAACGAATTTACGTTGAAATTTACTAATGTCGCGACTAAATATTTCGTGCGATGAAATAATAATATTCGAGATAACGAACGATAATATTACGAGCTGCTTTAAATACAAGAACACACGGCATTAACGCATGCACCTTGCAACAACATTACCAATTGGTTTACAGAAACCCAGGTGCGCCATATTAACGAATCAGCGGCGCGATTCGCTGATATTATAAGTCCATGTTTTATTGTGCAAAACACAGCGATGTTTTCCCTAACAACGAGTAAGAAACGATCGCAATTGTTCTAATTATATTGCGAAACGCTTAACCATTTGCAGCCCGAGTTATTTTTCAATTGTATTACCAACAATTCCCTACCATTTTAAGTGTTTTATTTAAAATATACTTCAAAGGACAGTTCCATGACTGCTACTCGTTTTAAACAATTTTGTTTACTAATTACGTTAAATATAGCTCTCAAACTCTGTTGTAATTTATATTTCTGGAACTTACATTTGTTTCCAACTAAAAAATTAAGAAATTAAATAAATAAAGGAAGAACCTCAAATACATATAAAAATCCTGTTTCTTTACATTTTTCTTTCTCTGATGTCGAGTCACACTCGACAAAGGAGTGCAAAGATAACTGAAAAGTATGGTGAACAAGCGAAAATATTATTGCTCAATTTTGCGAAATGTTCGCGGTGCGAAGATGGGACGTTCTTGCTAACAAGGGGTAATTTGTCGGGAAAACAATAACGCGGTTAGGGTGTAACTTTTTGGCTGGCGTTGTATGCGCGTTCGCACATGCGGCCACACTCCCGCGAGTGCCTATCGCGTGACGTAATAAATTGTTTGTGGTTTCAATTTAATTAATTAGCGGCTGGTCGCGTAAGCGAGCCGGCTGTGTGGGAGGTAGTGATTAAAATGAAAAATGAACATTAGTCTGATAACGAGGATTCGAGTGGACTTTGTGCGGAGTTTGTTGTAAAGGGACGAGGGGAGGGTAGGAGGGTGGACAAGCGGTAGTTCCGTATAATTTGATACGAAACTGTTATTCGCTATTGGGAGGGAGCCAGAAAGAGAGAGAGATTGCGGGGGTAGTTCAAGGGGAGATGAACGGACCAGCCCCGATATGCTTTATGCGATCGGGAATGAACGATGAATTATGGCTGCGAGAGAGTTTTATTATTGTTAGATTTATTGTGCTTGAGCGCCGCGCTCGGCGCGCGCGCGTCGAGGTATTAATTTTCAGCTCGTCCGGTTGATTTAATTAGTCGCCGGGGCCCAAGGTAGAACGTGTTCGATTAAATCGTCCGTAATGTCACTTTGCGTTTTACATTTGCCAATATGTGTACTGGTTTAATGAAGATAATAGTATTAGCGACGTAGGACGACAGCCATGGAAAGCTCGAGTCAAATTGTAGTTGAGAGAACTTTACAAATATCGGATTCGCGTTTAGTGCTCGCGTGTTAATAACATTTGCATACGGGACACCGGTGTTCGGCACGTGTGCGCACGCGCGCTCGATCTAACCGGTTTCGTCGGAAATAGCGAACAAACTCTGTAATTATCGACGTCCCGCTGGAATCCGCGATTTATCGTTTAACCTGGAAATCGGTGCTCCCGTTCATGTAACTAGTAACTTGCAATCGAATTTCTTCATCGTTGTTCGACGGGAAGTTGAAATATTTTTCGGACACAATGATACTGTAATTCTGTTTTATATGTACTAGATTATGTACTAGAATAAACCGAGCTTAATATACAGATTGTATATTACACAGTATAATACGGTGAACCACGAAAGTATTTGAACGCACTTTGAAACAGTACAACTTTTCTATAATTGTATCAAACGACCTGATCTTTTATAATCAATTAGACGCATTGGTTTACGAAACGGTACACAAAAAAGATTTTCCACAAATTATAATTTACAAGATTACACGAAAAAATAAAGAAGGCATTTTTTAAAACTTTTTTATTTGGGCCCTTAATGAAAATTTAAAATATCTGTTTTGTAGATCTATGTTAGTTATACACATGCTGAAAATTTCATCAAAATCGCGATTAACATATCCAAGAATTATTATACAAGTGGCTAATGTGGCGAAAATCGTAGTTTTTCACGAATTTTTGTCAGTTTCTGCTTGAAATCCACAGATTCTTACTTCTTTCGATGCGTGTCGTTTTTCCATGCGTCAACCGATTTCGATGAAACTTTCAGCATGTGTATAACTAATAATATAATAATTAATTTAAAAAGTTATAAATGGTGCCTATTTTACTTTCTCATGTAATTCTTAGCAACTGCAATTTTTCAAAATCTTTTTTGCATGTCATTTGGTAAATCAATTCTTCTAATTGCTCAAAAACAGTCGGATCGTTTGATCCGACCCTAAAATAGTTATATTGTTTTAAAGTGCGTTCAAATACTTTCGTGGCTCGCTGTAAATGAATCAACGAAGAATATTCAGACGCGAGAAAGGCGCAAGCAAAACACGTCTTTACGGTTTGAACGGAACTCGTCAAGCGAGGATCACTCGGGCCAGAAAATTGAACGATCCCCTGGACAAGCAAACAATAGATTTATAAACAAACTGAAATTGAACCGAACGTTCCTTGTGTGGGATAATAGTTTCATTTTGTTTCTCATGTACGAACTACATTTCATCAATATGAATGAGTGAATTTCAAAAAGAATACAAGATATCTTTAGATATAGATTCATTTTGTTTCTCATGTACAAAGTACATTTCATTAGTATGAATGAGTGCAATTTCAAAAAGAATACAAGATATTTTTAGATATAGATTCATTTTGTTTCTCATGTACGAAGTACATTTCATCAACATGAATGAGTGAATTTCAAAAAGAATACAAGATATTTGTAGGTATGGATTCATTTCGTTTCTCATGTACGAAGTACATTTCATCAATATGAATGAGTGAATTTCGAAAAGAGTACAAGATATTTTTAGGTATAGATTCATTTCGTTTCCTTATGTACGAAGTACATTTCATGAATATAAATGAGTGAATTTCAAAAAGAATACAAGATATTTTTAGATATAGATTCATTTTGTTTCTCATGTACGAAGTACATCTCATCAGTATGAATGAGTGAATTTCAAAATGAATACAAGATAGTTTTAGGTATAGATTCATTTTGTTTCTCATGTACGAAGTACATTTCATCAATATGAATGAGTGAATTTCAAAAAGAATACAAGATATTTTTAGATATAGATTATTTTTGTTTAGATTTTCGAATGAAGTACATTTCATCAATATGAATGAGTGAATTTCAAAAAGAATACAAGATATTTTTAGATATAGATTCATTTTGTTTCTCATGTACGAAGTACATCTCATCAATATGAATGAGTGAATTTCAAAAAGAAAACAAGATGTTTGTAGGTATGGATTCATTTTGTTTCTCATGTACGAAGTACATTTCATCAATATGAATGAGTGAATTACAAAAAGAATACAAGATATTTTTAGGTATTCACTGCTTCGCAAAATTAACAAATTTTCAAACTTTTCTTTAAAAGGTTGCAACGAAACGAATGTGGTAAACTATTTTTTCATAAAAAGAATTTTACTAAAATGTTTCGCTTCTCGCCAGGAGACAATTAGTTAGCTTCCTTACGTTCTCTACTTATTTTTAACAAGGTGCAAACACTCCCAATTAAGTGCAGAATTTCTTAAGCTTCTTACTCCCTCGCCACAGCGAATTTATAAATAGACAACAATTTCAGTAACCTCGTGGGTCAGTTTGTAAGGTTAAAATTCGAATTTGTATATAAAACAATGAATACGTGAATTTTTAGAAAGTAACTGTCAGGAATTAGTATTCCTTTTTAAAATAGTCCAATTACTTTTGAGTCAGCTTGTATTTTTAAAAAATCCTAGATTACATTGAAGGATGAAATTTGTTCTAGTTGGTTAGAAAATAATTGTTCCATGTGAGAACACTTTTCTAAGAATTTCTGTATGGATCGGTTATTAGTACCTTATCGTGAGGTTCGCGTTAAAATCAAGGGTGGCTTTTGGTGGATCATCAGCGACGTTCAACTGCGATAAGACAGGGGTTGCGAGGGGGCGTGAACTTTCGTACAATGGGGTAGAGTCGATCTAGGCTGCAGTAATATCCTTTTTTTGGTCGAAAGTACGCCCCATCAAGTGCCCATCGTCCTCATGAGACCGATGGTGTTACAAGTAATTGTCGCCCTGGGGTGGCTTGGCTCGATTCACCCCACGTTCCTCTTGCTTCGCCACACCATCGGGAACAAGCGAGACGGAGAACGGCGAAAGTGTACCAACGAGAAGTTTCAGGAAGACGGAAAGTGCAAAAAGCGCCGCACTATTTAAAAAAATAAATGGGAAAATGATGAAGTGAAGCGAAGTTACGGGAAAAAAACCGCGAGAAGACGAGGGCGGAGAAAGAAACTGAACACCGTGATATTGGAGGTCAAACAAAAAGCGTTCGAAGAAGCGACGATGCTGTTCGTCAATCTCGGTTTTCACCGGATTGGCGTTGAGCATCTTTTGTTAGCGATTTAGCGAACGTCGACACTCGATTTTGCTAAAGTAATTTATTTTGTATATGTTATGCATTTACAGTGAACCACGGTAATATTCGGACACTTTTGTGAAAGGGCGATAGCTTTTTTAATATCGGATCATAAAACTTGGATTTTTTTGAGAGGTTAGAACAATTTTTTAGAACCTAAGTCAGACCGATTTTTATGAAATTTTCAGAATATATATATAAATGATATATATAAATAAATATATATAAGTGACACGGATCTACAGAATGCATTTTTCAATCTTGATTTCCACAGGATCGATGTTGAGCATCTTTTGTTAGTGTTTTAATTTACGTCGACACTCGATTTTTTGCTCGATTTGTGCTAAAGTAGTTTATTTTGTAAATGTTATGCACATTTACGTGAGAAACGAATAAATAAATTTCAGACAGTGAAAGTGCTTGTAGAATTAACAAAGGCTGTTGTACATTTTTTCGAATTACCATGCTATTGGTCGATCTTGATTTTCACAGGATTGACGTTGAGCATCTTTTGTTAGTGTTTTAATTAACGTAAACACTCGATTTTGCTAGATTATTTTGAATATATTATGCATTTATGTCAGAAACTTAGTTAATTAAATTTGCTCGTTTCTCTGTTCTGTTGCACGTTTTTGGACTGATCAAAATTAGTAAAACTATTATACGTAAAATAAAAATTGGAAAGTTAAGATGCACGACCCTCTCCGACATGCTCGCATATAAAAATTGCAATTACTTAGCGAAATGGTGGGTGAATTCGAACGTTCTCCAGGGCCGTTCATCTTCACCAAATTGTCGGACGCGCCCGATTCCAATTTTTCGAGCATCACACGTCCATTTCCATGCGCCATCGTCGCTTATTAGTTTCAGATAGAATTTAAGGCCACCCCGTAGAGGAAGGGTAACACACGAGTGGCAAAGGGAGGAACTCCCCAGAATTGTAGAGTGAACCGCCCTCTCGCAACCCCGGTTGCTGTAGCTCGGGGGAAAAAGTGGCGACGAACTTACGCCTAACAAGAGGATGATTCACAAATCATCCCCAATTCCGCGGCCGCCGCGCCGCGCCCCACGACGATGGGAAACTTCGTTTCAGTTTACACGCCCTGTCCGCGGGGCCAACCGATAACTTTCTTTTTGCTCTACCGACTGAATTGAAAACAAAGAAAGCAGAACGACGTCGCACGAGCGAAAGAGCGAAACAGGACAACTCGATTCCCGCTTGTTTCTGGAATCAGAAGCTTAATCGAGGGTGCTATCATTGGGAATTTAGACCCCCCTTTTTTGTTTGTTTCGCCGCGCGCATTCTTGCTGAAGAGTTTCCTTCCGACCGCGTTTCTTTCATTGCGAACTTTGCTCTTTCGAAACTCCGCTCGGAAGATTATTTATTATCGAGTTCCTCGGGGAAAGCTATGATATTTTCCAACGTGATGGAATTTATGATGTCGCGATTTCGTCGAACGAGGTGTTCCAAAGATTTACGGTAACAAATTGTAGAATTATTTACAGACAATTATTTATTAGACTGTGGGTCTTCATGCAAAATAGAAATCGTCTTGAGCCAAGTAAGAATTTTCTAATCTTTCTGATCTAGCAAAAATTGGGAAAGCGATGAAAATGATGTTGCGATTTCGTGGAACGAGGTGTTCCAGAGATTTACGGTAACAAATTGTAGAATTATTTACAGACAATTATTTATTAGACTGTGGGTCTTCATGCAAAATAGAAATCGTCTTGAGCCAAGTAAAAATTTCATCAATTTAATGAAATCGTCCTCGGTTTAGCGTTTGCTCGATCTAACAAAAATTGGGAAAGCGATGAAAATGATCTTGCGATTTCGTAGAACGAGGTGTTCCAAAGATTGATAGTAGCAAATTGCAGAATTATTTACAGGAAATTATTAGACTGTGGATCTTCGTGCAAAATAGAAATCGTCTTGACAAATCGTACGAAACAGGAGCCAAGTAAAAAATTCTAATAAATTTAAACTAACGCTTTGATATTTTTAAATTAATTTAATCAGTGTACTTTGTTTCAAATTGCACCAACTCAGTAATGTAATAAATGCGTGAAATCCGCAATCTAGTTAACATAAAATCAATTTTTAGATCTGGGTGAATGACGTCACCCGTCCGTACAAAGAAGTTTTATTCCCCGCGATAAGAACAAATAAAATCGTTCCCGGTTTAGCGTTCGCTCAATCTAACCAAAATTGGGAAAGCGATGATATTTTCCAATGCGATGGAATTTATGATGTTGCGATTTCGTGGAACGAGGTGTTCCAAAGATTTATGGTAACAATTTTTAGAATTATTTACTGACAATTATTAGACTGTGGATTTTCATGCAAAATAGAAATCGTCTTGACAAATCGTACAAACCACGAGCCAAGTAAAAAATTCTAATAGTTTTGGACAAACGCATTGATATTTTTAAATTCTTTTAGTCAGTGTACTGCGTTTCAAATTGCACCTACTCAGTAATCTAATAAATGCGTGAAATCCGCAATCTAGATAACATAAAATCAATTTTTAGATCTGAACGAATGACGTCACCCGTCCGTACAACGAAGTATTAGTCCCCGCGATAAGAACAAATAAAATCGTCCCCGGTTTAGCGTTTGCTCGATCTAACCAAAATTGGGAAAGCGATGATATTTTCCAATGCGATGGAATTTATGATGTTGCGATTTCGTGGGACAAGGTGTTCCAAAGATTTATGGTAACAAATTGGAGAATAATTTACTGACAATTATTAGACTGTTGATCTTCATGCAAAATAGAAATCGTCTTGACAAATCGTACAAACCAGGAGCCAAGTAAAAATTCTAATAAATTTAAACTAACGCATTGATATTTTTAAATTCTTTTAATCAGTGTACTGTGTTTCAAATTGCACCTACTCAGTAATGTAATAAATGCGTGAAATCCACAGTCTAGTTAACATAAAATCAATTTTTAGATCTGTACGAATGACGTCACCCGTCCGTACAACGAAGTATTAGTCCCCGCGATAAGAACAAATAGAATCGTCCCCGGTTTAGCGCTCGCTCGATTTAACAAAAATTGGTCCAGGTGGCGGGAGCCATTGCGAATCCGCCGGCGCGGTAATAAACGTCGGCTCGCAATAAATCTGGTTTCGGCGAGAAAACCGCGGCGACCGAACGAGGACGCCATTTGCGGGTGTCAGATAGGCATCGATGAATCCTGTCGAATCTCTGCGAGCGGATCGTTGCGCACTTGCTTCGGGGGTCGATCGTTTCGCAGATAAAAGAAACAAAGTGTCGTGACTCACGAGACTTTCTGCTCCAGATCGGATCAGATTAGTCGCGGAGCAATTCTGGATCCGTAGTATATTGGAGATCGGCCGGGATAAATATGGATCGGAACGGCGCGGCGCTGCGATAAGTTCCGGAATAATTTTCTTCGCGTTCGAAATCCTGTTACGAGGGTCAGTCGAACATGGTGTGTCACTAATCCAGCGGTAAGCAGGTGGATTTACATGAAAAATAAATCGAAAAGCATTAATTGGATGAAATAATTAAGTGATAACTAGACAGCGGATCTTTATGCAAAATACAAATTTTGTACCTGAATTGCAACAAACTGGAGTGAAGTGGAAGTTTATCTTCTTTCTTAATATGATTAATAGATAGAAAAATAATGTAACAGTATTTTTAAGTATTGCCATAAATACATCAAATCCGCTGTCTATTGATGACGCTACAGTGAGGAGCAAAATTGATCAATGAAACCATTTTTCCAGATAATTATTTGTGTATTACTGAAACTGGACCACAAAAAAAACTTAGGGGGATTTTATATTTATTACAACTCAAGGAACCACTAATATTTTACCTCGATTACGTTTAATTTGCTAGTTACAGCATTTTTTCCGGACTCAATTTTCGACCAATCCAAAATATAATAACTACGAAATATGTTTAATATTTGATTGAATATCAGGTTTAGAGAGCACTAAGAGCACATTACTTTATGAAGATATATAATTTATTATCAAGATAATGGTGTGAAGGTAATAAGTTATTACTAATAACAAATGGAAGCACTGCCATCTCTACACGAAAAACGAAATTACTTTCCGAACGATCTAATAATAAAGTTATACATTCATTCACAGTCACTGTATATTTATAAAGAGAATTACATTTATGTCTTTATTATTAGGTCGTATATAAACATTGGCAATTTAGTTTAGTTCTCATTTCATTCACAGTCACTGTATATTTATAAAGAGAGTTACATTTATGTCTAAACTAAATTGCCAATGTCTATATACGACCTAATAATAAAGTTATACTTTCACTCACAGTCACTGTATATTTATAAA
>CM052192.1:11145924-11161625 GCA_028455805.1 Lasioglossum figueresi | reverse complement strand
TCATACATTATTAAACATTGCTTGTAAAATCTCTATCAGATGAAAATAAAATGTCCATTTAATCAATCCTTTTAACCCTTTGCACTCGAGTGGCGACTCGGAGGCGCCACTAATATTCCTGATACCATTATTCAAAATATTTGTTGCATTATTAAATTTGTATTTAATATTTTAATAAACCGCTGAAAGTATTGTACGAGGTATTATATCAATTTTATATCGATAAAACTAAGAAAATCATATAAAATGGAAATATTTTAGGCCAGAAGAAAGGTTCGGTTTTCAAAAATTAAAATAGCACCGGGTGCAAAGGGTTAATGTAATCATTGTTTTAAATTTTACTCGTTCATTGTTCTTATAAATGTGTGAGATCAAACTTCTTCAAACAGATACATTTGTCGAAATTGAATTATTGATAACCATATTTAATAGATTGTGATCGTACAATATTAAACATTGCTTGCGATGACAACGTAAAATATGTACCTCTGCATAATAAATTATTACCTTTGCAAGATGTTCGGCGACATATGTGAGCATGTAAGTGTCGACATAATTCGAGGACGATGGTGTAGGTGCTCGGACAGCAATATAAGGTGGAAGGTCGGGATCAGAGGTTCGTTTATCAAGCATCCAGGATTCCAGACGTCTGCTTCGCGTCCCGCGGGATGAATTTATCGGTTTTATAATTAAGCGTGTCCCGCAGTACCGACCGAATAACTCGCTCATGATTTATATCTTTCATTCGGACACGTCGCGTGACACCCGACTTTCCCATAATTTGAATTACTTTGCTTTTGAAAAGTTTCCTCATTGCTCCCCTTCAACTCTCATATATTTCTCAGTGTGAACATTCACCGATTTTTGCTTTCCGAATACTGTCGGTGCGATTGTCTTCATTTTTATTGTAAGATAAATTCCTCGACATTGTGAAATTGTAAATGTAATGAGTAGACTGCGGATATTTGTGCAATTTTCAATTCTTCTAGGCAAATCTGAGGAAGGTGTAAAATCTTATTTTCAATGGTCTTTGTAGTTCTGAAGTGAATAGAAATCATATTAAATTCTGTGGAATTTTAAATTCTACCATTCTTTGAACATTTTCGGTAGCCATAAATGCATAAACATCCGCAGTCTAGTGCAAAAACAATATCACAATCGATTAATCTTGAGAACCATGAATTCATTTCTGTACCTAACATAATAAAATTAAAGTAATAATAAATTGTAAAGCTACAATTAGGCTGCGGATTTCGTTAATTTATGAGAAAACCGAGTTGATGTAATTGAAAATAGTGCAAAGATAAATGGGCCAGTTCGCTTGTTTTTGAGAATAGTAGCGGAAGCATCTCTGAAAGGTCTACGTCTAAAAGCTTTCACGGGCGAGTGCATTTTACAGAGAATAAAGTTAATCGATCGAGTAAAGTAACTAACGCGCGTCGTCACAGTAAACATATTGAATTAGTCGAGTATTCGGCAGGAAGAAAGGAGGTCATTTACTGGGCAACGCAGTCGAACGGCCATTCTATTGCGTCGGAATGTCCGGCCATAGGTTACAAGTTCCACTAAACCCATCATAAACTCGGGGTGGAAAGTCCTTTATTACCAGATGTGCCACCTTACGACTGCCATTTGTCTTCGCCAATGGAGTATCACGCGATAAACATACCGCTTCGATTCGGAGATATGCGGAAACTTTCCCATAAATTGATTACTATACTTTCGTAGTGACCATTTTTTTACGGAACGAGACACATCTATAAATCTTTTATAGGTGCTTCACGTTCCCTGTAAATAGTAAATGATCCAATTTATTTTAAAGTATGTGTACAACTTTGAAAACAAAATATTTTATTTGATGCAGTGATTTTTGAAAATCAGATAATTTATTTGAGGCAGTAATTGTTGAAAATAGTATTTTTATTGAAGAATATTGAAAATATTTGTATTACGTATTTATTTTCAATTTCAATTTTAAATATTATTGCTGAAATTAATTGTTCGAAACCAAATACATTTGTTTACTACAGTACTTGTTCAATACAGTATGTTTGTACGGTTTCTCAGAGTATTATAACAATGAAAAAAGTAAAATATTTTATTTCGCGTTTCAGATTGTTCAAATAGAAATATTTTATTTTGTGGATCGAATTGTTGAAATAGAAATATTTTATTTTCAGATTCAGATGGTTCAAACAGAAATATTTTATTTAAAATATTATTTTCTTTAGGCAAAATAAAATCTAAATATTCAATAGTATTTGAAATATTTCTTTCGCCAAATAATGCCCTCCTCTGGTGCTATCCCATTTTTCGGACATCCTGTATAGAAACATTGTTCTATCATTATACAGGGTGAATCATGAATCGTGGTCAGTAGAAATTACTCTGTTATTGGCAGTCCGATTAAAAATGTTTTACCAGGTATAGCATGGTTTCAAGAGTGCTTTCACGTGATTATAGCAAATTTTTCGTCAACTCTTTTTTTTATGATTTTTCATGGTCACCTCCAATTTTTTGCAAATACACCAATAATTTTTTCACGACTATTTGTTAGAGGATTTCAAGGCGAATTCGGAAACGCATCATAGCATTAAAAAAATTGCAAAAAGGATTGCAAAAAATTGCGTTTTTAATTTTTTTTAGTAAAAAATTTGCTGTAATGACGTGAAAGTTCTTTTGAAACCATGTATATGTGATACAAACATTTTCGAAAGGGCAGCTAACAACAAAGTAATCTTTACTGATCACGATTCGTGATTCACCCTGTATTTAAGCAGTGGATTTTTAAGAAAAATCCATTTCTTCTTCGACTGCTTTAACAAATTGAAGAAAATATGACACTATCTCTAAATTCTTTTGAAGTTTTTTCATTGTTATAATTAAACTGCGAATCTTTATGCATTTATGGCTCATGAAAATGTTGAAAAAATGCTAGAGTATAAAATTCGATTGAATTTAGTAAGATTTTTTTTATTTGTTTTGAATCAAACATAGGATTTCATGTCACTTCCTTAAAATTTGTCTATAAAAATTGAAGATTACATAAACATCCGCAGTCTAGTTATAATTAAGCTACACCGTGTAACTGATCGAATTGTAAGGTTTGTCCTATCACGGTTTCTCCCGTGTCTTTTTATCCTCATTCCTGTTTATATTCGAAGTTTCTGCTTCCCGGTGCGCGGAATTTGCGTTGCCAGTGCGAACCGAACATCGGCCGAGTAAGTTAGTTAATTAGAATCGAGAGGAGAGGAAACTTTCAGCAAGAGGAACACGGTAATTATAAATCCAGCGGTGGTTGTTTAATCTTAGGTGCACCGATGGTTGTTTGGGACTCGAGCAGTGAAACACTGTGAGTTTGAAGCGATCAGCTCTGAGTGTAACTGCGAGTGATCCACGGAATTAATAACTGGAATTGAGTACTTTCTGTATCGTCGTTTCAGATACTTCGTTGTAATAAATTCGGCAATTCCTGAACAAAGTCTTTATAGACCGATGAGAATAAAAATGAAAGTCTAATTATTTTATTTAAACAGAGGAAAATATTTTGGTTTAATTTTATTGAAATACTTGTACTTGACAAATTTCGTCGTGTTCCATTTTCTATAATTTTATTCGTGGAGGTAGAACTTCATTATAATGATTTTAGTTTGATTTTGATTATAATAATTATTTTAACCAATACTAATAATTATGATTTTGGTCTCCTAAAATAATGGTAAATAACTCCAACCAACATCAAACTTTAAACAATGTTGGACGTTATATTTTCCTTACCAATGGTGGTCGATCTTCGAAGTAGAAATTTTACAAACAAATGCTGTTCATAAATGTTATCGAATGAAATAAATGGACAATTTCGTACAATTATTCGCTCTGAAGTGTTCCAAGTGGAATTTAAGGGCTCGTAAAGCTAAGAATAAGGATCTTCCATCCTCGATGTATCTTACAGTCATAATTTCCCAGTAATTGACTACAAAATACTGCGAATTAGTAGCGTGTCTAGAAGCATTGTTGAATTATGCAGGGGGGCTTAGGTTATGGAAATAACTTTGGCCAGCAAGGCTGACATAATTAGAATGGATTAAAAATACATGCAAATAAGCTACGCTTGATTCATCGCGCCACTAAATTATTGTATTATTATTCAAATCGAAGAAACACGTACGTTCAAGCTAAATTTAATAAGAAACCATCGAAATGAATCGATAAAATACTTGCCAAGAAAATCTCCAGACCATTCAATTTGCGTTTCAAAAAGGGTTTTTAATTGCCCCCCATAAATTTCTGTTTCTGAGTGATATCTTAGGGGTTCGTTGCATAGAATATGTACGTTTCCCCCATTGCGTTATCGGGCCTGATTCTTTGGCGATATTTCTGTCATGCGTGACGAATATGGCGCAGTAAAAGTTACCAATCTCCGCAGCATTGTATAAAGTTATGTGACATGTTCATTATTGATGTTCACGAGTAACGAAACTACAAGCTAACCTACCAAACATTGCATAATATGCTTAAAGATTTCTACACCAGTGCAACTAAGTTTCTCGGAGAAGAAATGTGGTTCTTATTTGCCTTTTATTTAACTATGACGCAGCCCAGACAAAAATGAATTATATCATCTGTCAATGTCATTACTACTTCCTACATTATTAATTTTTTTCTAAGCGTGCGAGACATTGCAACGCTAATATTTATTTTTAAGTACCTCAACAAAAATATAAGATTAGGATTTAGCGTCTTATAAAACAGGGTGTCTCAAAATTCCTTCAACATCCGGAAATAGGAGGTTCCTGAGATCATTTGAGGTGACATTTTCCTTTGCAAAAATGGCGTCCGCGGCTTTGTTTAGAAGTTATTCATGAAAATACAGCGGATTGATTCTGGCTCGGCCAACGGCGACGCCACACAGTGCGTCGGAATGCCCGTTTTTTGGACAAAATTCCGTATCTTAAAAACTATTTGTGGTATAAAAAAATGTTTCAAATAAAAGTGATAGGGTATAGGGAAGAGTATACGACGATTGTATTTGTTTGATATTGTTGTAACCTTGAGAAGCTCTGTGAAGGTCACTTTTAAAATTTCATACCGTAATGTATATCTTTGATTATGGATTCTAATAGGTGAGGTTAAGACGTGTTCAGAACACTAGAAAAACATTATTTTTACATAAACCGTTGTCAAGATATAAGCATCCAAAGATGGCGTACCGTTAGTGGTAGTGATTGTATGTATTACTACGAGTGAAACAAAAGTCAAAATCGACTGTTTAGTAACGTGTTTATTTTCGTACGATTTTATAATAAATAATGATAATACTAATAACAACAAAAATAAATAATAATAATAATAAAACACGAGGATTAACGAAAAAATAATTAAGACAGTGAAATGTATATACACGCATATATTATATGTAAATTAATCTTATATCTGTCATTTGGTGGACAAGAAAACCGTTTATCGAAAATCTCTTCGAACGTGGTTTCGGAGTGTCTTCCTAAATAAATAATTTTTAAAATTAGGGGGGCAGCTCGGGGCAGAAAATTTTTATGGTATTCGGTAAAGAATAGTCCTACGAATATTTTCTAGCAATAATCACAAGACATGTTTTACCTTTTTTACGAAAAGCTTAGTTAAAGTTATAAGAATTTCCGATTTCGCGTTTTGACAAACGGATCACTTTGAATAAATAAAATACGATAAATAATAATTGTAAAAACCGCTAGGGAGCCAAAATAACGAGTACACGCCTTCAACTAAATGATGAGGCGTCACTAAAAATTACTGTACTATTATTTAAAATATTGTTCACATTATTAGATGTGTCGGTATCTAACCAATCACTAAACATTTAAGTATTGTATGAGCTATTATACCAATCTCACATCTACCAAATTTAAAAAATCATAGAGAATAGAAATGATTTTCGGTCAGAAAAAATGTTTGATTTTCGAGTTAAAATAGCTCCGAGTGCAAAGGGTTAATTTTTCACTTTACAATACGTTGTACACTAATTCCCTTTAATCCGCGTACTACAGATTATAACACGAGAAAACGTGGCGTGTCAGATTATGACGAAAAGAACGTTTTTCGTTGCAATCGATGTTCAGTTTTTTTTCTGGCGAATGCTCATAAATAAATGGTATTTTAAAAATAAATAACGTAAACAGATATACATTTAAAAAATATTGAGTTTTTTATTTTTGCCCTTTTGCTGTGCGCCACGCCGTTCGCTGTAGTCGCGCTCTGATTGGTCCGTGTTTTTCGATAATAACTCCTTAACAAAACCGCGGACGTCATTTTTGCAAAGGAAAATATCGCTTCAAATGATCTCGGGAACCTTCCATTTCCGGATGCTGAAGGAATTTCGAGACACCCTGCATACTTCATTATTAATTGTAAAGTGTTATACTAATGTATGCTGTATAAACAAAACACGATTTACGGCACCAATAAATAAATAAATAGATAAAATGACTTTCCGAACGATCTAATAGTTCGTAGTTTCAGGGGTAGTTTCGTCGGAGGAGCGGTAACGGGGAAGATCTCGTGCCAGGCTCCGTCGAATAAATTCGGCTAATAAAAATAATTCCGAAGTTTCCGATGATTCCGACGACAGCGAGAAGGTCGATCGAGTCGCGTGAGCTGCGCCAGATAGGAAATCTGAATAGTTATTGCAGTTCCGGCGTTAGAGTGGCGTCGGGTATGAATCCGTGCCGGATCCATCGAAGGAGAGAGAAAGGATAGTTATGGGAAGTGAAACTGACAAATAACGGGTGGAATGGAAAGGGAATTCAGCCGGAACGGGAAAAGAGACTCGGAAGATAGCGCCTGTCGGTGGGGGGGTTAAGGGAGTGAAATAGAGAGGGGGCCGATGGTGGATACGAGCCCGGGGTATGGAGTTTGAGGCTTGTTTGAACAGGCTCCGGCTTCCAAAGAGGGTGGACCGAGGTATCGGGAGTTGCTATGACGATCACGCCCCATCGAATTACGCGAAAATTGCCCTACGTACCCTCGACCCTCCCTCCCTCCTTCCAACGTTTCATACTCAACCCCCCCGGGCGCCCTTCATCAAGACTCCAGTAATTCGGAACTCCTGCGTTACGAATGCGACGATAAACGATTCGGCCGTACCTGTACACAACGTTTCTGAGCTTTGATGCCCGCTTGTCAATGTGCATTACGCGTAACACGATACTCTGCGACGGACAAACAGATACCGCGCCCCCACGATTTTTCCTTTTTTCGACATTGTTTCCCGGGAACGCGAGTTAAGTAGCTTTCCGTGTTCGCCTTCGTTTGAGCGATGCTTCTTTTGTTCCGGCGTGACACCGCGTTCATGTCGGTGTAAATCAGGATTTGTCTCTCTTTTTATAATTTCGTTTGCCGCGATTTTTCTAGCTCCTCGGAGACGCTTCTGGGTCAAGCTTGGTTTTCGTTAAACCTCGATCGCAAGAAACGTCTCGCAGAAACTTCAAACGGGTTCGCGACGCCATTATTCCCAAGATCATTCGTATCGAACGGAAATTACACCGGCCCCTAAAGGACAACGACATTAAAATCTCATCTCGAAAGCGAAGCAGGAAAGGAGGACGCGGAAGGGCAGCCGGATAATAACGACAAAAATAAAACCGCCAGTTGTTGGTTAGCTTTGTCGACGCCCCTGTGAAAAGTCGAGGGTGCTCGCGTCGAGGAAAACATCATCCTTGTTTATTCCTTCTCCGCCCCCATTTCTGGCGCGTTTTCTTCGTTTTTCTTTTTTATTATCACCTCCTTTCACCCTCCGCCGATTCATATCTATCTCTCTTCTAGCTACTAGCTCCATTGTGCGGCATTGTGCTCGTCGCTTGATCCTAGTCGCCTTTGGCGGCTGACAGAACAAAAGAGGTTAAAGAGGACCCGAGGTTTGGTCCTGCTAATGGAAATCCGAACTGCAAAGGAGATATTAATTTATCCGATAAATCGCGAATCGTCGGGACGATCCTCCGTTTCGTTCACGGAGTCGCGAAGAAAGACGCGCGACGCAGACGTTCGTTATGAACGGGTTGACCGTAGACAGTGGATCAAGAAAAATTCTGGTCGTTCTCCGACAATTTGAAAAACTTCCACAAGCCGGCCGGTTGTAAACTGTGTTTAACGCGGGGACGTGTTGAAATGAACAAACGGAACGGACCATTACGGGCACACTTTCCGCGACGTTGACCCTGTGCCTCGTTGGCCGGCTGAAATTGCGCGAGATTAATTTTACGACAAGAAAATCCGGTTAATCGACGCCTGTAGCGCATAAACTCTTACGCCGTGACAGGAACGCCTGCTCCTTCCGGTTAACGACGGTTTTGTCCCCTAATGCGAAAACATTGCGTCCCTCCGGTGCCACAAACCAGGTGGACTTCGGGGTCGGAACACCAATTCCGCTAAAGGATTGCGGCAACTCCGAGAAAAGTTTCCCCCGCAGCAGCGTTTAGCTCCTTTGGAAAACTGCTGATACACGAATCTTCTCATTTTCTGTGCCAACGACGATTCTCGAAAAAAGATCTGCGATTCTCGATTTTTCTCTCTATTAAGATATTGAGCCTTCTTAACAATAGATTTACGGGACCCGTCGAAATGACGGGTTCTAATATTCTTAATTTGCGATTATTAAGACTGTAAAAATGCTTTCCTGAGGAATTATTTACCAAATCTATTTCTTTGGGTATACAGGGTACGGCACCTAAAACAGGTCACCTGAATAAATCGCTTGCTTTTGAAGATAGAAAAAAAAGGATCAGACCAAACTTACTTGATATCGAGGGGCTCGTAATCCGATGTCATTAATTTTTTTATAGGTGAAGACGTCAAGGAGATACGAAGGTCAACTCTGTTTTTTTAAATGGAACGGTATGGTTTTTTATTTACATTCTGATAGTGTATTTCAAGACGAATACAATGACCTATTATGGAGGTCATTCAAGGTCACGCAAGGTCAACTGCAATAGAAAATAAAATGTCTCAAAGCACTCTTCGAACGCTACGACGATTTACATGTAACATGTTATGTACGTATTCGCTGCTACTTCGAGTGTTCAAAACGTCGACCTTGAACACCGAGACATAATCTAAAACGTTGCAATACCGATGATACCGCCTGACAAATTTCAGTTGTAACAATTACAGAGCAAGCTCTTTTTATACGTTCTTGCATATCAACTGTGGTTGTTGGTTTTTCGCGGTACACTTGTTCCTTCAATTTTCCCCACAAATAAAAATCTAGCGGTGTCAGGTCTGGGGAACGTGCTGGCCATTTATTACTTCCTGATCGACCAATCCAACGACCTTCAAATGTCCTATTCAGTAATTCTGTAACATTTCGAGCTGAATGAGCAGGACATCCGTCTTGTTGGAACTACAACTTTTTTATAATGTTTGCAAAGACAGAAAGTGAAGGACTATTACGATCGGTAAATCTTTCACCATACACGCGTACCGCTTTCCTCATAATTCTATGACATTCGCCATAAATGATAACCATTTCCACTTTCCCTGCTACTGTGTAACGCATTCTTGAAAATTGAACACTCGGATTGAATATTTCGTAGCCGTACTCTGGTCGGTAGTCAAACTACTAATAACATTTCTGGATACAGGTAAGCATACAATGCGATGGTATGTTTATTTATGTTCTGCGACCCTCACCAATACCTAGAAGAGCAGTATGCCAACAACCAGAGAAGACACAAAAGTATTTGAAGAGTGCTTCGAGACATTTTATTTTCTATTGCAGTTGACCTTGCGTGACCTTGAATGACCTTCATAATAGGTCATTGTATTCGTCTTGAAATACACTATCAGAATGTAAATAAAAAACCATACCGTTCCATTTAAAAAAACAGAGTTGATCTTCGTATCTCCTTCACGTCTCCACCTATAAAAAAATTAATGACATCAGATTACGAGCCCCTCGATATCAAGTAAGTTTAGTATGATCCTTTTTTTTCTATCTTCAAAAGCAAGCGATTTATTCAGGTGACCTGTTTTAGGTGCCGCACCCTGTATATTATTGGAAAAATAGCCAAAAATTTGGAAAGACACAGAAATAGTTATTTCAACAGCTCCGTAAACCTAGTGTTAAGGACTGCGTCTTCTTGACAGACGACACTCGAGGATTGCAAAGATCGAAATTCCACTCCTGATTTCTTAATGATGCAAAGACGGGGTTTCTTAATAGTCAAACACGCTAGATGAAAGGTTAATCTAGGGGTCTATTTGCCTCAAAAGTCCTTCTTTTACGTTTACGACGCGCAATTCTCATTAATTGAATTGAATTGCGAGAAGCAATGGACAGGCGACGGTGCTGCCGCCGATCGGCAAGGGTTTGAGACAAATAGCCGCCTAGATTGATCTTTCATCCAGCGATTTTGACTGCTAAGAAACCCCCTTTTTTGCCTAATGGCGCTCTTGCTCCATTTTCGGGGGAAACTGTAGAGTAGTCGACATTTTGTACAATATCCTATCAAAATGAAAATTTTCAAGAAAAATTGGAATCCTACGTAATATTTATTCGCCGGTAATAACTGTGCAAAGCGTTTGATACCTACAGCGTTAAGTATTTACATATTAGACTGAAAATACATAAGTTTCAAATCCAACTGTGCAAAAACCAGTTTGCACTTACACCACTTCACCTTATATCTTTAATTTTTTGATTTGTTTTACGTCGCATCAATTGCTTTGTATACATACTATATATAGTCATTAGGGACGGGACCTGCAGTTTTTATTGGGTTTATACTTTTATATTAATGATACTTTTATTTAAAACGAAAGTATTCTTTATGTCGCTCCGTCCGATGCTGAAACGATAACCGTTGGAACCCCGAAATGAAACCAGGGAACCCTCGTATCTCCAGATTGTTTAGGTTAGACCCCAACAGTCCGGCTCTGGAAACAATCAAAAGGGATACTTTGAAATTTCCGTTTATCAATACGATTCTGAGTTCGTTTATTCATTTTTGACAACGAACAATAAGTTCATCCTGCCGGTAACTTATTGATAATCCAACAATCTCTCGATTCAATATCGATACGACATATAAAATAACTACACGCCCATGTACAGTGATTCTCATTAATATTCGAACGCTCTAAAAAAAACGATAACTATTTTAACCCTTTGCACTCGGAGCTATTTTAACTCGAAAATTAAATATTTCTTCCTACCTAGAATAATTCCATTCCATACCATTTATTTTTTTTCATTTTATGGATACGAAATTAATGTAACACCTCCTCCAAGACCTAAATGTTTAGCAATTGATTAGATATCAACATATTTAATAATCTAAACAATATTTTGAATAATGTTACAGCAATTTTTGGTGGCGCCTCAGAGTCGCCACTCGAGTGTTAATATTGGACTGAGAGGATCTTTAACACATTACCGACCGCTGAGTATTGCATAATTTTGAAAAATCTATGGTACAGTAAAGTCGCGTTTACTGTCCGAGAGCCTGTGTTCTGCACGGACAGCGATCGCATACCGATATTATATTTTTATGACTCTGTCTATCACGCCGATCGCGCCGAAAGTTCAAAAGAAAGACGAACGTAGAAAAGGACAGCATGACAGTGGAGGGGATAGGCACTGGACAGTGATCGCGTACCCGATCGCGGACAGTAAACACGACTTTACTGTACATGGTTAAACACTTTTTAATGAAACCTTTAATAGCAACAGCAATTGTCATTGCGATCTAACAAGTCACCCTCAGTAACGTGATCTAATAGTTTTAATCAAGATTGCAATGTAAAAGAAAATTTCTATGCTTTCTTTTGATACAGCATAATTATTGAAAATCCTATTAATAGGGTTCCGGTAGATAAAGTGTTAAATGTGTGTGTGTGAGAGAGAGAGAGAGAGAAGAAAAATGAAGAGCAGCGTTTCGTCCAATGTCCGCTACAGGACTTATCAGTAAGGCTATCTATCGGGCCCTGCCTTAGACGCTGGGATATCAGAAGGCGGTTGTGTTGCGGACGGTGTATACAAATATAGGAATCGGTGAAGGATCAGGTAGCAGCAGGAAAGGTTTCATCAACAGACTGTCGTCTCTTCTCTGAGTGTACAGAGAGAGAGCTGAGTGTACAGACAGGACTATACGATTTAAACTTTCTTGAGAAGTTAAATTTTTTCAAAAATCGTAATTGGTCAGAATTGTATAGAAAATACTAAAAGTTGCATTCTACAATTTTTTTACATGGGCCTAAACTAAAGCCGACCGCCACGAACGTGCGAAGGAAAAAGTTGTTGAAAATATTGATTTCTGTGATATATTCAAAAATCGTAAAAAAATCGATGAGGGCGTGACACATCGAAAGATCGACCATATTTTTAAACAGTGAAAAGACATTTCTAGATGCGGTGATATCAGAGCACCGATTAATTGGGGTTAAGTGGCAGGCATCCCCGATGACGTCCGTGACGGGCGCCTAGATTTAACGAGCGGTTTTAGCGACTTTAATTATTAGCTTGACTGTACTCCAGAGGGTCTTTCAGGTTATGCAAGCGTGACAGAAGCCTGGAAAGAAGGAGAGAACCAGGACGGAGGGTGAGCGAGACGGACAAGGGCTGTTTGCACCCTCGGTGTTAACGCAATATGCTCGACTTTGTAGGAGATGGAAACGTTTATACGCGAACGCTCAGGTTGCCTCTGTCTGCCTGCACTTTGACTAAGCGGCTGGTCACGTTTGTCCGTATTCCCTTTGTTCCCGTTTACATCCCTCTTGTTTCGTCCGCTTGTTCTCTTTCTCAATCTTGCACGCCGCTTACGGATTCGCGTGTAATCTGGAGGGCTGCTCTGTTTATCATTGCACCAGTTCCATACCGACTCGCAAATCATCCTACTCTGCAGATCATTAAAAACGCTTTTCGATCTTCGCAGGCAACAGAAGGAAAGTCATTTCGGAAAGTCATTTCGTTTTTCGTGTAGAGATGACATTGCTTCCATTTGTTATTACTAGACAGCGGAATGGATGCATTTATGAGAAAAATGAATAGTAATTTGAAACATTGAAAACACCTGACAAATTTAAAAATACTTTCATATTATTTTCAACCTATTCAACATATTAAGACAGAAAATTTGATTTGATGCATTTATGAGAAAAATGAGCAGGCGTACTTTGAAACATTGAAGACATTAGACGAATTTAAAAATTCATTTATATTATTTTCAACCTATTCAACATATTAAGAGATAAAATTTGATTTGATTCATTTATGAGAAAAATGAGTAGAAGTAATTTAAAACATTGAAGACATTAGACGAATTTAAAAATACATTTATATCATTTTCAACCTATTCAACATATTAAGAGATAAAATTTGATTTGAATCATTTATGAGAAAAATGAGTAGATGTAATTTAAAACATTGAAGACATTAGACGAATTTAAAAATACATTTATATTATTTTTAACCTATTCAATATATTAGAGAGAAAATTTGAGTTGATGCATTTATGAGAAAAATGAGTAGATGTAATTCAAAACATTGAAGACAATAGACGAATTTAAAAATACATTTATATCATTTTCAACCTATTCAACATATTAAGAGATAAAATTTGATTTGATGCATTTATGAGAAAAATGAGTAGGCGTAATTTGAAATATTGAAAACATTCGACGAATTTAAAGATACTTTTATATTATTTTCAACCTATTCAACATATACACAGAGAAAATTTGTTTTCTTACATTTATGAGAAAAAGTAGTAGGCGTAATTTGAAACATTGAAATCATTAGACGATTTTAAAAATACTTTTATGTTATTTTCAACCTACTCAACATATTAAGAGAGAAAATTTGATTTGATGCATTTATGAGAAAAATGAGTAGTAATTTGAAACATTGAAAACATAAGACGAATTTAAAAATACATTTATATTATTTTCAACCTATTCAACATATTAAGAGATGAAATTTGATTTGATGCATTTATGAGAAAAATGAGTAGTAATTTGAAACATTGAAGACATTAGACGAATTTAAAAATACTTTTATATTATTTTCAACCTATTCAACGTATTAAGAGATGAAATTTGATTTGATGTATTTATGAGAAAAATGAGAAGGCATAATTTAAAACATTGAAAACACTAGACGAATTTAAAAATACATTTATATTATTTTTACCCTATTCAACATATTAACAGAGAAAATTTCATTTGATGCATTTATGAGAAAAATGAGTAGGCGTAATTTGAAACATTGAAATCATTAGACGAATTTAAAAATACTTTTATATTATTTTCAACCTGTTCAACGTATTGAGAGAAAATTTGATTTGATTCATTTATGGAAAAAATGAGTAGATGTAATTTAAAACATTGAAAACATTAGACGAATTTAAAAATACTTTGATTCTATTTTCAACCTATTCAACATATTAAGAGGACGTCATATCGATATGGTCACATAGAGGATAACATATGAACAAAAACGTATTAGATCATAGATCGAAGTATACCAATCAATTTTAGGCGGTTTTAAAATTACTTAGAAACGCATTAAAATATTAAAATTATGTTGAAAATAGAAAGAAAGTTTTATATGGTTTCTGTGTCTTGCAATTGATGAAGACAATTTTTATTTAGCATAAAGATCCGCAGTGTATTCATCACTGCCGAGTCTGGCAGGGGTTAAGCATACTGATTTGTACAATCGGCCTGTGTCTGCGTGTCTCTTCCTATCATAATGACGTCGAGAATATCATATGGCTCTAGTTAGGAGATTCGCCTTGAAGGCTCCTAGAGATTCGTGGAACTATCGGGTTTCTGGCAGACTCGGAGACAAAGCAGATCCAATTCGCGATGGCAATAAAGTGTCAACCCTTCCCTCAGTCTGTAGAAACATTTCGGGGCCACGTGTCTACACGGCTGCAAACTTTCGCCCTTCGGCATTGTCCTCGCGAGATTCCTCCGGGTTCATCGGAAAACTGTCATGGCGATTGCGACCGGTGCGTGATGAGCCGTTCACCGGCTTGGAAAACGATCATGCACGCGAAAGGAAGCTGCGCTGAAAAGGTGAAAACCTACAGCGTTTCTCCTCGCTGAAAAATTCGATCAGCTGTGTTAAACTCGTGTCTCTCGTTCACTGCTACTTTCTTTGTTCAAGCATCTTCTTCGCAGTATGTTTCATTCCTCTGGTAGTTTAGCTTCTGATTTTATAAGTAAAATTTAGATTTCTTCAAACTTCTCCGTTATTAATATATGGTACCTTTGAACAAAGTAGAAATCACAAGAACCAAGTATAAAAATATATTTATTTTTCCCAGGAATAAATAAAAAAGGATGTACACATTTTCTATTGCGTCTGATAATTTAGCTTTTGATTTTATATATAAAATTTGTATTTAAACAAAGTAGAAATCACAAGAACGAAGTATAAAAAGAAATTTATTTAAACCAGGAATAAGTAAAAAAGGATGTACACATTTTCTATTGCGTCTGATAATGTAGTTTCTGATTTTATATATAAAATTTGTATTTCTTTAAACTTCTCCTTTATTAATATACGTCATCTTTAAACAAAGTAGAAATCACAAGAACGAAGTATAAAAAGAAATGTATTTAAACCAGGAATAGGTAAAATAAGGTTGTGTATAT
Source organism: Lasioglossum figueresi (assembly GCA_028455805.1). Taxonomy (NCBI): domain Eukaryota; kingdom Metazoa; phylum Arthropoda; class Insecta; order Hymenoptera; family Halictidae; genus Lasioglossum; species Lasioglossum figueresi. The sequence continues at coordinate 11,145,977 of CM052192.1, read as the reverse complement.
TTCCTGTTGCGTCTGATAATTTAGTTTATGATTTTATATATAAAATTTGTATT
>CM052192.1:11107038-11128242 GCA_028455805.1 Lasioglossum figueresi | reverse complement strand
AATATAAAAGAATATATCTAACGATCGAATCCCAAAAATATGTTAAAGCACGCATACATCTTCGCTGTTAAGGAAACACATCTTTAATTATAATATAAAAGAATATATCTAACGATCGAATCATAAAATATGTTAAAACACGCCCTATTTTAACCTCCAAATTCCAAATCAAGTTATAAGAGAAAATGTAAGGGTGGTCCACCTAAATGTAGCCACGTAAATATCTCCTTTATACATACAGTGCTGTTCACTTGAATAGCCTCGAATACTCGAAATAACAAATGAATGACGTCGAGAAAGAATTCGATTCTCTTTCCGTAAATCATGATGGTAGTAGAAAAATCCGTCAGGTCCATCCAGATTGAATATTTTCTCATGTGAGAAAATTATATTGTGCCATTGTTGAGTCCAACTCATATGCGTTCTAGCAAATTGGAGTCGGGCTTCAATATGCCTTCTCATTAACGCAGGTTTTCTTTCCATTTTCTTGGGTTTCATGTATGAAACACATTGTATAACACGTCTAATACTTGAAACTGACGCTTTTGTTCCAACCTCCTGTTTGACCTTCTTAAGGGAAACTGCTGCATTCGAAATTTTACGTAAAACTGATCTACTTTCCCTCTTCGTTGTAGCTCGTTTTGTTCTCCCTTTATAATTTTTTCCATAATTTCCAGGGCTATTACAGAACTTATTAATTACTTTAACACTCCTATTAATTTTTTTCCCAATTTCTCGGTTTGAATACCCTTCCTCTTTTAAAACTTGAATTTTTCCAATTTCCTCAACAGTCAACGACTTTCCGCAATCCATATTAACACAATGACAATAACGATACAAAAATTGATGGATATAATACTTAACGTAACTTTTGTTGCAACTTCCTGTTTGTCCTTCTTAAGGAAAACTGCTGCATTCGAAATTTTACGTAAAACTGATCTACTTTCCCTCTCCGTTGTAGCTCGTTTTGTTCTCCCTTTATAATTTTTTCCATAATTTCCAGGGTTATTACAGAAATTATTAATTAGTTTAACACTCCTATTAATTTTTTTCCCAATTTCTCGGTTTGAATACCCTTCCTCTTTTAAAACTTGAATTTTTCCAATTTCCTCAACAGTCAATGACTTTCCGCGATCCATATTAGCACAATGACAATAGCGATACAAAAAATAATGGATATAATACTTAACATAGACGTGAAATGTGGACTTGTTGCGGATATGTCTTGTCTGATCTATCGCAAAGCGACAACTAGCCGTGACTAAACAATGTAAGGCTATTCATGTGTTATTTTTACAAACACAAAGTTTCTTGCAAGTGTACATATCGATGTAAACATATATCACATACAAATTCATATTATTAACGTATTTAACTAATAAGCAAGAATTTCGCAGACAATTCCTTTCTTTGATATAAACTTATATATATTTTCGCCCGAGACTAATCAAGTGACCAGCACTGTATATCAAGACATAACTAACGTTTTTAATGCAATGTAGATGGTATTACAAGGTGAATGTTATGCAGATTTTATTTCTTATTACTTATTACCGATTCTTGCAAATGTGTATTCCTTTTATCCCTGTATACTCATAAATCTTGGAAGAAACGTAAAGCCAATCGCGTTTGTTCAGCAATTTCGTAATAAGAGGATGTAAAAGGCGTGCTGCGCACAGGGTACGATGTAATTCTCGTTGCAACGACGGAAGTTTATGTTTATAATCCAGATTGAAGTAGCTGTTCCATCAGGCCCGCATCGTTTAAATAATGACGGCAGTCGGCGGCGTAATATTTCGCGGCGTTAATACACCGGGTGTTTTTATGGAAAGGGATCTTTACGGCGGCGTCCCTTTCAAAGCCTCGGCATCGGCCAATTGTCTCTCGAGGGATATATTAGCTCTTTTGAAACTCTCTGGCCTGATAACGCACGGGGAAACGAGGCTGCCTGGTTTCTCCTTCTTCTTCTTCTTCTTCGTCTTCTTCTCTGCCCCTTGTAGGTCTCCCTGCGGGGACGAGGCTACAGATTTTACATCCGTTCGCTCGAGTAAACACAGCATACACCCTCGCACCCTCATCCCCTTTGCCGAGCGTCGGCATAGACGAGCAAAGGACGATTTTGGGGTTCGACAAGAACACCGTGCCCTTTGCGGCCGAATGCTCCGTTCGCGAATGGGAATAAGAAAATTCTGGCTTGCGAGCAGCCTGCCGAATGAATTACACTCCCTTGTGTTCGCGCGTTTCTTTCCATCTCGCCGAACAAAATGATTAACTTCGCGTCTCACCGGTTCTCTCGAAGACGAAACTCTTCGTACATGTTTCATAGAAATGATCATTTAACCACTGTTAACTCGGCAAACAATTAACAGGCTATCTCCGCGGCCGTCACGCGAACGGAATCGTTGCCGCGTCCTCGTCGAATGACGTTTCCCGTTTCATCGGGCTCGTCGAAGAGTGGAAAATAAACTAAGCGAAGTAAAACAAATCGAAAGCTGCAGCGCACCGTAAAACACAGTCGCCGGGGGTCCGACGAGACCGTGGAGATACAGAAACTGGTGAAACAAAAAAAAAAAGAAGCGCGCACACGCATGTACAACACGCATACAAAAAGGGAAGAAACGGGAGTAAAAAAAAAAGAAGAGCGGTGGAATCGCGGAATGTTTGAAATCGTTGGCGCGATGCATTCCGCCCGTTTTTCGCTCAACTTTTTTGCCAAATCGTGTGCCGGGGCGGATTTACATGTGCAAAACGGCCAATAAATCCAGGGAAATATCGGGACCCGCGCGGCGCGGCGTTCCTCGACGAATTCTCCGCTCGCAGTATTTTAGCTTTCTCGCGCTGTCTCCGTCCTCGTTTCTCCGCCGCTCTTTCCCGTCCTCTCTTTTCTTGCTTTTGAGGCTCTCGCCGCCTCTAATATCGCCCCGGCAAAGGGAGAAAGACCCTCTTTGAAAATTTTTCCCCGCCGCCGGCTAAGCGGTAATTTCACACGCTACGAGGACCTTCGACGGAATCGATCAAACGCGATACCGCGGATGGATCCCGCAAGCTTTTCCGGTGTCTCCTGACAACAGTCCGAGCGAAAACGAACGGATCTCTCTCGTCGGACTTCTGCGGAACACGACCCCCTTATCCTCACCCTCCTGCACCACCAGGAACCGGATAAGTATGCCCCAGGGGGCTGCAAACGAGACATCTGCATGCCTTGTGAATTCTGCGGGAAAGAACCGAGATGAGATCAAGCGTAATCGCGAGCGCGGACGAATAATCTCAAGTACGAAATTTATTATACAAACTTTAGTGTATTTTGTTTCATTTTATTTCGTGTAATAAGTTCTCCTCAATTCTCAATCTTTTCGTATTCGCGGCCATCTTCGACTTATTAAGTGAAGAGAAAACACATTGACCCTTTGCACTGCTTTGTCGAGTTTGATTCGACATCGGAGAAAGGAAAATGTAAGTGAAACGTGTTTTTATGTGTATTTGGTTCTTCCTTTATTTATTTAAGTCGTATTTTTTAGTTGAAAACAAGTGTAAGTTCCAGAAATATAAATTGTAACAAAGCTTGAGAGCTATATTTAATATAATTAGTAAAAGAAATTGTTTAAAATAAGTAGGAGTTGAAGAACTGTCCTTTGAAGTAAATTTCAAATGAAAGACTTAAAATCGTAGGGAGTTGTTGGCGATAAAACTGAAAATTAATTCAGAATGCAAAAGTGTGAAACGCAATACAAAAAATGACTACTTAGTAAAAGAAATTGTTTAAAATAAGTAGGAGTTGAAGAACTGTCCTTTGAAGTAAATTTCAAATGAAACACTTAAAATAGTAAAATTTTGTTGGCAACAAAATTGAAAATTAATTCGGAGTGCAAAAGTGTGAAACGCAACACAAAAAATGACTACTTTATTATTCATACAGAGGATGTAGAAAGTATTCGTACACCTTTGAAAATAAAATAACTTTTCTATAATTGTACCAAACGATCTGATTTTTTATAATCAATTAGAAGCATTGATTTACGAAATGATGTGCAAAAAAGATTTTCCAAAAATTATAATTTACAAGGTTACACGCAAAAACAGGAAAGGCATTTTTTAAAACTTATTTATTTGGGTCCTCAATGAAAATTTAAAACATATGTTTTGTAGATCTATGTTAGTTATACACATGCTGAAAATTTCATCGAAATCGGTTGAAAGATGTACGATACTGTGGATTTAATTAATTAGGTGAATTATAGGTTTAGGGCTATTGAAGGTCATACTGTTTCACTCAAAAAAATATAGTATTCCATTTTAAAAAACAAAGTCGACCTTCAGATCTCCGAAAAGCTTCCACCTGTAAAAAAATAAATACACTGCATAATGTACCTTTTCAGACAATGCAACTTCTGCATACAAAACTTTTTCGTGCAACGCATACTTTGGAAGTTATATAGGTGTGCAAGTTGCGTGAACCATCCTGTATTTTAAATTTTCTTTAAAGGCCCAAATTAAAAAGTTTTAAAAAATGCCTTGTTTATTTTTGAATGTAACCTTGTAAATTATAATTTTTCGAAAATCTTTTTTGCATATCATTTCGTATAAACGAATGCTTCTAATTAATTATAAAAAATCAGATCGTTTGATACAATCATAAAAATGTTATTCTATTTTAAAAGGTGTACGAATACTTTGTACACCCACTGTACTTGGTGAATGCAATACTGATTAGTTCAGTATTAGTGACGTCAGGAAATCAAGCTGGCCCTGCATTTTCACGTGTTTTTACAGAATAAAATTTGTCTAGCAAATTCAATATAGACAAGCTTACCGAACTTTCGAAATGTAAATATCGAGAATTGTATACAATTGAAATTGCCACTCTTTTTCGAATGCTTTCAATCGCTGAAGTAAATGTACCAATCAATGAATTGCGTCGTCACGTACTTGCATAAAATGTGAACTTTTGAAACTCGTATAAATATTATTCTTCGAAAACAACTGTACACCTTCTATTTTATTATTTATAACTGTCTTCACGATTGACGGATACCGCAACGTTCAATCTGAATTGAATCGAACAACAATAAGTTTTCGTATTTCTATGCCCAACTCGCGATGCTTCTTCAACACCGGAAAGATTATTACCAAAGCTGCAAAATAAACCGTGAAGCGAAAACAAACATCTTGCAATCTCGAAAGTTTTTAAGTCTTTCCAAGTTTCAACATTTGCCCGCGACATGTACTTCATTTTCGGTCGGACAAGTTGAAATCACTCGCGAAATACTTTGAAAGCATCCATCATACTTTCGCAACAACTTCCGGGTAAAAGTTTCGTGATCATCGTGAAAAAGAAATTGCAAGAGATAAGGCGGGAGCGTCGTGAGAAATCGTGAATGCGTTAAAATCTCGAAAAGCACTGTTAACTTTCGCGTAATATACGATGAACAATTTCTCGCGAAGAATTACGCGACACGGTAATTTTTGAAATATAATTGCGTCCAATCTGCTCATACTTTCGCTCGTACGTTTTTACGAGACAAAAGGATGTAATCTCGACACGATATTACAGAAGAATAATTGCTCGGAACGAAACACAATTAACCTTCAGTTACTTGCACTCCATTTTCTTCATAATTGTTTACATGGAACTTTATATGACTCCAACATAAATGTTTATTGAACGAAATAACTGCGTCAATGCAAAATAAATATTTCCTACTGTTGTCGACACCTTTGTTTATGCTTGAAGCACTAAATTTAAAGTTTCGAGACTGTAAATATCGTATGCGAGTAATTAAAAGTTAAGAAGCGAATGAAAGCAGTAATCGAATTTGTTTTATTCTTGATAGAAATTGGCAATTAAAAATGAAACACAATAATGTTACTAGACTGTAGAATGACTGTAGACTGTACGAACGAATTAAATACCGTCATTAAACGAATTTCGGAACCCTTAGTTCCCTTTGATACTGGTCTCGCCTATCAATAAAATTTCACAGACGATCACTCAAAGTCTTGCCACACAAATTTTCTATTTGTACCAGTCGAATCTTTTAATTTCGTCGAGCGGAAAATTTCATTTGTGATTTATTCCCGCTTCACCGACGAATTTCGCCAAAGAGGATCGCGCAAAACGAACAACAATTAGTTCGAGTACAATAAATTCGTCATCGGAACAGAGTGTTTTGCGTGATCCTATACCGTAAGAGCTTCAACAGGAAACATTTCAACTATTATTTAAAAAAAAAAAATCGATAGCTTTATTACCGTCGTTTCCAATGAATGTTGCTGCCAGTTAGATTCGTGATTAAAAACGTCGAATTTATATATTTTTGAAAATTTCCAGTGCCATTCGAAATATTTAACGAAATGTATTCTCCCCTGAAATTCCACAGCTTTTTCACCCCTTTGACGGCTGGTAAAAAAATACGTATTTACAAAAATACAAATATTTTTACGAGAAGTAACGATAAGTAATGTATATACAAATCTATGTATAAATATGTTTATCGCTCACCTTATTTATTATGTTTATATTTTCTTTGCCAAGGTCACGGACAGACAAAACTTCTAAAACTAAAATATTCTACAATTAGAAAAGAATGGTGACTAAATAATTATGTTTTTTTACACTCCGCCGTGCAGTACAGTTTGCAACATCTATGACAATCGGGCACGAACTCATGGATAATCAAATATTAATTTCTGATAAATGTTTACTTGATATCGATCGAAAAAATTGTAAATACAATTCAAAATTATGATTTCAGCGCACGAGTCGATCAATTATTACACACTTATGCAATTTTGCAAATATTAATTTCTGACTTCGTAACCGTTAACCTTCGCAAAGTAATGTGGGGTCTCAGCTAGCTTCAGATTTTTTAAAAGAACTTTTATACGAATAAAATTCTATCTGTTCGTTTACTTTTTATCCTGTGTTATTCTTGATCCCGAATTGATTAAAAACGAGGCTATTTATGCGGCCATTTATCGGGGTCTAAAGGGGCCTCTAGACGATCAATAATATTGTCAATATGCCTATCAATAATATTGACGAGGCGCATTGAAAGGGTATATTGACCGTTTAGCAGGGGTTCAATGCATTGCCATATTGTCAACTTCAATATTATTGTCAACCTACATTGGACAATATTATTGACCGTCTAGGGGCCCCTTAAGAAACCCCACCTTACTATTTATATGTTACTAACTGTACCCGGCCACGCATTGTTGTGACTCAGTCTGGTTAAATATTGTAGAAAAGAAAGAAAAGAGACATACATTTTTATTTATATAGATTATATAGATTAGGTATATAAAAATACGCGCGTATTCGAATGCAACGTTGTATAAAAATTTCAAAGGAATCGCTGAAGAACTTTCGGGGATTTAAGATTTTGAACAAACGAACATTTACATTTTTATTTTTATAGTAGATAGATAGATAGATAGATAGATACATAGATAGATAGAAGATAGATAGATTATATAAATTAGGTATATAAAAATACGCGCGTTTCGAATGCAACGTTGTGTCAAAAATTCAAAGCAATCGGTGAAGAACTATCGAGGATTTAAGATTTTGAACAAACGAACATTTACATTTTTATTTATATAGATTATATAGATTAGGTATATAAAAACTCACGCGTATTCGAATGCAACGTTGTGTCAAAATTTCAAAGCAATCGCTGAAGAACTTTCGGGGATTTAAGATTTTGAACAAACGAACATTTACATTTTTATTTTTATAGTAGATAGATAGACATAGATAAATAGATAGATAGATAGATACATAGATAGATAGAAGATAGATAGAATATATAGATTAGGTATATAAAAATACGCGCGTTTCGAATGCAACGTTGTGTCAATAATTCAAAGCAATCTGTGAAGAACTTTCGGGGATTTAAGATTTTGAACAAACGAACATTCACATTTTTATTTATATAGATTATATAGATTAGGTATATAAAAATACGCGCGTATTCGAATGGAACGTTGTATAAAAATTTCAAAGGAATCGCTGAAGAACTCGCAGATTCAAGATTTTGAACAAACGAACATTTACATTTTTATTTATATAGAAGGTAGATAGACATAGATAGATAGATAGATAGATAGAAGATAGTTAGATTATATAGACTAGGTATATAAAAACACGCGCGTATTCGAATGCAACGTTGTGACAAAATTTCAAATGCATTCGGTGAAGAACTTTCGGGGATTTAACATTTTGAACAAACGAACATTTACATTTTTATTTATATAAAAGATAGATAGATAGAAGATAGATAGATTATATAGATTAGGTATGTAAAAACACGGTCGTATTCGAATGCAACGTTGTTTCCAAATTTCGAAGCAATCAGTGAAGAACTTTCAGGTATGAAAGATTTTGAACAAACGAACATTCACATTTTTAGTTATATAGATTATCGGTGAAGAACTTTCAGGTATGTAAGATTTTGAACAAACGAACATTCACATTTTTAGTTACATAGATTACACCTTACCTTGCGAGGGTTAACTGTAAAATAACGCTAAAATACTTTTGGCCACAAAAAGCGGGTTTCCAGACCGGTGCGGCGCACTGTGCATTGGTCTATCTAGCACCGGAAGTAGCCAGACACCGAAGCAAAGCTAAACGATAAGTCCTGCTACGAGAAAAGCCCGTAGCCCGGGGTTAGCGTTCTCAGGGTTGGATGATTATTTACGCAGGTGGATAGGCGGCCGCGGAGCATGTCGTGCATTACAGAAATAATTAACTCCGTGTATAATCATTACGTGGCTACAGAGTCGTCTGCCCTTTTAGGAAAACACTGCCCTGCTGCAGCTATTCAGCGGCAGACACCGGCGGCTTGGCCAGAAGTTCTGTTCTGGTTAGGGTCGACCCACGACCCGGAAGCGCGAATTCCGGAAGTTACGCGACCATTGCGGACCTGGAGCCGCTCTATGCGAGACCCTGCGGTTCCAGAGCGAGTTACTACGCCTCCAGCCATGTGACGCATCTCAGCCAGGTATGGTGCAAAATGATTTTATGCGAAGTTCGACCAAGATATTGCATTAAGTATCCCAGCTACCCTGCTCGCTTCCGGCCTGTCCTCGCCCCACCCAACCCCCGAAACTATCCGAACACAACCGAACCCCCGTAAATGTTTAACCGGCTTTGCCTTAAGCGCGATGCAATATCCGCGCTTCGATCCACTGAATTTTATATTCGATCGAACGCGCCGCCCGGATTACACGCAGATTATGCACAGTTGGCGTGTGCAAGCTGTTCCATTTTTTTTCCCCGTGAACAAGCTGCGGTGCTCCAGGCTGGTCCAGCCTGCGAATATTAGCACTTTGCTCACCTAACGGGCTTTCGGATATGAAACACTAACGATTTTTTAGAGATTATAGAAATCGATCGACGGCGATCGTAAATTGTAAACGGATTATTATTGTTTATTTGTTTACAGTGTATCTTAAGACATTGCCGACCGGTGATTATTGCATAATTTTGAAAAATCTATGGTAAATGGCTAATCATTTTTTAATGGAACCTTCAATAGCAACAGCAATTTTCATTGCGAACCCAAAAGTCACCCACAATAACTTCATCGAATAGTTTTATTTAAAATTGCAATGTGAAAGAAAATTTCTATGCTTTCTTTTGGCACAGCACAATTATTGAAAATCCTATTAATAGGCTTCCGATAGGTCAAAGTGTTAACCTGGTCGCATTACCAGCGAGGTCATCGGCGACCACATGGTTTACACTTGGTTATAATATATTTGACATGTAATTTGTAAAAAGGCCTATAGTTCAATTTGTCGAATATCTCGTGAAGTATTGACATTTAAATTACCTTGGGTTGGTATTTCTGTACGTAGGATAATAATAGGTATCGATTGGTTTAACAAAAAACTTGGGTTGCATTAAAGAATGAAGCGCAATTACGCCTGGAGGGTGCATCGGTGCATCTACATAAAAAATGAGGTCGTAGGAAGTTAGGGTTCTATCATTTGTTTTCCTATTTTTACTTAAAACGGAACAGTCACTTGTCCCAGTTCCCGGAATTGCTCCGTGTACATTATGTCAAAAAAATTCCAAGACATCTTAAATAAAATACAGAGAATTTTCAATTCTCGTCAAAATTTATTTTATCGCCTTTAAAATAGGCCCCTTCCAAGGCAATTCACTTCTGTCAGCGCAAAATCCAATCATCGAAGCACTTCTTAGAAGCGTTTTCTGGTATAGCCTTCAGTTCCTTCAACGAACTTTGTTTTACGGCCTCCACCGACTGAAAACGGCGACCTCGAACGGGTAATTTGAGTTTGGGGAATAAGAAAAAATCACGGCGGGCCATATCTGGCGAATACGGTGCGCGGTCGATGACAGTTGTCGAACGTTTGGCCAAAAATTCGGTTAGAACGGTCGCTTTGTGAGATCGCGCGTTGTCGCGGTGCAAAATCCACGATTCGAACGCATTGTACCACTCATATTCTCGTGTTCTCGATATAACAGAATCACCGAAGGCCCTCTTCAACATTTTCAACGAATCGGTACAAGAAATTTCTTGGGAAAACCAAAATTTCAAGCAAACCCTTTGTACAATTTGTTTTTCCATGGTAACGATCGCGGAACACTCTTGGTCTAGACGGATAAACTCGACAGCTGTAAACAAACTGTGCGACAAATCGAGCTCAAAATCTGCGTCGCAATAGTTTGCAGTCCTACTGACCTCTATAAACAACAAATTTTTTAATACCTCTTACGCGGGCAGTTTAAATGAGGATGTACTCGGTAATTGTTTGACACAATGTATACATATAACGATGAACTATTTAAAAATGCAACCGGTTGTGTTTCATTTGAAACGGGGCAGGAACATTCGCAATCATCCAATATTTAAGGCGATCAAGTTATGTTGTTCGTCCTGTATAAACGCTCGCCTCGTTCTTGGATCACGAGTCGCTGGTTTCGAGGGGGTGGGTTCGAAGGGTGGCGTTTCGAGACGGCAACACGAAGGGGCCCGACATACGCGTACACCCGGTAAATTGATCCAAGATCAAAGCCGAAACAATCACAGGACTCACTTCAAGTTTCCCTCTTCGTTTTCCCTGCGCCTTTCACCGTTCGCTCGTCGGTCTCCCTCGGTTTCTCCGGTTGCGGAGGGTTCCACGCCAACAACGGGGTGGAAAGGTAACCGCGTGTGTAACCTCTCTCTCTCTTTCTCTTTCTCTCTCCACCCTCGACAACCACCCTCCTCAACGACTTCCTCTTTGTACCGCGGAGAGACCAGGTGATACCGCGCGCCGTTTCTTTCCGACCCGAGGAAATTAATGTAAAACGCTCTTTTCAGGGCGGAAAACGCCGGTTAGACTTTGTTACGCGAACGCAGCCACGGTCAGCTGCTCTTACGGAACTCGATTGCATATTTATTCGACATTTCCGCGATCTCTGTGTTTTCTCCATCACCCCGTTCTCCTTTTATTCTCGCACGAAACCGCCAGGAAAACCCGCGGGACGGTCTTATTATTCTGATCGCCGCGTCCCCTCGATGCATCCCGAGCGACTTTAACGACTTCTTCGAATGTTTCTTACGCTCGTTGTTGTTGCATCGCGCTCCGGGGATGCAACGATTTTTCCCGTGCACTCTCTTCCGTTCCGGTTTGCCAAATTTCTTTCGACGATGCTTCTGCAACCTAGGTTGTTTCGTTTACGCACGAAGCTTCGGCAGAACTTTAATTTTTCTTGGCAGCTTCGCTCGTCGAGGAAAGCGAGATCTATAATCGTCCATTTCATTCGATTCGGTGAAAATGGGCAATATTACATAATACAGCTAGAAAAAAGTAAAGGCATATCGAGAAAATTGATTTCTATTTTAGTTAAGTACGATGCACGATATAAAAACTCCTGAAAAAAGTAAAGAAACATCGAAAAAATTGATTTACATTTTAGTTGAGTACGATGTACCATATAAAAAAATCCTGAAAAAGTAAAGAAGCATCGAAAAAATTGATTTATATTTTAGTTGAGTACGAAGCAGCATGTAAAAAATTCTGAAAAAGTATAGAAGCATCGAAAAAATTGATTTATATTTTAGTTAAGTACGATGCAGCATATAAACAATTCTGAAAAAGGTAAAGAAACATCGACAAAATTGATTTACATTTTAGTTGAGTACGATGCACCATATAAAAAATCCTGAAACAGTAAAGAAGCATCGAAAAAATTGATTTATATTTTAGTTGAGTACGATGCAGCATGTAAAAAATTCTGGAAAAATTGATTTATATTTTAGTTAACTACGATGCAGCATATAAAAAATTCTGAAATATGTAAAGAATCATCGAAAAAATTAATTTATATTTTAGTTGAGTACGATGCAGCATACAAAAAATTCTGAGAAAAGTAAAGAAACATCGAAAAAATTAATTTATATTTTAGTTAAGTACGATGTACCATATAAGAAACCCTGAAAAAAGTTATGAACAATGGTATCAATAATATCCCATTACAGAATTTTTATAGAACTGGTATCTTCAAAACTTAAATAATACGAAATATGCATTTTTCTAGAATTTTATAAGATTTTACATTTTTTAAACATGTCCACAAAATTTGAAGAAAATATACATTAATAATTACGATGAGACACAACTAACACAACAATATAAACGTGGCACTCAGAAAATTTCGACATGAAATCGGTAATTTCATGCTTTTATGCTGCAGCCGAAAATTCTGAAACAATTCACTTCGTGCGTGCTATTAGGTAGAATGTTCATGAATTTTTTCGTACTTTTCCTGTGGAGCAGAACGGGAGAAATAGAGCATAATTCATGAAACCGAGCTCACCCTGTAACTACCCTCGTGGTATGGGTACCGACTTATAACTTATTTCAAACCTCGACTCGTTGATGGAAAACAATGAAGAAGTTGAAGAGACACGAAACTTGAATGTCAGAAAACAGCTATGAACCCCGTCGAACAAAAGAAAGAATAGCTCGGTGAGAAATTCCGAGGGAAAATGATGTCCAGAGGTTAAACCCTTTCCCGATCGTCGTCATAATTTCTCCGATAAGTCGTTTGAAAGGAACAGTTCTTATCGAACGTCGGCGCGGCGCCTCGCATCTTTCCGTATATCGTTCGATTTAGCGGGATATCCATTGAAATTTGAATTCCAAGCGACTAAAGAAATCAACCGGCTGGTGGGTCGTGCACCGTTCGAAAGCATCGGCGGAAGTGAATAGGGTTGATCGTATTCTTCAATGGAGAACAGGAGGAGAGAGGTAAAAGACCGAAAAAAGAGGAGCACTCACCCCATATTCGTTCTTCCACAGTAGACTGCGCCCCATCGGAGATGGATAAAAATTGTAAATTGCTGATTTATCCGCTTTATTCGCTCAAGCACGGATGATCGATTACTCAATTACTCTCGGGTCCCTTTGTACAGATGATGGGATACGTAGCGGAAGATACGTATTTTGCATCGGCAAAGAAATACTCGAGATTCAAGCTGCCACGCGAAGCTAATTCCTATCAGCTCTGGACAAGGATACTCGATCTCGTTTACTTCGAATGAAAATGGAAAACAACGCTTTCGTTGTTTCCAATAAAATCTGTCCTAGATATGGAAAAATATTCGACAAGATTCTCTTCAATCACGAACCAACAACTCGCCATCAATAACATAATCTAATCATTTCATTTCGGATCATTTTGTGTAAAAGAGGATTTTTAAGCTTCGTCAATTTGCAACGAGCAATTCTTCCGGACTTGAACGTTAATTAAAGGGTCACAGTATATATCTATATTTATATTACAGGATGTTTCCTCAACCAAATACAGAATTATTCTCAGCAATCTCGTCAATCATGAACCAACAACTCATCCTCAATAACATAATCTAATCATTTCATTTCGGATCATATTGTGTAAAAGAGGAGTTTTAAGTTTCGTCAATTATGCAACGAGCAATTCTTCTAGGACTTGAATGTTAATTAAACAGTCACGGTATATATTTATATTTATATTACAGGATGTTTCCTCAATCAAATACAGGATTATTCTCAGCAATCTCGTCAATCATGAATCAACAACTCACCCTCAATAACATAATTTAATCATTCCATTTCGGATCATTTTGTGTAAAAGAGGAGTTTTAAGCTTCGTCAATTTGCAACGAGCAATTCTTCAGGACTTGAATGTTAATTAAACAGTCACGGTATATATTTATATTTATATTACATGATGTTTCCTCAACCAAATGCAGGATTATTCTCTTCAATCTCGTCAATCACGAACCAACAACTAACTCTCAATAACATAATCTAATAATTTTATTGGTATTATTGTGTAAAAAGGGATTTGAAACCTTTTGTACAGCATAATTATTGAAAATCCTTCTAATATTCTTCCGGTTGATAGAAGCGTTAAGGTGAACTGATCGAAATGAAAAATTCCAATCGCAGTTCCAGTGTCGGCAAAAATTCTCTGAAATTGACAAGAGGACCGAACGAGGTATACGGAAACCCATCGTTTCGATTTTCGCTATGCCATTCGTATAGAGATTTTTGTGCTGATTCAGAATCTGCCCTTAATTTTCCTCCTAAATGCACAATTTTTGAGAAATTTGATTTTGAAAAGAAGACGAATTTTTCAATTTTAAACAAATATTGTGATTTTATTACAAAAGACTTTGAATTGTTCTTTACAGCAAAAGATTCCGTAGACTTTCCTGAATACAGTGATATCCAATATTAATACATTATGAATGTTTAAACATGTTTAATGTATGTACACGTTAATGTACGAAAATGTTAATGTATCTACATGTTAATGTAGTTACATGCTAATGTATGTACATGTAATGTATGTACATGTTAATGTAGTTACATGCTAATGTATGTACATGTAATGTATGTACATGTTAATGTATGTTTAAATGTTTAAACATTCATAATGTATTAATATTAGATATCACTGTATTCGGGAAAGTCTACAGAATCTTTTGTTTGCGTCGTTTAAACATGTTTAAACATTCATACTGTATTAATATTGAATATCCCTGTATTCGAGAAAGTCTACAGAATCTTTTACTGTAAAGAACAATTCAAGATCTGTTACGACATCGCAATATTGGATTAAAATTGAAAAATTTGTCTTCTTTTTAAAATCAAATTTCTCAAAAATTGTGCGTCTAGGGGAAAAATTAAGGGCAGATTCCGAATCAGCACAAAAATCTCTATAAGAATCGCTATTGAACAGTGTACTCGATCCAGGCTTCTCGCGGATGGAACCGCAAACCCCGTCCGAGCAGCAAAAGTTCAAGATCAGCCCTTTATCCGATCGCTGTTTACACGATGCGGCAAACACCGTACATTTTCCCGAGGAAAGAAAGCCGGAGACCGCCCCATCATCCGAGGAACGAAGAGCTGCGGGGAAACTGGTTGATGGAAGGAAAATCCGTACAAAAGAGCCGGCTAGGAAAAAAAGGACGAGAAGAAGAGAGGGAGGTTTTACACGTGTACCAGTTCCTCGTGGACAGTGTGCTCTCGGAGGTTGCTGGCTGTAGGTTGGCGGGCTTGGAATAGCTGAATAAAGGCGCCGAAGGGCTGGAAAGGGTCGAGAGAGAAAGTTGTTGGTGGAAAGCGGCCCCCACGGCCGCAAATTCGATAAAGTTTCGAGCTCGCCTCCCTCTCCCTTCCTCTCTTCACCCTCTCTCTCTCTCTCTCTCGGTTTCACGGGAGACTACTCGAGGAGAGAAGCTGAGGAAAGCGGAACCGTCTCGCGACCTCCACTTCCGGCGCTGAAAGAAGGACACGTGGAACGCTGAGAACAGAGTTCGCGGCGAGAGCAGCCCAGAGACAGCGAATCTGGAGGAGAGAATGAACAGCTGAGGGAAAATCGGATTTCCTGATATGTAATGAGAGTTTCTCGTCTATCTTCGACCCTGTTTCGAGCACTAGTTCGCCGCGAACCTGTTCCCGCGGTTTCGGAGACGCGCGAAGCATTGGTCGATTCTTCTAGAAACTGGGACGTAACATTATTCGATTCATCGAATACTGCGATAAATCACGTTTAGTGAATTTTGCACGCCATCGCTAATTCTTACTTTACACAGACAGTTTTGTTATGGTAGCTGGGAATAAACGCCTCCATTTATTTTGGCCTCGCGACCAAGAAACTGGACTTGGTTTACAGTTCTTTTCTTTATGTCATTCATTCATCCATCCATCCATCCATCCATATCCCACTTTATGCCTTATTGTCTATAATCGATGTTAATCTCTCTCCTTTTCATTATTTCTTCCCTTTTTTCCTCGATACACCTGAGCCAGTCTACTATTTCTCCCACTCTTTTATCTTGTACTATCTTTTCTATACTTATATTTATTCTCTCCACACCTTCACAGTCTTCAGCCAGCTTCTTCCCCAGGCGTCTCTCGCATATCATGCACATTCTCTCTTCCTCCTTTCTCCAATATTTATTCCCTTCTTCCATATTTCCGCATCTTACTCTAGCCATCAGGCTCTGACTGTCTCCTTCTCCATTCTCCTCTAGGTACTTTGCTACCCTTATTTCGTATTTATACGTGGTGTGATCAAAAAGTAAGGTGACTTTTTGAATTTCGCGGGATACCTACAGTCGATTTTCGTTTTCTTTTTTTTCTTATGCTGGTACACTCGTCCCGAACATATGTTCACGGTTTCAGATATATAGAATTTTTTGTTTGTTTGCGGGAAGCATAAAAGTTAGAAGTGTTTTGCGTGTTCGGCGAAGTTTGTTCCGAAACTGCTTAATTTTGGCCAGAAGAAACGTCGCACGAGCATCGCTCAGGATCTGTTGAACGACGTCAATGATGATCCTGATTTGCTCAAAAGGGTCATAACTGGTGACGAATCATGGGTATATGGTTGTGACGTCGAAACCAAAGTCCAATCGTCTCAATTGAAGTCCCCAGAAGAGCCAAGACCGAAAAAAGCACGCCAGTTTCGATCAAATGTCAAGGTTTTGCTCGCTGTTTTCTTCGATTATCATGGCGTAGCGCATCAGGAATTCTTACCGCAAGGTCGTACGGTTAATAAGGAGTATCACCTTGAATTTATGCGCCGTTTGCGTGAAGCAATACGAAAAAAACGCCCGAAATTTTGAAAACACAATTCATGGATTTTGCATCACGCAGATGCACCTGCTCGCGCATCGTTGCTTGCGAGTAATTTTTTGGCCAGAAACAATACCGCGATCATGCCTCAGCCACCATATTCACCGGATTTGGCCCCCTGCGACTTTTTCCTGTTCCCAAAACTGAAGAGATCCATGAAAGGACGGAGATTCGCAACGATCGAGGAGAATAAAGACTGCATCGCTGGAAGAGCTCGAAGCTATACTAAAAAGTGCTTATCAGAAGTGCTTCGAGGATTGGAAAAAGCGCTGGCACAAGCGTATCATATCTGAGGAAGATTACTTTGAAGGGGACAACATAAATATCGATGAATAAATAAATATTTGTTGATAAAAATAAAAAGTCACCTTGCTTTTTGATCACACCTCGTATATATTGATATCTATCACAGAACCTAGATGCCATTATTTTACCGTATTGCCACTGTCCCTGAGTTTGCCTATCCCTCTTCTTTTCAGAGTCTCGATAATTTCTATAGTTTATTTTCCATCCCTTCTTTCGTTTTCCATTCCCGCTTGACTGTATCCCTTGCTGTTCAGGTATTCCGGACAGGTTTGTTATATTCACAGCGAAAAATCTTTTATACCTTGGAACGGTACGATGTCATCTTGGAAAGGAAGGGGCGTCGAGGTTTCCAAACAAAATCCGACGGTAATCCGTCGCGCTCGCCCCCGGTTACCGCGAAAATGCATAAGTTTATTTAATATAGCAAGTTCTCGAAACTTTTGTGATTTAAGCAGCTCGCTGGAGGCTCTCGGCAGCGAAATACAGCGGCGGATCACGGCGGATATTAGCGTGTAAGAGGATTAACTCAATTACGGTCTATTAACTCTTTTTGACGAATATTTGCCGTGACGGCTGGCGGAAGTTTATAGTGCGCGCGGCGAACCGGCGAGAGATAGTGTCGAAGACGTGTAATTTTATCGAATTAGGTGGTTAAGGGTCTTTCAGTTCGGGTCTTACCGTCAAATTAGATGAAATTCTCGTCGAATAATAATTTATAAGTATAGACTACAGATTTCACGCGTTTAATGCCGAAACAATTAAAAAATGCTATTTTCAGTCTATTAACCCTTAGCACTCGAGTGACGCCTCCGAGGCGCCATTAATCATTGATGTACTATTATTTAAAATATTGTTTATATTATTAGATCTGTCGGTATCCAATCAATTACTCAACATTTAAGTATTGTATGAGGTATTACATCAATTTCATATTCACCAAATTTAAAAAATCATACAGGATGGAAATATTCTAGATCGGAAGAAATGTTTAATTTTCCAGTTAAAATAGCTCCGAGTGCAAAGGGTTAACCTTCACTCTGCATACATACATACCGCTCACGCACAAGAAAAACGTTGCAACTCAAAATTCTTTTAGTTTTCGTTTTATCGTATTGAAATACTCGCCAGAGTATTAATAAATACATTTTTATGTTAATACGTACTGAGAACACAGTAAGCCAAAGCTAGTTAAACTCTTGTAAAATTTGTATTTTTATATCTGTGGTTGCAAGGAAAAACGCCGCATGTCACAATTTCAAAAAATTTGAGTTTAAGCATTAATTGAGCTTCATAGTATAGGATTTACGTATTTACCAAAAAAAAATTATAAGAACAAATTCGAAAGGCTCAAAAAAGTAATGCAATTTAACCGATGTCCTATGTCAAAGCATTAGTGATATAAAATTTAAACGGCAATACATATCTCGAATGTGA
Source organism: Lasioglossum figueresi (assembly GCA_028455805.1). NCBI lineage: Eukaryota > Metazoa > Arthropoda > Insecta > Hymenoptera > Halictidae > Lasioglossum > Lasioglossum figueresi. Next base: position 11,109,357 of record CM052192.1, on the reverse strand, counting down.
AAGTATGTGTACATGCGGCGTTCTTCCTGAGAACTACAGATATTTGTGACGTTTTCAGTGCAAAATGTAAAGAAAAAACTTTGATTGCGTAAGTATTTGTGCAATTTCATTGATTTTCATGATAGCAGGTATGAAGAGATTATAAAATTTAATGTAACACAGAAAAATTCTCTAGAAATAAAAATAATAAATTCAGTTATTTCAACTCTTTTTATTTTAACTCGTAGATAACATTCCTAAGTTCAATCATGTATTTATCAATCTCGGGTGCGTTTACACTCCTATAAACAGAGTGAAGGTGAAGTACGTATGTTAAAAAATGAAAATAACTTTCTATTTCACTCCAGTTTGTTGCAATTACGGTAGAAAATGTTTGTTTTGCATCAGGATCCGCAGCCTAATTATTGCATTCTCGTACAATTTTCCAACGCAATTTCTGCGCCTCAGCAACTGCGTTGTAAGAATTCATCAAGATTAACCTCGTTTCCCCTAAAATGATGATTTTCGAATGATAAATTTAATTATTTCAATTCTTTTTGTGAAATGTGTCGCAGATAACATTCCTAAGTTCAATCATGTACATATTTATCAATCTGGGGTGTATACAGAGCGAAGGTGAAGTACGTATGTTAAAAAAAGAAAATAACTTTCTATTTTACTCCAGTTTGTTGCAATTACGGTAGGAAATGTTTGTTTTGTATCAGGATCCGCAGTCTAATTATTGCATTCTCGTACAATTTTCCAACGCAATTTCCGCGCCTCAGCAACTGCGTTGTAAGAATTCATCAAGATTAACCTCGTTTCCCCTAAAATGATGATTTTCGATTGATAAATTTAATTATTTCAATTCTTTTTTATGAAATATATCGCAGATAACATTTCTATGTTCAATCGTGTACATATTTATCAAACTGGAGTGCGTTTAGACACTTCTATATACAAAGTGAAGGTGAAGTACGTATGTTAAAAAAAGAAAATAACTTTCTATTTTACTCCAGTTTGTTGCAATTACGGTAGGAAATGTTTGTTTTGCATCAGGATCCGCAGCCTAATTATTACTGCATTCTCGTACAATTTTCCAACGCAATTTTCGCGCCTCGGCAACAGCTTTGTATTAAGACGCGAGTTGTAAGAATTCAGCACGTTTAACCTCGTTTCCCCTAAAATTATGATATTCGAGCACTGGGATCTTCTATCGCAGCGAACAGTGAACTTGCAAGATCGTTCTGCAACAATTGCACCGACTAAAAGTTAATCTCTCGAGAAAGTTCGGAGCAACGCGTTTTCCAAAATACATATAAGATCGGGCGGTACGATTACATGCTCGAAACACCTACCGTGTCGAATATCGCCGGAAACCTATTCACCGTTCTTTGAAACTCAGCCAGTCATGTAATCCAGCGACGTCTTATCCCTCTTGTAAAATGATACGCTCGAGATCCCATTGCTAAAGGAGTCATTACCGTCCCTGTCTACAGGAGATCTTCAGTATAGGAGCAAACCCGTTCCCTTACCGATTTTCCCGATAGAAGCGTGCCACTTCTGTCCAATCCACTGGCACAACCCGGAGAAAGGAGATGCTCCGGTATGTTTTTAATATGCATAGCTTTGCAGTACATGCAGTTTAGTTGCAAATTTCTTGTTATTCCGGAGTAACCTTCTTCCTAGATAATTTCCTACCCAGGAAATTAAGCTTCGGGTTCTTTGAATAATTTTCATCCTGGCTAGCCGGATGCTACCAGGGAATACACGCGTTTCTAGATACTGTAGGAATTTCAGACGAGCGAATTCTTCGTCTTACATTATGTAAACGAGTACACATTTTTCGAAACGTTACGAGGAATTCGACGTGGAATTTAGGGTAACTGTAACAATAACTACGGAATCATGCTTCGATCGCACTTTACTTTAATATTATTCCTACTTTATCGTGAAATAATAATATGTTTAAGCATTTTATGGAACAACGATGTGTTGTGTTCTGAATATAAACAAAAATTGATGGCAATCGAAACCTAATGCAACGTAGGGGAATATTAAAAAATAAAATCGATAACATTTTATACGTATTACTGCGGACTAAAATGATAAAAATATGAGAATTGTTGATATATTAAAATACACTCTCATTAAATTGTACAAATTCATTCAGAGCAAAATATTTATTTTTTCGTATTTCAATCTCATTGGAGAAAAATACTGTAGTAATTGGTGTATTTATTCTACAATGAATCGCATTAATGTTCGGACACTTTTTTAATATTAGAATATACAATTCGGATTTGTTGACGTGAAGAAAATTTTTAAAACATTGCAGTT
>CM052192.1:11092662-11106938 GCA_028455805.1 Lasioglossum figueresi | reverse complement strand
GTTTAAAATAATGTGATGTGAAATAACTGATAAACTTATTTTTTTTTCCAATTTCCACTTGGGCCACTTTCATAATTATGAGCGCATTTAAGCATTGAAATAAATTTTCTTTTCTCTTGTACGACATTTTCGGGATAAAGAGGTTTTATTCACTGTGACTGTAAATGTTACGGCAATGGGTTAAAGACTGCGTCGACTAGACAGACGACACACGCGCGTGACTGCACACTGTGCACACAGTCACCACAGTACACTTACACATCGCTAGACCACGTATTCCACTCCTGATTTCTTAATAATGCAAAGACGAGGTTTCTTAGTAGTCAAAATCGCTAGATGAAAGATCAATCTAGGGGGCTATTTGCCTCAAAAGTCCTAATTATACGTTTACGACGCGTAATTCTCATTATTCGGCAGCATATCGCGAAGCCGCGAGAAGCAATGGACAGGCGACGGTGCTGCCGCCTATCGTGGCTGTCGACATGCTGCCGAATAATGAGAATTACGCGTCGTAAACGTAAAAGTAGGACTTTAGAGGCAAATAGCCCCCTAGATTGATCTTTCGTCCAACGATTTTGACTACTAAGAAACCCGTTTTTTTTATTATCGAGAAACGTCAACGCGAATCCCGCACTCTTGCAACCCTGGAAACGAGTCTACCGCCTTAACCCTCATCCGTCCCTCGTGTCAATTTGACACAGTTTTCCCGAAATAAGTTATACTGCTCTGTCATATTTGTAGGTAAAATTGTCCGAAACTAAATAAATGTTAATTTAGAAAACGTCGAAAAGTAATTGTTTACCTTGTTGTTTTATCGATTCTTTTTTATCACTGTGTCAATTTGACTCCGAGGGACATATTCAGTTCGTGAAATGAGGTATGGACGAGAATTAACCATTTGCAGTCGGAGCTATTCTAACTTGAAAATTAAACATTCCTTCCGATTTAGAATTATTCCATTGTATATTATTTCTTTCAATTTATGGATATGAAATTGATATAGGTTTCCGTTTACGACGCGTAATTCTCATTATTCGGCAGCATATCGCGAAGCCGCGAGAAGCAATGGACAGGCGACGGTGCTGCCGCCTATCGTGGCTGTCGATATGCTGCCGAATAACAAGAATTGCGCTTCGTAAACGTAAAAGTAGGACTTTTGAGGCAAATAGCCACCTATATTGATCTTTCATCTAGCGATTTTGACTACCAAGAAACCCCGTCTTTGCATTATTAAGAAATCAGGAGTGGAATCCCAAAATTCTTGTAATCCTCGCGTACGTATTCGTGGCCTGGCGGTGTGTGAGAAGAGTATCGTCTGTCTAGACGACGCAGTCCTTAAAAACAGAAGACAAATTGTTGTCACCGACGTGGTAGTCGACGTGCTAATTACGACATAGTCGTATCTCGTCTACAAAGACGAAGATTTAAAAAGCAATTTCCAATTCGTGTAAATAAGGAATAAACTAAAATCGATCGCTGACCAGCAGAAATAGAGATAACCAGTACAGTTTCGTACCTGCCCGGAAACTCGGAGCAGTTTCGAGGCTCGCGTTTCGAGCTTTGAGTTGCAAGGAGGGAGGCGCGACGAGGAATCGGTGTCACGTCGAACTAATGCGAAAACTTTGAAATTTTAGAAGTGGCGTCCGCTTATCAAGCATCTTTGCTGGTGGTGGAGGGCTCCCAGTTGGCAGGATTAATGCATGCAAACATAGCGTCGCTCGCAGCCGCCTGCCTGGATAGTTCTTGCCCGTTGTTGGCGTACACCAGCACGTCGGCCGAGCTGAATTTAAAGTTATACCTTACCGACGGGAATCATCATCCTGTGACCAGGGACCTGGTGCACGTTGGCACTCAGGTTGCCAGGGCGGGAGCGTTCATGCACGGCCGGGGACTCTTGCACAGGTAATTGCCTTTGTTACTTTGTACTTCGCTTTTAACTCCCACCCCACAGTCTCCCGAATGCCTAATCTAGATGGAAAAAAATCATACACTTCAGATGCGGCTGATGATGCCAACTTATCCGCTGTCGTTGTAAAGCGAAAGTCTGAAACTTCAAGTTTATGGTATTTTTGAGAAGATCTTTGAAAAAAATAGTTGAGTTACACGTAATTTTTTAAAGATAAAGTATCAGAGAATTGAACTTCCGGGTGCTACAGTGAAAACCGTATACCTAATCAAGGTGGAAAAAAATGATACACTTCAGATGCGGCTGATGATGCCAGCTTATCTGCTGTCGTTGTGAAACGGAGTAGTGAATCTTCAAGTTTATGGTATTTTTGAGAAGATCTTTGAAAAAATAGTTGAGTTACACGTACTTTTTTAAAGAAACCGTATATCCAATCTAGGTGGAAAAAAATCGTACACTTCAGATGCGGCTGATGATGCCAGCTTATCCGCTGTCGTTGTAAAACGGAGGTCTGAATCTTCAAGTTTATGGTATTTTTGAGAAGATCTTTGTAAAAATAGTTGAGTTACACGTAATTTTTTAAAGAAACCGTATATCCAATCTAGGTGGAAAAAAATCGTACACTTCAGATGCGGCTAATGATGCCAACTTATCCGCTGTCGTTGTAAAGCGGAAGTCTGAAACTTCAAGTTTATGGTATTTTTGAGAAGATCTTTGTCAAAATAGTGGAATTACACGTAATTTTTTAAAGATAAAGTGTCAGAGAATTGAACTTCCGGATGCTACAGTGAAAACCGTATACCTAATCAAGGTGGAAAAAAATGATACACTTCAGATGCGGCTAATGATGGCAGCTTATCTGCTGTCGTTGTAGAACGGAGGTCCGAATCTTCAAGTTTATGGTATTTTTGAGAAGATCTTTGAAAAAATAGTGGAATTACACGTAATTTTTTAAAGATAAAGTATCATCAATTTGGCACTCGATTGTTGATGTAAAAGATTTTTTAATAGAATTAAACTTCCTGGCGATACAGTGGGCCGTATACCCAATCTAGATGGAAAAAATCATACGCCACCTTATATCGCTCATAACGATTTCAAATACTATTCTACATCTCGAAATAAAGTTTTTATAAAAAAATGGGACCATTAAAACTATTTTAAATATGATTGGAAACAATTTTATACCCCTGGGCTAAAAATTTTGCTTTACCATTATTCCAAATATATAATCAATTCTTAAACATTTAAGCATTGTATGGGGTATTATATATTATACCAATGCATATTCATAAAATTTTAAAAATCATAGAGAATGTGCAGCTGTTATTAAAACAATTTTACATATGATTACATACAATTTTATTTCACTCGGCTAAAAATTTGGCGGTACCGTTATTCCAAATGTATAATCAATTATTAAACATTTAAGCATTGTATGGAGTATTATATATTATACCAATGCATATTCATAAAATTTTAAAAGTCATAGAGAATGTGCAGCTGTTATTAAAACAATTTTACATTCGATTACATACAATTTTATTTCACTCGGCTAAAAATTTGGCGGTACCGTTATTCCAAATATATAAAGAATTCTTAAACATTTAAGCATTGTATGGAGTATTATATGTTATAGCAATGCTTATTCATAAAATTTAAAAAATCATAGTGAATGTGCAGCTGTTATTAAAACAATTTTACATATGATTACATACCATTTTATATTTCTCGGCTAAAAATTTGGCGGTACCGTTATTCCAAATGTATAATCAATTCTTAAACATTTAAGCATTGTATGGGGTATTATATGTATATTATACCAATGCATATTCATAAAATTTTTAAAATCATAGAGAATGTGCAGCTGTTATTAAAACAATTTACATATGATTACATACAATTTTATTTCACTCGGCTAAAAATTTGGCGGTACCATTATTCCAAATATATAAACAATTCTTAAACATTTAAGCATTGTATGGAGTATTATATGTTATAGCAATGCATATTCATAAAATTTAAAAATCATAGAGAATGTGCAACTGTTTTAACGTAAACGCAAAAATGTGCGAAAGTCGTCTTCCAATTTCTATAATACTTTCAATTTGTATTTTGCATAAACATCCGCTCGATGTGAATGTGTGAAAATGTATACGTGATTCACGTTTCAGGGACATCGCCACCCGAAATTGTCTGATCGAGCCAAGCAGTCTCCGAGTGCGGCTAGCTGACACTGCTCTGGCGCGAGATCTCTTTCCTCAGGATTACCATTGTCTCGGCGATAATGAGAATAGACCCATTCGCTGGATGGCCTTGGAAACACTCCAACACAATCAATACAGCACGGCTACGGACGTGGTACGCTCATAATTTGTATCGAATGCCAATAAACCGTTGACACCCCCGGTGTCTGCCGAAGACGACGACCGATCGAGTTCCAATAAAATTCAGGTCTAAACGTGGATTCCAGTTGTGCATGCTCCACAAGCGCTTCCATCGACCTATCGAACTTTATCGCGCCGTGTTTGCGATTTTATAAGCTTTGCCGCGCCATAACTCGATGCATCGTTTCTCTCGTTGCACTACGGTCTCGTACTGCCTCGGTGTTTCGACAATAATGGCACAGCGCGGATAGATCGAATATTAGGTTGTCTCATTAGTGGACAACGGTTTTTATTCGTCGCCAGTTACTTGCATGCTTCTTGTATTTTTCTGTCGCTTGATAAAATTAAATATTTTCTGCCCCTTCATTCTGATGATTCGTCACTCTTATTCTCTACATTTTGTTTGCTCTTTTTGCGAAAGTTTAACCGATGAGATTTGTCAATAAAATTTCTTCGCACGTGTTTCATTGTAAATTCCTGTGATTTTCATCACCGTGGAAATTCATTTACTATTCAGCACAGTCTCTTAATTAATCGTTAGACAGATTACATGCGTTTGTGAAAAATATTTAAAACTACTGTTATATTGTTTTCAACCTATTCAACATGCTACGAAAGAAAATAAATTTCCGTTTGACTCCAGTTTAAGCAAGCTAGGTAGAAAATATTTATTTTGTAATAATAAGGCAATTCAATTATTCCGTAATTCGATATTCAGTCTCTTCATTCAATTAAATTACGATGTAATTCGTTTTTATAATTGATATACAATTGCAAAGTAGAGTGTAATTATGAATTACACAGGGTGTTCACGTTATTACTAGCCATCGTTTCTCTTGTAAATAGTAAATATTAGAAAAGAATGAAAGAGGAAAAAGTAGTACTGTTTTTTATATGCGACACAATGGCGTATGTGATTTTTTTGTGTTTGTACTATTTTGTTATATATGAAGGTGACCTTCAATTTTTTAAATCGAATGCTGTATACTTTTTTATAACACATGAAAGCTTGTGCAAGATCAGAAATGGAAGAATGATTTTGAAAATTTCATACCAACGTGTTCACAAGTATTCTTTATTGGCGAAGCGGCCACACGCGGAAGTTACTTTTCGTACCGAAGTTGTCGGATTTTGTTCAAAACGTGAGAGGACTTCTAATTGTTTATCTTCAGAAAGAAGACATTACCGATTACGACACTTATTTTGCAAAGGCCCTGTTTCCTTCAAACGCTTTCCAAGCAAAACAAACTGATTTTCATTTGGTTGCACTCTCGTCGGATATTCTCCTAGGTATTTCAATTTACTTTGTTTCGTATTTCCATTGCACTGATAATAAATTCTTACCATATCCGCTTTCTCGTCCACCGAATAACAATACATTCCTATGCGATATTACTAATTGGTTTCGGAAGTAATACTGAAATGGTCTCGTCATAGAAGAAACTAAAAGTAGACACTGAATGGCAACATCATCTGATTCGTATGAATAAGGAATACTTGTAAACACATTGGTATGGATCAGTATGAAATATTCAAAATGTTTCATTCATTTCTGACATTGCACGACCTTGAAGCTCGCTGTGCAGTATGCGGATGAAAAAATATACAGCATTCCATTTACAAAATTGATGGTCACCGTCGCATCGAACAAAATAGTACAAACTACTACAAACACAAACTAATCACATACGGCATTGTGTTGCGTATGAAAGCAGTACTACTTTTTCCTCTTTCATTTTTTTCTAATATTTAGGTACTATTTACAAGAAAAACGCTGGCTAGTAATAGAATGAACACCCTGCATACAGGGTGAGTCCGAAGAAACAGAACACCGAAATATCTCCGCAACTTTTCGTTACACAAAAGAACTTCTTAGGACGAAGTTACACTGTTTGGAGGGCCACATATAAGGGAAAAAATTTACCCTTACGGTGTAAGGGAAAAAATTTTCAAGGTCACTTTTTTGAAATTTCAAGGTCATCGATGTTTCTTTTTAAATGGAACGATACATCTTCGTTAACGTAACGTTGTAGCTTTCAAAATAACGAATTCATCCATGTAACGCAGTATGACCTACAAATTACCTTCAACCCAGAAAAATGGAATAAATAAGTTTTTTTGTCGAAAAGTAACGGAGATATTTAGGTGTTCTGTTTCTTCGGACTCACCCTGTATAGGAAGGATACACGTATTTCAATTAGTACGCAACTTCGACTGTGACCATCTTGATTTCTGTTTCAGTGGTCGTTCGGAGTGTTCCTGTGGGAGCTGGCGACCCTGGGCCAGCAGCCATACGTTGAAGTGGACCCATTCGAGATGATGGCGTGTCTTCGGGACGGCTATCGATTAGCACAGCCAAGACCATGTCCGGACGAGCTGTTCGCCCTGATGGCAGTCTGTTGGTTAGGCCTGTCCAGGGATCGTCCAACGATGCCTCAGCTTCTCGCCTACTTGCAAGACTTCCACGACGCGCTCGGCGGTTTCATCTAAACCACCCCATCGTTCAACCATCCCTGAACAAAAACCCAGCTGTCGTGCCGCGAGACAAGTTCGAGCATCCAGCAAAATTCTTCGAAACTTTCTTCGCGAACAGTTTCGGGAACAGTGACGCAGGGGTGTGGGGGAAAAGCTTAGACTGATCGAGAGAAATAATGACTCTTCGTTAACGAGACGCCGTCGCACGGCGACGCATAAAAAGAAAAAATCAATGCAACGAGGACCGTGAAAAGTCAGAAAGTACGCTCGCGGGAAGCTCGCGATGGTCGGCGAGCGTTGCCCGACCGAAACGAAAGTTCAAAGTGGAAAATCAAACCCTGCGGAATTGAAAATCACTGCCCGTTTGCGATTATCGATTGTAACCGGCGCGATATACTACTCGACATCCCCTCCGGCATGTGTCGGACGTTTTCGCGTATTGTTTTAGGGATTCCGTTTCGAGGGCACCGGAGAATCAAAACAGACGAGTTGTCGAGGCAGCTCCCTCGATTCAACCGATTTTTAGTCGAGCGCGGCACCGGCATTGTACTTCGGATCGAAGAATTTACCTGTGTTTCGGGACCACCACGCTTTCCAACTGTGTCGCAGACTCAATCCGAAATAAATCCTGATACCGAACAATTGCTTTCTAATTATGTGCACATGCGTTCTGATACGATTAACCTCTGAACTGCGGAATTTAGATTTAAAAATCCCTCACAGAGCGAGGAATTAAAATCAAACGATGGCGTGTCTACGCGTCGAACGCAGGGCAAATGGTTCTATTATGAATTTTACGAAAAACGAGGAAGAATTACATTTTTATTTGATGAAAAATTAACAATTCATTCTTGAAAAGGTTATTGTACACGTTGAACGCAGTTAACTGGTTAAATAGGAACTTTAACACTAGGTTTACGGAGCTCTATGAAATAACTATTTCACATTATTTTATAAACATAACAAGAATGGGTCTGTCCAAGTTTTTGGCCACTTTTCCGATAATATATACCCAAAGAAATAAATTTGGTAAATAATTCCTCAGGGAAGCATCTTTACAATCTTAGGTAATCGCAAATTAAGAATATTAGAACCCGTCATTTTGACAGGTCCCGTAAACCTAGTGTTAAATTCAGACTGGTACTGTTAGAAGCAATTTTGGGAACAAATCCTTTCTTTAAACTATTTTCAAACGGATTTTTCATATCCGTGTCTAACAAAAATACGTCGTAATCTTGCAATTATTCGGAAGTTTTATTAGCGCTAAACCTACAGAGCATTAAAATATATCTGGTAAATGTCGGCTTGATAAAAATGACAAAGCTTTCGTCGAGATCGTCTGTAATTTTGTGATATAACAGATGCTTGGACAAGGAAATTTATTCCATTATTTTCCCTAAATGGATTTTTATAATTTGGATAATTGAAAAATATTTAGTGTTAATGTATATTGCGAAGCTGGTCAAGCGACGCAAGTACGCCAAGAGGAGTGTCGACGATCTGCGAAATTCCGCGAAATTCTGATAAATCCTTCGATCTGAACCGCCACGTGTAGCCCCATCCCCGACGAAACGATCGACGCGTATACATCCGTCCATAGCAGTTAAAATAAAGAATGCACTTGAAGCGCGCAACGTTTTTTATAGCGTGACAGGTAGATGCGACGCAGTAGCTGAAACGCGACGACGCCTGCACCTCCGCAACCGGCGTTCCACGTGCAAGTCGCATCGTCGTTGCACAGGCGCCCCTTCGGAATTATTCTCTGCTCTATTCCCATTCTTTCTTCACGGTCTAGCGAGTTTTCAACAGTCTGGAAACCGAGTTTCGATGAACCACAGTGGTTCTCTTGCTCAAGTTCCGCGTACCTATCGCGATCACTCTGCGAACACTCGAACGCTCTGTACACTGCTCGGCAATGCAATTTTCAAAATCACCCCAACATCCAGATCGTCTACCTACACTTCAACGCATATTGTCTTTCGCGAAACGCTATAGAAACCGTGACAGAGAAATTCGAAAGCACAATTGAACTTTTCGGCATAATTTTTGTCGGTATCGCCGTCTAAAAATCATTTCTTTTTTCATTGCATCAAGTATTAACCGTTTGCACTCCTTTGTCGAGTGTAATTCGACATCAGAGAACGAAAAATGTGAAGGAAACGGGTTTTCATACGAATTTCATTCTTCCTTTATTTAATTTCTTATTTTTTAGTTGAAAACAGATTAATATAATTGGTAAACAAGATTGTTTAAAATTAGTAGCAGTCAAGGAACTGTCGGCAATAAAATTGAAAAATATTTCGAAGTGCAAATGGTTAATCCTGTTTCTCTTCCCCCTGATTCCAATGTGGACATTTCCTTGATAGTCGATAGATGTGAATGTACCAACACAAATGATTGGGAATCGATTATATTATATTATACAGGAAACACTATTTTATACGTGCAGTTAAGAAGGCATCATTTATATTGAAATCAAACTGGACTGTTAATCCTCGATGTTTCACAGAATGTGTCGATAATCAAAACTACGTTAACATTTCGACAAACGTACATTCCGATAAGTGAATCTCGTACATTTGTAAAACACAAGTTACCGAGTTATCGACTCTATAATTTCTCAAGAGAGAATTCTTGCAATCTGTAAAAATCAATTGAATCGAAACTACGTTAAAATTTGAACGAAACTTGACGATCATTTACGATTCCCGAGGGTGTTTCTTTAAAAAACGATTGAAAATTCATTCCGGCGCGTCTAGAGAATTTCTCGTGTCAAAAACAGAATTACGTAACTTCGCGCAAGGAATTTAACTAACCGGTGTTTCGATTACATAAGAAAAGTTTATGTGCCGTATGATCGAGTCTCGAAATTTCCGAAGGAAGTAAATCTCGTGCAGGTAAAGGAAGTAAATCTCGTGCAGTAAAAATTCGTGCGGTTCGGACAAACAAAACACAGCGGAATTACTTCATCACGGTAATGAACATTCTCCGTTTTTCTGCGATGTGTTACACGTCGTCGTTGTCTTCGTAATATATCCGCGTTTTTTCTACATAAAACTTTCAAATTAATCACGCAGGCAATATTTCTTGTGCAACCAGGAGAGTAGCTATCCGCGGATTTCAACGTTAATGACAAATATATGACGAAGTGTGTAACAAGATGTGTACATACATTCGATCCCTGGGAAAGTACTTCCCCTTCGGTTAATCCTGATTTATGTAACAAATCCAGAGATACGGATTAATTTACCGTGTATCCGCCCTCTGAGTTCAGCAGTTTCAAGACTCGGGTATACTTCGCGAGAGATTGTGTTCATAAGAAGGAACGTAAAGTGTAAATCGAAAATTGTTCAGTATTTAAATGAAATGATCGAAGATGTTCATTTGAAAGTTCGCCGAAGAAAATTGCAAAGCTACGAGATTTACTTACCCCGACTGAATTGATTCTCGTCTTGAAAACGTCCTATAAACGAAATCAGTATCAAAGTTCGAGGCTACGTCCAAGTCTCATTAACGAGTCTGACGTAAATGCAATTTGCTATCAGCTCCATTAGCTGCACCGTGAAAGTCGCTCGAAACGCGTGTTACCGAAAAAGAGATAGATACTTTCAACATTTTATAAAAAAGGAGAAAGTGTTGCACATATAGAGATGTTTGTATAAATATTGAAAATCTAAGAGAAAGAAGAGGCTTTCGTTTCCATACAAGCTCGATAGGAAAAAGAGCCCGAAATTTTGTAAACTCTTGTAAACAGCTTTCAGAATGGCAAATTACGATTAACGATCGAGAACTTCTTTCATTATGAAATGTTGAAACTGTTCGTTCCTTTGTAACAATCCTTGACCGACGTTGCACGAATTATACAGGATGTTAAATAAAGTCCGTGACGTCACGGTCCACCCTCGCGATTCACTATAGTCTCCATTCTTCTAGGCGCTGATTGCGAGTTGGCCCAGATGATCAAAAGAGACCGTCGCTGGTGCTAATCATCTCTGAATAGTTGTCGCACGATTTAACCCCGTAACCTAACAAACTGATTTTCGTTTCGTTAACTTTCTCTCTGTGCGCTGCTATTCCAATGTTACCCCTTTGGACTCGCACCAATTTTAATTCGAAAATCAAGACATTTCTTTCAACCCAGATCATTTTTATTCTATGTAATCTTTTTTACATTGTGCGCATCGAATTGAACCTGTTTTCTCATAAAACAGTTGAGCTTTTTACAATTTATAGATTACAGACGAATTTAATAATGTTAAAACTGTGTTGAATAATGGTATGGCAATTTTTAAAGGGTTAACCGTGTACAGGGGTGTAATTGGATCCTATACATTTTTCTATTTATTTGTGCAATTTTGTTGGTTTTGTAAAAGATGAGCATACGCTACTTAAAAATTGTAATTTTTGCAGTTCCACCCCATACACAGAGAGAAGGTTAAATCCCTGTATGACAAAATGAATATGGATACTCGCGAGTGACTGCGCACAGTCACCACAGTACACTCACACACCGCTAGACCACGAATATGTACGCGAGGATTGCAAGGATCCGGGATTCAACTCCTGATTTCTTAATAATGCAAAGACGGGGTTTCTTGGTAGTCAAAATCGCTAGATGAAAGATCAATATAGGTGGCTATTTGCCTCAAAAGTCCTACTTTTACGTTTACGAAGCGCAATTCTCGTTATTCGGCAGCATATCGACAGCCACGATAGGCGGCAGCACCGTCGCCTGTCCATTGCTTCTCGCGGCTCCGCGAAATGCTGCCGAATAATGAGAATTACGCGTCGTAAACGAAAACCTATATCAATTTCATATCCATAAATTGAAAGAAATAATACTTGATATGATTATTTGGTCCCCTCAGGGTCTCAAATCCATTTACCAATCTATCTCTCCCTTCTTTCCACTCTCCCTGTCGCCTTTTCAGCGGGACCTACTGTTTATTACGGTAGGATCCGAACCACCTTTTACCAACAACATGTGAAAAAACACCCAGGGATCACTTTCCGGGTTTTTACCAGGCCGTCACTCATCCAAGCCCATTCCACGTTCCACGTTGTTTAACTTCGGTGATCGAATGAGAACCGGTGCTTTCAACGGGACCACGGTCGTTGATTTGAAAGAAATAATATACAATGGAATAATTCTAGATTGGAAGAAATGTTTCAATTTCAAGTTAGAATAACTCCGACTGCAAATGGTTAATCCTCGTCCATCCCTCATTTCACGAACTGAATATATCCCTCGGTGTCAAATTGACACTGTAATAAAAAAGAATCGATAAAATGACAAGGTACACAATTATGTTTATTTATTTAGTTTCGGACAAATTTACCTACAAATATGACAGAGCAGTATAACTTATTTCGGGAAAACTGTGTCAAATTGACACGAGGGACGGATGAGGGTTAAGGCGGTAGACTCGTTTCCAGGATTGCAAGAGTGCGGGATTCGCGTTGTCATTTCTCGATCATACAAAAAAGGGGTTTCTTAGTAGTCAAAATCGCTGGATGAAAGATCTATCTAGGGGGCTATTTGCCTCAAAAGTAATACTTTTACGTTTACGATGCGTAATTCTCGTTATTCGGCAGCATATCGACAGCCACGATAGGCGGCAGCACCGTCGCCTGTCCATTGCTTCTCGCGGCTCCGCGATATGCTGCCGAATAATGAGAATTGCGCGTCGTAATCGTAAAAGTAGGACTTTTGATGAAAATATCCCCATAGATTAATCTCTCATCTAGCGATTTTGATTACTAAGAAATCCCGTCTTTGCATTATTGGAAAATCAGGAGTGGAATCCCGCACCCTTGCAATCCTCGCGTACGTATACTTTGTCTAGCTGTGTGCGAGTGTACTGTGGTGACTGTGTGCAGTCACGCGCGAGTGTCGTCTGATTAGGATACGCAGTCCTTAATTTCATTCTGAAATACAGTCGAGCGATTTTGTAGAAAACGATTTCAAAGAAAATCGGGTCGAACGATTAGCACCGATTCAAGAACTACAAGCTGTATACAACGATACAGGAGTGAAGTGAAAAAATCGTGAACATAATCAGAGAGTCAAAAATGAGTGTACATAGTATCGATATAACATTTATGACTTGAACCGCTAAAGAATGTAGTTGTTGTAAATATTCGATTTGTAAGGAAGCCACGATCCAGGAAACGATGGTGGTCGGATTTGAATTGATATTCGAGATGTTCGAAACAAAGTGCTGCCTCTGTTTAATTCTCACTGTATGTAGATATGTACTCGCAGAAGTTAACGCAGTATTATTTAGGGGTAATGGTTCAACGCGTATTACGATGAACATGTGATATCTCTTTGTGAATTAGAGTACGATGCTTGACAGATTAGAACGGCGGTTCTTGTCTAACAGAATTGATCAAATGTTACCGGTTAATTTGCAGATCTTCCCATCGCTTTAGTAAACCGATAATTCCGTATAAATCTTGTAAAAACAAATTTTATTCGATGACATGTTCGTGATGCTGTTTGTGGTAATTTTTCTGTTACAGTAACATTGAAATCAATAACAATTGTGCCATAGACATATCAGTATAATAAAGAATAACTTGTCACACCGCCTCCGCACATAAACATAAATTTTCTTTTATGTTACCGCAATTACCGACATTACTTCGTATCGCCTATACGATAGTAGTTCGAGTGCAGTCAGTTTTATCGAAACTATTGTTTAAAATGATTTTTAAATGAGTAAAACAATGATATCTTATACAGGGTCCGATCGAAAATGTCTTTATCAGATACAGCATGTTTTCAACGTTTACACGAAATTATGGGTCAAACCAATATTGTAAAACAGAACTACCTTTACAATCATTTTGAAGTGTATTAGAAACTTACTCGATCAAATGTGCGCACAAGAGTAACACAGAATAATTTAGATGTCCCACTTAATGATGAACCAAAACAACTGAGTATACTCTGATCTGCGGAGCATCGTACCACTTTTCTTGTAAATTCATTTCGACGAGCTCTTCTGATAAAATCGATCTCGGAGCTGCGTATACTTCAATTGAAACATTCCGTGTCTCACGTATATGTATCTTTTCCCTCACACAGTACGCGACGCTAAATCGCGAAGCGTTTACGAAGCTGACAATTATTTTTGATAGATTTATAAAAGCGCCTTTCGTAAAATTCGGTCGCCCGTTCAACAAGTTTGTTTCGCATTGTGAGAACGGCGGAGTACTGAATTTGTATACTGGGTGCCTCCAAAATCCTTCAACATCCGGAAATGGGAGGTTTCTGAGACCATTTGAAGCCAGAAGTGGGCATTATTTGGCGAAACAAATATTTCAGATACCATTGAATATTTTAGATTTTATTTTGCCTAAAGAAAATAGTATTTCAAATAAGATATACAATTTCGAAAATAAAATATTTCTATTTGAACAATCTGAACCTGAAAAGAAAATATTTCTATTTCAACAATTTGATCCACAAAATAAAATATTTCTATTTGAACAATCTGAAC
>CM052192.1:11030148-11092562 GCA_028455805.1 Lasioglossum figueresi | reverse complement strand
TGGCTACTATTAACAGATATTTCTACTAAAAAAAGGTCCTTCATTGCGTTTTGCTTTATTATCATGCAAAACCTAGGGCCCCCAGGTAACATTTATTACAAGTCCCGCGCTAGCTTAATCCGGCCCTGCAATTCTGATTCCCCTTCAACTAAATCAAAAGGAGTTTGATTTAATTCAATCAGTATACTCACTGAGTCTCCGAAGAATAAAAATTTTCGGGTACCCGGCCACCCTTAGAAATGATTTCTGCACCAACCTAATAGCCGCTGTTCTTTATCGTGATCGATGGAGAAAATGTTTGTCTCGCATATGGATCCGCAGTCTAGTTTGCACTCGTAGATGATAGAGGATTCAGTATTTTTTGCACGGCAGACGAAAGTCGCTGGCTATCTCTCTGGTAGCGATGATAATCGCGGCAGAAAATCCACGAAAAGACGCGAGATGACGCAACGCGGACGTATAATGTACTCGATGTGTAAATGTCGCATGTTCCTGACTACGACCATTAAACTTTATCGCACTCTCTCTTTTTCGCCCCTTTACCCCCGAGCTCCCTTTTACGACTTGATACTCCGACGTTGTAAACGACCGAAGAAAATCGGACATGGAAGTCGAGAAGGAATAATCGCGAAGTCCTACGATCTCGCTTTTAACCTACGAGCAATCTCTTCAACTACTAATCATTCGTATCGCTATTTAAGCTAACTATCGCTATTTATTATGTCGCGACGACACGTCCCGAGAAGGTGGTTAATAATAATAAAAAGAAATCCGAAAAAAAACAACATACGATTACTATTGTTTCACGAAATCGTCGTTCACTATGGTAAATATTCGTCCGGTATTCGTTGTTCATTCGATGTCTCTTTCTATGATAATTAATGGAGGAACAGGGTAGGCTAGCACTGCACACGTTTTTCGCTGTCGCTGATCATGAAAACCCATCCACTTCTTCTGACGACAACACGTACCCCGAAAACTTCTTCCCCCTTACTTTGATCAGGGTACGCG
Organism: Lasioglossum figueresi; assembly: GCA_028455805.1. Classification (NCBI taxonomy): domain Eukaryota; kingdom Metazoa; phylum Arthropoda; class Insecta; order Hymenoptera; family Halictidae; genus Lasioglossum; species Lasioglossum figueresi. The sequence goes on along the minus strand of CM052192.1, from coordinate 11,091,551 downwards.
AACGAAAGAAACGAGGAGAGGGAGCCCGATGTGTTCTCTTTCGTTCTCTTGTATGTGTCCGGCACCCCCCTGGCGAAAATAAGAAAACATAATTCGAAGAAAACCTCAAGTCGCGAGAGAGTTACGATCACTTGTACATACTTCAAGCGAATAGTGGTGCGCCGAGCGAGTTGATTTGTGCAGATTCTATTATTTCCTACGACGATTTACCGCATTATTTTTCAACGGAAAGTCGAAATATACGTGTTAAAAAAAGGATCTGGTTGTGTCCCTTTCTTTCAAACCAATCCCTCCAGTCGTTTCCCCCATTTACAATTTTACCCTTTAACCCTCGCAGGTTCCTCGGATAATATTTCGGCCATTATTTGTTGCACTTTAGATAAACAAATTCTTCCCATTTGAGGTAAGTTCTTGTCGCTCATGCACCAAGGAATCAAGCAAATGAGTCTACTTTTGGACCCGAAATATGGGTCATAGAGTCACATTCGTGAGAATTATTTTGCACTGCGGAGACTCGACACGAAAACTGCGATTCTCCAAAGTTTTGTTCGTAGAGATCCAGCGTTGGGCCCGAAATTTCGGTCTAAGAGTCCCATTAGTATGCGTCCCTTTGCACCGAGGAGACTCATAATGTAAATTTCGAATGCCCAGAGTAATCTGAGTCTTCTTATAACTCATGCACTAAAGAATCTAGCAAATGAGTCCCCTTTGGATCTGAAATATGGGGCATAGCCTCCCATTCGTGTGAGTTCCTGTACACCAACGAGACCCAAAACGAAAATTGCGATTCTCCAGAGTAAATGGCACAGTTTTGTTCGTACAGATCCAGCGTTGGGCTCGAAATTTGGGCCTTAGACTCTGATTAGTGCGCGGCCCTTTGCACCAAGGAGACTCATAATGAAAATTGTGATTTCCCGGAGTAATCTGAGTCTTCTTATAACTCATGCAGTAAGGAATCAAGCAAATGAGTCCCCTTTGTGCCCAAAATATGAGCCTTAGCTTCCCATTCGTGTGAGTTCCTTTGCACCAAGGAGATTCAAAACGAAAACTGCGATTCTCCAGAGTAAATGGCACAGTTTTGTTCGTAGAGATCCAGCCTTGGGCCCGAAATTTGGGCCTTAGACTCTGATTAGTGCGCGGCCCTTTGCACCAAGGAGACTCATAATGAAAATTATGATTGCCCAGAGTAATCTGAGTCTTCTTATAACTCATGCCACAAGGAATCAAGCAAATGACTCCCCTTTGGGCCCAAAATACGGGCATTAGACTCCCATTCGTGTGAGTTCCTTTGCACCAAGGAGATTCAAAACGAAAACTGCGATTTTCCAGAGTAAATGGCACAGTTTTGTTCGGAGAGATCCAGCGTTGGGATCGAAATTTGGGCCTTAGACTCTGATTAGTGCGCGGCCCTTAGCACCAAGGAGACTCATAATGAAAATTGTGATTGACCGGAGTAATCTGAGTCTTCTTATAAATCATGCAGTAGGGAATCAAGTAAATGAGTCCACTTTTGGCCCGAAATATGGGCCCCAGACTCCCATTCGTGTGAGTTCCTTTGCACCAAGGAGACCCAAAACGAAAACTGCGATTCTCCAGAGTAAATGTCACAGTTTTGGTCGTAGAGATTCAGTGTTGGGTCCGAAATTTGGGCCTTAGATTCCGATTAGTATGTGTCCCTTTGCACCGACGTGACTCGTAATGAAAATTGCGATTGCCCAGAGTAATCTTAGTCTTCTTATAACTCATGCCACAAGGAATCAAGCAAATGAGTCCCCTTTGGGCCCAAAATATGGGCCATAGACTCCCATTCGTGTGAGTTCCTGTGCACCAAGGAGACCCAAAACGAAAACTGAGATTCTCCAGAGTAAATGGCACAGTTTTGGTGGTGGAGATCGAGTTTTGGGCCCGAAATTTGGGCCCTAGGCGCCACGGCCGGCGCAATAGGTTGCATAAGGCGGCCCTGGCGTAGATCCTCGTCGGATCGGTGTTCTCCAAAGAGCGTAAAGGTTTCATACGGGCAGCACACTGGCTGGTAGGAGACCCTTTCTAAAATCGCGGGAGTTGGCCGGAAGTGGCGCGAGGGCCCCAAGAAAGAGGGACAAAGAGGGACAAAGCTTGGCTTGGAACGGCAGCGGTGGCGGCGGCGGCGGCGGCGAGGAGGGAAGACGACGGAGCGAGGGAATACGAATGAGAAAAAGGAGGGCCCCGGCAAAATGGAGGGGCACGCACTATTTCCTAATCCAAGCGAGAGAGAAGCGAGAGAGTCGACCAGCCGACCAACGAAAATGAAAGTGACGGAGAAAGTTGGGGCATTGTTACGAAGCGTAAAGCCCGGCGTGCGACGATGTTATACCTCGGCTCTCTGAAATCGTTGAATTTCGATTAGCGTGGGCATGCACACGCACGAACACGTCCAACAAGCATCAAACCACATACGTCCACTAATATTCGGACGATCTACCACACCAGAGAATCCCTTTTTCGAAATTCGGCCTAACGAGCTGACCTTGTTAGGAAAAGTGAAGATTCATTTACTCAAAGTATCTCTGATTCTGTGCGTTTCGGACCATTCACTGTTTTAGTTATCAATCTTTTTAAACATATTTTTTTGGTGATATGTGCCCATAATTATGAACGTAGTCTAAGCCGTATAATTCTTGCTTCGAGATATATTAAATTCTCCCAAAACTTTCTTTCGGAATGTGTTCCTTTAATATTGTCAAATAAATAATTAGGTTGTCCCAAAAGTTGGTTGTCGATTCATGCGCACAATGAAAATGTATGTTGGGAAGTACTAAAACATTGACGTAAAGATTATGGCATTGTTTGTATTTATTCAGCAACATTAAGGGAACACTAACAGTTAGAAACACGAATTTTTCAAAATGATATTCCATATAATCTTGAAATAACAAACACCATCTAACGGTTCATTTTTGACAATATCGTAAAGATTACCTTGAATTCATACAGTTTAAAACAATGACATGTAAGATAACCGAGATAAACTATTTTTTTATATTTTTGCTAGTCTTTCTATTGCCCCTGATGCGACAGCTGTTCGTTTCGTTAATTCGTTAGGAGATGAATGTAATGAATGACGATTTTGATACTCTGGATCAAAAGAGTTTTTCGGTTTTCGTGTAAGGGCACGGCCCAAGGACACCGCGAACCAGCAGGATTTCTAAATTATCGGCTACCACCTACTTCTGTTTGCGGCCGTTGAGAAACGCGTCGGTCTGAACGAGAAATTGCGCCGCTAAATAGAAATTCTCGGTCCGTGGATTTTTTTCCATCTCCCGGCACGGTATTTCGGCTTCGCGGTGCTCTCATGCTCGCCGCCGTGACCCGGCGATAGTTTACGCTTCATGGTCGCTTTCAACTAACAATCGGCTAAGACTTTGGTGCCCTCTGGCATTTGGCTATCGTTTAGCCCGCTTTCGGCGATGTGCGTTATTATTCCTTGACTCGTGATTGCACTTTATGGCAATGGAAAATTGCTTTTTCAAGACGTCGATAGTTCGCACAATCTCACAATTTTACTGGTTTATCAGGGCATTACCTGCCGTCATTACCGGCAGTAACTGTTACTTGCTTGCTTCTTGTATTTTTCGGTTGCTTAATCCCGTGCCCCTCCATTGTAATGATTTCTTAATCTAATTCTTTACATTTTGTTTACTCTTTCAAGGGAAAGTTTAGTCGATGAAATTTGTCTATTCAATTTCATTGCACATTTCATTGTAAATTCCTGTGATTTTAATCACATTCGGCACGAGTTCTTAACCCTTTGCAATCGAATGATGACTCGGAGACGCTATTAATAATTCTTATACCATTATTATTAATGCTTTCGGCGCAAGAATTCGATCATTTGTCACTTAATTTATAAAGCCATTTTGCACGATGGAACGCTCGCGCCGAAATCATTGACAATTTTGTTAACAACGAATACGATCGGTAGAAAACTATAATTATTTGTTGCATTATTAAATTTATATTCGATAAATTACTAAACGTATTTAAGATTTTAATAAACTGCTGAAAGTATTGTACGAGGTATTATATCAGTTTTATACTGATACAAATTAGAAAATCATATAAAATAGGAATATTTCAGGTTGGAAGAAACATTCGGTTTTCGAATTAGAACAGATATTCGATAATAATTCGAGATAATTCGAGTCGAATTTGATTTATGACAAAAACGAGTAGGCGTAATTTATAGCAGAAAAAATATTAGGAGAATTTTAAAATACTGTTATATTATTTTCAACCTAGTGAACGTATTAAGAAAGAAAATAAATTTCAATGTTTGACTTCAGTTTCTTGCACTTCAGAAAGAAAATTTAAATTTTGCTGAAAGATCCGCTGTCTCGTGTGTCATGTGTCATTTATTCAAATGCCAATGCAAACTTCGAATTCCATTTTCAGGGCAGATGCAATTGTTGCGCAAACGAATTTTGATTTCATCAAATGACTTAATAAATTGATCGACTGACTTTTACGTCGAGCGACTATCGTTACCAAAAACGTCTTACGAATATTTGGCAGGGTGAAAGCCCCAAGAACTCTCCCCTCCCATAATGCTAGTTACGCCATTCACTATGGATCATTGGTATTACGATATCTCGAAACTTTCTCTTCGGCTTAATAAATCGTAATAGATTATTAACCGCTATTGTAATGATAAAAACGAAAGCTTTCTATGGTTCTATGGGTTAGGCTGTATTATTTAAATCGAATTATTCTTGACGAGCATTGATGTCACGTGCGTTACGTAATTAGAAATTCTTTCTACATATATCCATTCGCCTACGTTTTCATGTTAGGTGCGGTGTCATCATAAAAATCGACACACTTTTATTCCAATCATTTTGCCTGTCGTGAATTCGAGTTCTACCAATGATTCTTGCAATGAAAATATTACTAATATTACCTAACCGAGTATCAAAATTGTTTACATTATTAAATATGTTGGTATCTAATCAATTACTAAACATTCAAGTATTGTATGAGATACTACAGTGAATCACGAAAGTATTTGAACGCACTTTAAAACAGTATAACTTTTTTATAATTAAACCAAACGACCTGATGTTTTGTAAGCAACTAGAAGCATTGATTTACTAAATGATCTGCACAAAAGATTTTCCAAAAATTACAATTTTTTAATAATCATTGTTTAAAACTTTTTTATTTGAGCTCCTAATGAAAATTAAAAATATTTGTTTTGTAGACTTATGTTAGTTATACACATGCTGAAAATTTCATCGAAATCGATTAACATACCCAAGAGCTACAAGTGATTAAATGTGGTGAAAATCATAGTTTTCGCGACTTTTCGTCGATTTCTACTTAAAATCCACAGATTTTTATATCTTTCGATGCGTATCGTTTTTTTTCTGCGTCAACCGAATTCGATGAAATGTTCAGTATGTGTATCGCTAACATACATCTACAAAACGCATGTTTTAAATTTTCAATACCAGCTCTAATGAAAAAGTTATGAATAGTGCCTCTTTTACTTTTTTATGTAAATCATTAGCAATTTTAATATTAAAATCTTTTTCGCACGTAATTTGGCGAATCAATTCTTCTAATTGCACAAAACAAGTCAGATCGTTTGGTCCGATCTTAAAAAAGTTATACTGTTTTAAAGTGCGTTCAAATACTTTCGTGGTTCATGTATATCAATTTCAAATTCATACAAAGAAGAAGCATAAAATAGAATGAAAGTATTCTAGATCGGAAGAAATGTTTAATTTTCGGTTTAAAATAACTCCGAGTGCAAAGGGTTAAAGAAAAATGATTCACACATTAGCTAATAAACTAATCCTTCTAACGTCTCAAAAAAACTCAAGCTGTTAAATCCAATTTTGAAAAAGTTATTCTAGGTCAAAAGAAATGTTTAATTTTCGAGTTAAAAAAGCTCCGAGTGCAAAGGGTTAAAGAAAAATGATTCACACATTAGCTAGTAAACTAATTCAATTTTGAGAAAGTTATTCTAGGTCGGAAGAAATGTTTAATTTTCGAGTTAAAATAGCTTTGAGTGCAAATGCTTAAAAAATATGATTCACACATTAGCTACTAAACTAATTCATTTTTGAGAAAGTTATTCTAGGTCGGAAGAAATGTTTAATTCTCGAGTTGAAATAGCTCCGAGTGCAAAGGGTTAAAAGAAAATGATTCACACATTAGCTAGTAAACTAATTCAATTTTGAGAAAGTTATTCTAGGTCGGAAGAAATGTTTAATTTTCGATTCAAAATAGCTCGGAGTGCAAAGGTTTAAAAGAAAATGATTCACACATTAGCTAGTAAACTAATTCATTTTTGATAAAGTTATTCTAGGTCGGAAGAAATGTTTAATTTTTGAGTTAAAATAGCTCCGAGTGCAATGGTTTAAAAGAAAATGATTCACACATTAGCTAGTAAACTAACTCAATTTTGAGAAAGGTATTCTAGGACGGAAGAAATGTTTAATTTTCGGTTTAAAATAGCTCGGAGTGCAAAGGGTTAAAAAGAAATGATTCACACATTAGATAGTAAACTAATCCTTCTAACGTCTCGAAAAAACTCAAGCTGTTAAATCCAATTTTGAAAAAGTTATTCTGGGTCAAAAGAAATGTTTAATTTTCGAGTTAAAATAGCTCCGAGTGGAAAGGTTTAAAAAATATGATTCCCACATTAGATAGTAAACTAATCTTTCTAACGTCTCGAAAAAACTCAAGCTGTTAAATCCAATTTTGTGAAAGTTATTCTAGGTCGGAAGAAATATTTAATTTTCGAGTTCAAATAGCTCCGAGTGCAAAAGCTTAAAAAAGAATGGTTCACACATTAGCTAGTAAACTAATTCAATTTTGAGAAAGTTATTCTAGGTCGGAAGAAATGTTTAATTTTCGAGTTAAAATAGCTTTGAGTGCAAATGCTTAAAAAATATGATTCACACATTAGCTACTAAACTAATTCATTTTTGAGAAAGTTATTCTAGGTCGGAAGAAATGTTTAATTCTCGAGTTGAAATAGCTCCGAGTGCAAAGGGTTAAAAGAAAATGATTCACACATTAGCTAGTAAACTAATTCAATTTTGAGAAAGTCATTCTAGGTTGGAAGAAATGTTTACTTTTGAGTTAAAATAGCTCCGAGTGCAAAGGTTTAAAAAGAAATGATTCACACATTAGATAGTAAACTAATCTTTCTAACGTCTCGAAAAAACTCAGGCTGTTAAATCCAATTTTGTGAAAGTTATTCTAGGTCGCAAAAATGTTTAATTTTCGAGTTAAAATAGCTCCGAGTGCAAAGGTTTAAAAAAAAATGATACACACATTAGCTAGTAAACTAATGCTTCTAGCGTCTCGAAAAAACTCAAGCTGTTAAATCCAATTTTGAGAAAGTGATTCGTTTTTCAAAATTGTACGAATACTTCGTACACTCATTGTATACGGGTGACACGGCGAAGATGCTGATAGAGACATTGCGGGTCAGAACGGACCCAGTCTTCGCCGGCCGACGTTCACCGGCGGCGGCATCGAGGAACGGAAGTGCCGGGCAATAAAACAAAGAAATGTTTCTCGGCCATATCCGAGCGGGGCGCTCGCGATTATATACTTTTTTCTTCCGAGAAGCAGTAACAAAGTAGAAAAGTTTCTTTTCTCGTTACTTAATTTCCGTTTTTGCCCGCGTCGCAATCACCGTTGCGACAAGGTTAGCCACAATGAAACACGGTTTGAAAACGAGACGCGAGAGCGAAGAGAACACGACAGAAGAAGAACGAGGAGGTGGAACGAAGAGGAGAGGAGAGTAGCAGAGTGTGAGAAGCGAGAGAGAGATATAGAGATGAAGAGGGAGAGTAAGAGAAGAGGCAGAAGAAAAAAAAACGGAATCAAATACGTGTACGTGTGTAATCAGCGCGTTAGTGCCTGTGCACGATGGTAAAGGCCTACTGACATAAGAGCCACCGACGAAAGTGCGACGTTACATAATTCGAGCACGGGACATGCGTCCTCGCGTCCGGTTGGCAGGGAACGAATTGCCGACAGTCGTAGGAAAAAAGGATGCAAGACGCCATCCATGAAACCATGCAAGAAACTAATTACATTGTTTTGTCGAGCGGGCGAAACGTCACTTTCGACCTGGCTCACGGTTTTTGCGAGAGCGACCGCTCGCACGAGAAATCGATTTTCCATGTCCTCCAGAAGATGTGTAATCAAACCCCGGCAAAAATTCGATCGCGCGCGACGCGCTTCGATTATGTTAGCGGATGATGCATCTTTATGCAGATTGCCGATTTTACCGGCCGTTTTGTACTGCGAAACGAGACACGAATCTGCTTTGTCGGCGACTACGGTAACAAGACAATTCACGTTTGCAACTTCTGTTAGATTGCCAGTGATTCTGCGAAGTTCAATTGATTCGCATCGATTGCAAAGTTTCTTCCTTTAATTGTTTTATTAGGTTCACGATGAACGTTTCGAGACAGTTATATTTCTTTTTTGTTATGAATACAGAAAATTCAGAAAGCGAAGATTTGATTTAATTGAATGCGTCAATTCGAATGCGATTCAGAACACGCGTGTTTTTTGCCCGGTTACGGCAACTTTGAATCGCACTGTTTAACGATAGGGAAATACGTCAGAAAAAAACTTATTTCTTTGGGAAAGCTATTAAGCGTCGAGGCTGCTAGACATCGTTTCAAGAGTAGTTATGTCGAAATTAATTTTCTTCGATAATCTCTCTCCGTCGTAGTTACTTCGTTATTTACATCCGTTCCCATACATTTCTGGATTTTTCCTTTTCCTAGTCAAGGTTACGTAAATATCATGCCACCGTGGATCATTGTATTGCTCTTGACCTCAACTATTACGCCACGACGATAAAAATATATGTCGTCGTATTTAACAATATAACGATAACCTTGAAGTCTCGACAAATGTGACCTTGGAAGCAATTGTTCGCTTATCTGAACATTTGTAAAAAATGTTTTCCTTCCGCATTTGTTCGCATCCTGAAAAATAAGGAAGTTTCATAAGTGGATAGCGGATCTTTATGCATTTACAACGAAAATTAGTACGTGTAAATTAAAACAGTAAAAACATTAGAAGAATTTAAAAATCCTGTTATATTATTTTCAACCAATTAATCATATCAACACATTACCGACCGGTGATTATTGCATAATTTCGAAAAATCTATGGTACTTGGCTAAAAACTTTTTAACGGATCCTTCAACGGCAACAGCAATTTTCATTGCGAACTAACAAGTCGCTCTCAATAACGTCATCTAATAGTTTCATTTGAGATTGAAATGTAAAGAAACATTTCTATGCTTTCTTTTCGAACAGCACAATTTTTGAAAATCCTGTTAATAGGCTTCCGGTAGGTAAAGTGTTAAGAAAGATAATAAATTTCTATTTCATTTCAATTTGTTGCAATTCAGGTAGTAAATTTTGATTTTGTATAAAGATTTGCCTATTTTTAAGATACTTGAAACGGCTGAATTTGTTTGTTGTCACGTGACGTTTGATAGTATTATAAATTCCGAACGTATATTATTGAATTATCGAATTAAATGATCTTCGACTAATATCTTCGTACACGTCGGAATCTTAAATTAGAAGTTGAGCTGTGCCAAAGTGGAGGGAATATTAACTAAAAGATTAATGAGCGAAGATACATGTTTAAAAAATAATCTCGAACCGAAGTGAAACGGAAACGTTGTAATTGACGTTTGTTCAAATGCCAAATAGCATTTAGACAGTTGCACAGTGACAAGTAGGTCGAGGCAGTGTACACTGTTAGGAAAGAAAAAACACGTGTAAAAAAAATAAAAATATAAAAAAAATATTCCTTTTGAAAGCAATTTGTGGTCGCAGAAATAGCAAACGAGACCAGCTCGGTATTACATTACATAATTTCGATTTTTAAAAAAGCACAGCGAGAGCACAGCAAATTGAAAGAAATTCTACATTGACATTATTAATTGCATGTATTAAAAAAAAGAAACAACGAAAACCAGATAACCTCGATACTCGTTCCAAATTAAAATTCCACGATGCTTTGTGCTCTTTAAGCACCCCCATAATCACTGACAACAATACCATCGTTATACCCGAGAATTCCTGAAAAATATACTTGCTTTCCTCCGTAAAATGTCGAGCGATTTCAACGCTAATGACCCTCACAATAATTAATTCAAGTATTAACGAACAGCGGCGCCATTCGAAAGACACGACCAACCTAAGCCACGATAAAACTGAAAAACCTCTATGTCTAAAACCGACTGCATGAAATTGGCGAAGCGTGTCTAATGATCGCATACCGGCCGTCCGTAATTAACGAGATGAAATAAACATCAGCGGGAAGGTTATAGAAAAATTCATGGACCGAAGATCAAGCGAAAGAGAGAAAGACACGCTGCCACCGGGCGTTTATATTACGATCGGTGAAAACAAGCTTCCGTGTGTCGATGTCGAAGAACCGCGGTCGGTGATCGGCGCTCCGACGAAACTCTTTGTTTCTTGCGTTTTCATCTTAAATAGCAATTATCGTGTTTTCCAGTTAGACCGGGTAAAACAATTGACCCTCTCGGGCTACATAAACCAACCGGGTATGAGCCGACCGGTCCATGTTCGGACAAGGAAAAACTGGTCCCAACGAGCGGCGAACCGGAGATAGGAAACCGCGATGAACAAACTCGGGAAAAGGAACGATACGAACGGACGTTTTGTCGCCTCGATAGCCGGGGAGATTCAGCCGAAAGTGATGAGTCGCCTCCCCTTTCATTCCAGGAACAATATCATGCGCCGTTTCCGTGACGTTCTGAAACTGGTCTTCGTCGTCCGCCCCATCCACAACCACGCGATCGTGATCACTCCTCTCCTTCTCGACGAGCGTCCACGCCAGCTTATTCTACTCGTTCTATTCTGTTAGGTCGTTCGGAAAGCCATTTCGTTTTCCCACGAGGAAACCATTGCCAATTTTTTGCCATAAAGAAGAAGTTTGATGACATTTTGCACTACGATCTCTTGCGATATTTCGGGCAACATAATCCTTTGCCCTCGGAGCTATTTTAACTTCAGTATTAAAGATTTCAATGTTAAACAGCGGCAATTTTGGGTGGTACCTCTGAATTACCCCTCGAATGCTAAGGGTTAACGTATTTTTGAATTTGCATCGATTGGAGAGAAGCATCGTGTTCACGCAACGAATATATAATTGATTTTCTTAATAGAAAATGATTATCTACGCGTTAATCGTTGCGACCCAATTCAACTTTCAATCTCGTTATATTTAAATCTATATTCAAGTTGAACTCTCAGCAACCCCATTTAAATCGAAATTCAAATTCAGCTCCCAGCTACCCAATTTAAATCGAAATTCAACTTTCAATCATTATATTTAAAGCTAAACTCAAATTCAACTTTCAATCATTATATTTAAAGCTAAACTCAAATTCAACTTTCAATCATTATATTTGAAGCTAAATTCAAATTCAACTTTTTAGTCATTATACATATTTAAAGCTAAATTCAAATTCAACTTTCAATCATTATACATATTTAAAGCTAAGTTCAAATTCAACTTTCAATCATTATACATATTTTAAGCTACATTCAAATTCAACTTTTTAATCGTTATACATATTTAAAGCTAAATTCAAATTCAACTTTTTAATCATTATACATATTTAAAGCTAAATTCAACTTTCAATCATTATACATATTTAAAGCTAAATTCAAATTCAACTTTCAATCATTATACATATTTAAAGCTAAATTCAAATTCAACTTTTTAATCATTATACAGATTTAAAGCTATATTCAAGTTGAACTTTTTAATCATTATACATATTTAAAGATAAATTCAAATTCATCTTTCAATCACTGTAGATATTTAAGTCCAAATTCAAATTCAACTTTCAATCAGTATATGTGCTCATAATTATGAAAGTTGTTTATGTTAAAATGTTTAAAGATGAGCTTATCAGTTATTTCACATCACATTATTTCAAACAAAATTAATTCATTATAATTTTTACGATATTGTGAAAAATGAACCATTAGATAGTGCTTGTCATTTCAACGTTACATATTATTCATGTAGTGTTAATATCCTTTTCCTTTAAATATCTGGAAACAAGAAATATGTCACTTAGACCAGTTTCATAATTATGTGCACAATTAGTACAACGTGCATATCGATAGTTCGAAACGGGTAATAGACTGTCGCATACTGCATTGGTGTTCCTTTCGGTTGAAACGAAACGGAAAAAGTGAAAATATCCGGCTCTCGCGGACAGCTGGACAAACGGATGAGCGATCCGAGATCTAATCGTAGGAGACTCTGATCAAACCGTTGCGATTGAGCGAATGATCGGGTTAGTGAAACACTTGGAAAGGCGGCTCAAGGCTCGGCTAGCCTTGGACGCGTTAGATTACCCAATATTCAGGCTTCGAGCAATGCTGCGTGTCGCCGGCATGGGGCAAAAATACACGTGAAACTGTGTGGCACAGTCTACAATGAACGAATAGATCTCGATCTTGTATTCCAGCGGTACTACTCGACTACCAGAACCAAATTTCGAAAAATTCGTACGTTCTATCGAGATACCTTTCTACTACCAATTATATTAAGCAACATAAATATTGCTACTCTTCAATTAATTCCATATTTCGAATTTTTTCACCTGTGCGTCCACTTTCCAATCCGCAGTCGAATCGTTATTATCTGTGAGACTGGAGATTTTTAATTAGACTATAAAAATTCAGGTGGCACACAGCAAGTTCTGCGCGAGCAATGCATATGCGAATTTTTGCGATAGAATTTCAAGAAACTGTCATCGAACGAAACGTGATTTATTTTAAAACTATTCATTAAAGCGAGAACAGAATTGTACTTTGTAGATTGAAATTGGCCGAGGTTCGTATGACATCTCTCAAAGGTTTTCGCACAATAAAATGCAGTCCGGCAGTTGTCCTATTAGCGTTGAAAAGTATATACATAATACGTTGATTATTTGTTACACATACGTGTACGCGTATAAATATGAGAGCTCTGATCTTTTTAGTAGCCTGATTCACGCGAAAATGACTAACACTAGCGTTATTTATACCCTACACCTTTCAAAATAATTTTCCCGTGCAGTTTCATACAGCTCTGCCAAGTTCGTAGAATAGTTGGAAACAATTCTGCAACTCATTTTTCGACGCCTCGTTCAGATTCTCTGTCACATTTTCGTTTCGAGAGCCATAAAAACACTTTCTATTTGTGCGACTGCAATTACATATCTCACAAACATAATTTCATTTTCTGTGAACGGCCTATCAAAAAATTGCCTCTATACGATGAGTGACAAGCGCTTTCGATCGAGCGAAACGTTACGAAAGAAGTATACATGTATGTAGGTGCTGTTAAAAAATTATTTGCAATGTATGTATTTACCAAAAAAGACCTCTCGAGAAGCAACTGTCAATCGTGTTGATCAATTTTGCGGATTGCGAAAGTATAATCTCACGTTTCAACGCGCTGGCATTGAATGGAAATTATTAAAACGATCCTTTACCATCCGATAATTTATGAACGCTGCTGGAACAATTTCTCACACGAGGAAATGATCGTAGAAAGAAATTGATAATTAACCCTTTGCCTTGTTTCGTAATCAGAACGGCAACGATTAATTCGTTGCTAATCGTTTTCCAGCAGGAAAATAAATTATGTATTCGTCGCGTGGACGTATGGTTTCATGATGCTTCTCTTCAATTGATACAAATTCAAAAATACTGTAATCCTTAGCAGTCGAGGGGCGACTAATCAATTAATACACAGTTAATATCCATAAAATGAAAGAAATCATGTACAACGCAATTATTCTAGGTCGGAAGAAATGTTTAATTTTCAAGTTAGAATAGCTCCAACTGCAAATGATTAATCCTCATCCATCCCTCATTTCACGAACTGAATCTGTCCCTCGGTGTCAAATTGACACAGCGATAAAAAAAATCGATATAATAACAAGATAAACAATTATTTTTCGATGTTTATTTTATTCAAATCGATGAGTAAACATTTGTTTAGTTTCGGACAAATTTATCTACAAATATGACAGAGGAGTATGACTTATTTAATGCAGTCCGACAGTTCTCCCGTTAGTGTTGAAAAGTATACATAATACGTTGATTATTTGTTACACATGCGTGTACGCGTATAAATATGAGAGGTTTGATACTTTTAGTAGCCTTATTTAGCGTTATTTATACCCTGCTTCTTTCAAAATAATTTTCGATGTTTTTTTTTATTAAAATTGATGAGTTAACATTTGTTTAGTTTCGGCCAAATTTACTTACAAATATAACAGAGCAGTCTAACTTATTTCGGGAAAACTGTGTCAAATTGACACGAGGGACGGATGGGGATAAGGCGGTAGACTCGTTTCCAAGATTGCAAGGGTGCGGGATTCGCGTTCTCGTTTCTCGATAATACAAATATGGGGGTTTTCGGTAGTCAAAAACGCAAAAGTCCTATCTTTTCGTTTACGAGGCGTAATTTGCGTTATTCAGCAGCATGTAGCTATGAAAATAACTGCATGCGTAGTTGTATTCTTCTGAATAATGCAAATTACGCCTCGTAAACGAAAAAATAGCACTTTCGAGGACGATAGCGTCCTGGATCGATCTTTCATCTAGCGTTTTTGATTACTGAAAACCCATATTTTTGTATTATCGAGAAAAGATGAATGCGGAAACTATCTTTCATTTTTATCCGTGTTTCTTACGTTTGGCATTCACAGACAATTCAACTGTATGTTTACGTTTATGAGGATGTTTTCTTATGCGACGATGACCAACCTTCTAAAATGCAGCAATCTTAGCGATAAGATTTTTGAACACAGAGTGTTCAATAAAATTAATTTAAAACTTGCTGACAATTGCCACCAGTGAGAAAAACCACATTTTTGTATTATCAAGAAACGATGAATGCGGAAACTATGTTCCCTTTTTATCCGTGTTTCTTACGTTTCGCATTCACAGACAATTCAACTGTATGTTTACGTTTATGAGGATGTTTTCTTATGCGACGATGACCAACCTTCTAAAATGCACCAATCTTAGCGATAAGATTTTTGAACACAGAGTGTTCAATAAAATTAATTGAAAACTTGCTGACAATTGCCACCAGTGAGAAAAACCACATTTCTGTATTATCGAGAAACGATGAATGCGAAAACTATCATTCATTTTTATCCGTGTTTCTTCCGTTTCGCATTCACAGACTATTCAATTGTACAATGTGTATGTTTTCTTATGCGACGACAACCACCTTCCAAAATGCAGCAATCTTAGCGACAAGATGTTTGAACACAGAGTGTTCAATAAAATTAATTTAAAACGTGCTGACAATTGCCACCAGTGAGAGAAACCACATTTTTGTATTATCAAGAAACGATGAATGCGAAAACTATGTTTCATTTTTATCCGTGTTTCTTACGTTTTGCATTCACAGACAATTCAACTGTATGTTTACGTTTATGAGGATGTTTTCTTATGCGACGATGACCAACCTTACAAAATGCAGCAATCTTAGCGACAAGATGTTTGTTTATCGATAATTTGTCCTCAACACGGGTCTGCTCAGGGACAATTATCCGCCAGGGATACTATTCTTTGACTTTTGCCGAACGTTGAAAAGGACAGCGGAGCTCGAGAGAACTCGGTCGCCGAGAAGTGTAAACATAACTAAACCAATAACAAAACTTGTTTATTTTTCATTATTTATTGATAGGACTTTGACCAACATATTCGTGGCATTTTTCTAAAGAAAATGATATGTACCAAATTAGATATAATTCCAATTCTATTTACTTGTGTAATGAAGCGCGCCGGCACAGTTCAAAGAACTTCCCATACGCTGTTCCTCCTTGCGCCGAAAACTTTAGTCATCCATTACACAAGTAAATATCATCGGAATTATATCATAATCGGTATGATTTCTATTAGAAAAATGCCACGTATATATTGGTCAAAGTCCTGTAAAAAAATAATGAAAAATAAAGAAGTTTTGTCATTGGATTAGTGTGGTCTCACCGATACACCCGAGCCGTATGATGTCATACTTCTCGGCGAGCGAGGTCTCTCGAGCTTCTTGGCCCCTCAAGAGGGTACACCCCGCAGGAGTGGGGATAGTTCTGGGACAATTGTCGGCCAGACATTTGGGACATTTATCGATAAAATACTGTAGTAGAAAATGGAGTCTGCTCCCTTAAAAACGGTACTTTCAGGCCCGCCTTAGGCCACCTAGCGGTCACTATACCGCGCAAACGAGTGACACGGGTCACCGATCGGGCAACGTTCAGTGGTTGTCGGCTGCCGATTGCTTTTCATTGCCACGATTGCGACGATCGGCCGGTTTTGCCGGTGCGCACGTAGCTCCTCATACTTTTCATCGGCATGTCGGGCGAGCGAGCTCGTTGCTCCTAGCCCGCACGGCAATTGCGTACACGTAAGTGCGTCTGACACGCTTCGATGCACATAGTTCGCGATGCGTGCAGGTGTGCCGTGCCGTGGGGACCGTTGTCGTCGTCGTCGTCGTCGTCGATCCACGTCCACGTTGCTTCGGATTCTGCGACCTTCGCGGCATGCGAGCAGAAGTAATCTTAATCAGAACCGAGCCGGTCCCACGGGGGGAATTTATTTCCCCGCGAATGGTCGGCAGGCGTCAGCCGCCGCGAACATCACTTTCCATTTTGATTAGACAAATTCCATCCGAGCGTGGACATCCATATTCGACTTGGCTCGTTTATCCGAGCCCCTATCTATTAATTCGTCGAATTGAACAAGTATCGTGCTACGCTTTCACTTACACAACTTTCTTCTCCTTCTATTCTTATCGCTCGCCGTTTAGCCGCTTGCTCGCGAATAGTCCGTTCTCCTGCGCACATCTGTCCGGAAATTTATATTTTTCGTGTATGCACTTTAGTTCAGTCTATATAAATATTCGTACTGGAGAAATAGGATTTTATTTCAATTTTCAAGAAGAGAATAACAGCACCATATTTGTATTTAGTAGATTATGTTTTTTGTAGGGATTTATGCATATGACATTGATATGATACCTCGTGCAATACTTAAATGTGTAGCAATTGATTAGATACCAACATGGTTGATAATCTAAACAATTTTTGAATTTGTATTAATTGGAGAGAAGCATCATGTTTACACAATGATTACATAATTTATTTTCCTGCATGATTAACAACGCGTTAATTGTTGCGACTCTCATCTCTCAAACATCGTTCATATTATCGGATGCTAAACCATCGTTTTAATCTTTTCCATTGAATACCGTTTTTAATCTTTTGCGGTCGGAGCGATTCTCGCTTGAAAATTAAACATTTCTTCCGACCTAAAATAATTCCATTATTATTTCTTTCATTTTAGCCATTTTAGGGATATGAAATTGATGTAACTTCTCGCACAATACTTATAAATGTGTAATAATTGATTAGATACTAATAGATACCAACATACTTAATGGTACAGCAATTTTTAGTGATGACTAGACTGCGGATGTTTATGCATTTTTTCAAATTTTGTAGTCTTTGAAGATAGTGGAATGCAATAAAATCATATTTTTAATGGGAACAGCCTTTGTGGATTTAAAACTCATATTTTGTTCATCTCATTTGTTACTAATTTACAAAGCCATTTTGCAAATTACTAAAGTAATTTCGACGCTTCGATCTACATTTAGATCATCTTCAAGGTTTAGTAGAATTGCGTCTGTGAACAATATTTTGTATTATTAAAACAAACTAAGAATATTCTGAAATTTAATTAATTTTATTAACAATAAATACGATCGATAGAAAACTATAATTTATGTACAAAATTCCATTAAATTTTATATTGTAGCATTTTTTGAAAATTTTCATTCACCCCTCGACTGATTAGGGTTAAAAGTAAATCGGGATTTTTTGATAAAATTTCAACGCGAGCCAGTTTCTGTAAAATCAGTTTCCGTGAACAATGTCTGTCACGCGATAGTGGCAATCATTCTGCGATTTCCAAATTGTCTACGCGAAGAAAAAAGTGTCGGTTGGTACACTTTCTAAGACCGATGACTGTTTAACCAATCACCCATTACCAGCGCCGACGTCGAAGCAAAAGGGTTTGCGAAATGTTAGTGCTACGTATACTTGTCTCTCCATTGCCATAATATACCAGCACACTCTCGGGAACAAACGAACAGTATTTACCTCATTATGGTAATTCACCTACCACAGTTAAGTGAAAGTATAAAGGAATCGAACTTTTCTCAATGAAAATGGAATTTCTGACGATGTATCTCCGCGTTGCTGCAACAACCATTATTCAATTGCTATTCAAATTTAATTGTGCCATCCAAGAAGATTGTTGACGATTCGAATAATTATATTATGAATTATAAAAAATACAGTCAAAATAAACCTGAAATGAAATTTATCATTTATTTCTACTTCCACTGTCTTTGTGCAAAATAAAAATTGTCTCCATCAATTGCACAAGACTTGCCAATTAATAATTTCAATGAGTTGCAAACAATATATTGGAAGTCCTAAATTCTTTCAACATTTTAGTCTTAAAATACGTTAAATTGATACTCTACTAATAAGAGAAACATTATTTTGAAAATGGAAAAATGGAATTTCTGACGATGTGTCTCTGCGTAGCTGCAACAACAGGCCATTATTCAATTGCTATTTAAATTTAATTGTGTCACGTAGAAAGATTGTTGACGATTCGGATAGTTATATAGAGAATTATAGAAAATACAGTCAAAATAAATCTAAAATGTAATTTATCATTTATTTCTACTTCCACTGCCTTCGTGCAAAATAAAAATTGTCTCCATCAATTACACAAGATTTGCCAATTAATAATTTCAATAAGTTACAAATAATATATTAGATTAGAAGTTCTAAATTCTTTCAACATTTTATTCTTAAAATACGTTAAATTGATACTCTACTAATAAGAGGAACATTATTTTGAAAATGGAAAAATGGAATTTCTGACGATGTCTCTCTGCGTGGCTGCAACAACAGGCCATTATTCAATTGCTATTTAAATTTAATTGTGTCACGCAGAAAGATTGTTGACGATTCGGATAATTATATAGTGAATTATAGAAAATACAGTCAAAATAAACGTAATATGAACTTTATCGTCTATTTCTACTTCCACTGTCTTTGTGGAAAATTAATAATTGTCTCTATCAATTGCACAAGACTTGCCAATTATTAATTTCAATAAGTTACAAATAATATATTAGAAGTTCTAAATTCTTTCAACATTTTATTCTTAAAATACATAAATCGATACTCTACTAATAAAAGAAACATTATTTTGAAAATGGAAAAATGGAATTTCTGACGATGTGTCTTTGCGTGTCTGCAACAACAGGCCATTATTCAATTGCTATTTAAATTTAATTGTGTCACGCAGAAAGATTGTTGACGATTCGGATAATTATATAGTGAATTATAGATAATACAGTCAAAATAAACGTAAAATGATCTTTATCGTTTATTTCTACTTCCACTGTCTTTGTAGAAAAATAATCATTGTCTCCATCAATTGCACAAGACTTGCCAATTATTAATTTCAATAAGTTACAAATAATATATTAGAAGTTCTAAATTCTTTCAGCATTTTATTCTTAATATACATAAATCGATACTCTACTAATGAAAGAAACAATATCTTCGTGGAAGTATTGCGTCAACGAAAATTCGGAGATTTTTCTCCTACATGAAAAGGGATCTTTACACAGGTTCGATCACCCGTTTTCAATTAACAAACGTGAACGAGCAAGCAGGATTGATCTGTAGCATTCATCGATTCGCCCACCTTGATATACTATTTCATTAATCACGGGTCTTGTAATTTGCGAGAAGTACCAGCTCGTACGTTACGCGTCGTCGGGTTACATAACTATTTTCTGTAGATTAATAAACGAACGTGTAATATCATTCTGTGTCAAATTTAATGAACTTATCGGTTAGCCGTTCGATAATTACATTAGCCGGCAAATTGAAACAGACTCGCAGAGTTTACAGAGACGGGGTCCCTGAACGCGTGTCGTCCAACGTAAACGCCGGCGAACCGGTGAAAGTGAGCACTGCTTTCCCTCATAAGAAAGCTCGCATCTCCTCGATAGTCTCCTTTAAACGCATGCATTACACGGTTATGTCATAACCGAACCGTACACAAGCGAGAAAACGCAACACGCGTGTCCGCGCACGTGTTGCAGCCTAGCACTCTTATCGTCCATTTACTTTTCATCCTGCAGAACACTTTGATTCATAATTGCACCACCATTAAATCATTCCTATTTGCCTGTGTGGACAGCGCCAAAAAATATTGTTAATGCTAGACACGTTGTGCTGGAATTTTAAAGCTTCACGCTTTTAATTGAAAAGTTTGTACGAATTGGAAAAATATTATAAATGAAAAATCAAGTCAAAATCTGTAGAACAATTCCTACAGTAATGTATAAGGAACAAAATGACCGTTGGTTGAATTCGGTTAGAAACTTTCTGCTGGAAATGTAAAGCGACACGCTTTTAATTGAAAGGTTTGTAGGAATTGGAAAAACATTATAAATGAAAAATCAAGTCAAAATCTGTAGTACAATTCCTAGAGTAATGTATAAGGAACAAAATGAGCGTTGGCTGAATTCGGTTAGATACTTTCTGCTGGAAATGTAAAGCGACACGCTTTTAATTGAAAGGTTTGTAGGAATTGGAAAAATATTATAAATGAAATATCAAGACAAAATCTGTAGTACAATTCCTAGAGAAATGTATAAGGAACAAAATGAGCGTTGGTTGAATATGATTAGTCAATTAGTTACTGTTAGAAATGTTACTTAATGTTAGACACTTTGTGCTGGAAATGTAAAGCGTCATACTTTTAATTGAAAGGTTTACACGGATAGGAGAATCCTTGTAAATGAAGAATCAAGTCCAAATCTATACTACAATTCCTAGAGTAATGTATAAAAAACAAAATGATCGTTGGGTGGACATGATTAGTTAATTAATTATTGAGTAACCTTGCACACCAATCTGTGTGGACAGCGCCAAAAAATATTTTTAATGTTAGACACGTTGTACTGGAATTTTAAAGCTTCACGATTTTAATTCAAAGTTTTTTACGAATTGTAAAAATATTTTAAATGAAAAATCAAGTCAAAATCTGTAGTACAATCCCTAGAGAAATGTATAAAAAACAAAATGAGCGTTGGATGGACATGAATAGTTAATTAGTTATTGAGTAATCTGGCACACCAATCTGTGTGGACAGCGCAATAAATATTTTTAATGTTAGACACGTTGAGCTGGATTTTTTAAAGCTTTACGCTTTTAATTGAAAGGTTTATACGAATTGGAAAAATATTATAATGAGAAATCAAGTCGAAGGTCATAGTAGAATTCCTAGAGAAATATATAAGAAACAAAATGAGCGTAGGTTGAACGATTAGTTAATTAGTCATTGACTAATCTTGCATACCAATCTGTGTGGACAGCGCCAAAAAAATATTTTTAACCCTCTGTTGCATGTATTTTTATGACGAGTTGAAAAATATATATATGGCTGTTAGTTGAAAACGAGCGTGGTCATGAAATAAATAATCAAATTTTATTTGAAAATGTTATTTATTGCATTTTATGATTGTTCCTGTATGGGAACTTTATACATATGTGGTTTTATTCGCAAGCGCAATGTTTCCACTTGGAACCACCATGCTCAGACTCTTGAGTATCGTCTACTTAATTTATTATACAACAGAACATTCGAAATTTAAGTCCCCAATTGGGAACGGAATGCAATAGATGGTTAATGTTAGATACACTGTTAATTGGAAGGTTTATACGAACTGCAAAAACATTATAAATGAAAAATCACGTCAAAATCTATAGCATTATACAATTCCTCGAGAAATGTATAAGTAACAAAATCGTTGGTTAGACATGATTAGTGAATTAGTTATTGAGTGATCTCGCAGGCCACAACCAAAAATATACGATTTCAGGAATAACTCAGGAATAACGTTTAAATGTTACACCAACTTAGTCAGTTGAATGGATGTCGCTATAAAATATTGGGAAAGCATTTTCTCTTGGAAAACACAATCGGAGAAATCGTTGTTTTTGAACCCCGATCGAATGTTTGATGACAGGTTCTAAAAATTCGTGCGAGGAGGTGTCCCCCTCCAGAGACGAGAATTTCGAAAACGGTTCGCGCGGGCCAATTCGGCCGAGAAATTTTCACTTGTTCGTGTGGTGTGTTTGCTCGATCCCCAGGTATGGCGGGCAGGCAGGCAAGTAAAAGCAGGAGACTAAGCGTGCGCTCCTTCATAAGATACCGCGTATCCTCGCCGCGATACGTAAAGTAAGGCGGGCACTTTCGAATTGCATAACCGCGGCCCGCGCCTTCATTCGGTTATGTCAGAAGAAAGCTGCCGAGAGCCTGCCTGGGAAATGTAGGTAGGATACGCGCCACATACGTACACACAGCCATTACTGTCTGCCTGCTTCTCTTTAAACGTTATAAATAAACGTGCTAGCTTCTTGCACGGCGGGCTATCGGGGCCCGATCGACGGCCCGGACCAGACGGGAGACCGTCATTCACGTGCATCCTCGAAAACATGAAGAATAAACCTCGCTTATCCTTTTGTTTTCGCGACTAGACTGCGAATCTTCGAATAAACCTCGTCGTCCATTGTTACAAACCGCAGCCGAGACGTTTCTTCATTTTATGAATAATATATGGCCACCTACTCTTAACACCAGAACTACTCAGGCTATTTAACACTATTTTATATAATAGTGTGAAAGATGAAACGCAAGCCAATTCATGTTGATCACAGTTACAAAAATATTTTTGTAAATGCTAATACGACAAACAGCTTTCTAATTATGTAATGATAGTTGAGTGTGCATCAAGTTTAATACTGGCGTTACTATTGTAACGTGAAATTCTCGTTTATCGCAATCAAGCAGCCTTGTCGTTAATTAAATAATTTAAAACAGATTCCTTGGAACATCGTTCAAACGTTATCTTAATTTTCTTGTCAACATTTTTATTGCTTTTCCGAAAAGTCCGATTGACTTTTCTGTTTCTATTCTTTCTCATATTGGGTTGGCGAGAAACGAATTTCGGTATTTTAAGGTGAAATTGAGCCCGATTTTTTTTATTCGAGCAATGAATTTTAATGAATAAGATGTTCTCCCTTTTGTTCGATGATCTTTTGTCAAAAAGAATAAATAAGAAAATATTTTCATGATTAAAGTTCATTGTTTCACCTTAAAATACCGAAATCACTTTCGTGCCAACTCAATAGATGTTATGTACGAAACATCGATTAATGATTTCAGAATTAATTACAAAGGGATCATTAAAGGGTTCGTTAAAGGGTTCATTAAACGTTTAAGCGTCGGCAAATCTTTTGACAATTTCCCCTTTCAGTAATTGATAATAACTAGACTGCGGACCTTTACGCGTTTATGGCATTTTCGATAAATGCTGGAATGTAAAATTGGATAGAATTTGGGTACGATTTCTATTTATTCCAGATCTACAAAAGGCTACTACCATTGAAAATAAGATTTTGCTTATTTCCAAATTCTTCAAATTTACCTAAAAAATTTGAAAATTGCGTAAACATCTGCAGTCCAATAAATAGGTCTAATAATAACGTTTATAAATCATCGACTAAGTGGGCTATTTGACAACGTTTGTAAACCGACAAGGATTTTAATCGGGAATAATTAATTGATGTTGACTCAAGCTTCGTGTATCGTTGAACACCATTCAATTTATAATTCGGGAAGCAATTAACGCGAATTCGTTCGAAGCGATCGATGATATGTTCCCTTCAGTCACAGACAAACTTTCGTCATATAATCACGTAACATGCAGACGACAGTTCTCAAGATAGTTGCATGGATCTCAATTAGGTTTATCTTCGGGGCAATTAACAACACGCAATGACGGTAGCCGACGTACCCCAATATTAAAGTAACATGTTCAAACACGTAATATATGTTTATAACTTTATTATCGCGTGCAGACGCGAGCTGAGAAATTCTTTGACTGATTTATTCTACGTACCATTATGTAGATAATGCTTCGATCATCATTATCAGTGGTCGTACGTTTCATCCATTCGTTAATTCGAACAGGGTAACATCTGTGTCGATATTATTGTTGCATTTAATTAACTTTGACGACTAGAAGCCAGACAACTTAATCAAAGTATGTTATCCGTCGTGAATTGTTAAAAAATGCATAAAACACGCGTTAGCCTTCTCTCTGTGTATGTGGTGCAAATTGGGTCCGGACTGACAAAAACGGAAATGAAAAGTTGAAGAATAGAAAATCACCAAAAATTTTGTAAGAATGCTATCTGCGATAGATTCAAATGTGAAGTATCAAATGTTTTAAACATTGTATACTTATCTTCTAAAAATCAATAAAATTTCATTTTTCTTTTGTTCAAAATTTCTTCAATGTTGCTCCAAAAATGTATGGCGTCCAGTTATCTCCCTGTACACGGTTAACCCTTTGCACTTCTTTGTCGAGTGTGGCTCCACATCGGAGAAAGAAAGATTTATATAAAACGGGTTCTTATGTATTTTTGGACTTCCTTTATTTGTTTAATAGTCTTATTTTGTTAGTTAAAACAAATATAAGTTCCACAAATATAAATTACAACAAAAATTAGTAGCTGTCGGGGAACTGTCCTCTGAAGTAAATTTCGAACAAAACACTTCAATTAGTGGCTGTTCCGTAAAAATTTGATAATCAGCGAAAAATGGGAACGGTTAAAATTTTATTACGATATTCTTGCTTGGTTTTTCAACGTTAACGAATATTAAAACAACGAAACGTGAAAGGCTGACGAATATCGAAGAGTAAACATGTGCCACCGGATTGATCCAGGTCCCCCTCCTACTCGATTAAGAACAAATTCCTCGTGTTGGAATAAACAAAATGAGATTATCTATTAAACCAGTTAACTGCGTTCGACGTGTATACCGTCAATCCAAATCTCTATCGCTGTGCAATAACAATAACCTTTTCAAGAATTAATTGTTAATTTTTCATCAAATAAAAATGTAGTCCTTCCTCGTTTTCTGAAAATTTATAATAGGACAATTTGCTCTGCGTTCGACGCGTATTCTCGTCATTGCTTGATTTTAATTCAGCAGTCGGGGAGCACTTCAGGTCGGGGATTTTAACATTAGGTTTACGGAACCCGTCAAAATGACGGATTCTAATATCCTTAATTTGAGATTACTAAGATTGTAAAGATGTTTCCCTGATGAATTATTTACAAAATTTATTTCTTTGTGTATATATTACTGGAAAAATGGTCAACAATTTAGATAGACACATTCTTGTTATGTTTATAAAATAATGTGAGAAACTAAATTCCGCAGTTAAGAGGTCAATATCAAATATCTACCAAATATCTCATGAACTTTCTTTTTTTAAATCTCATTTACCGATTGTTATTTATTATCGACTGGCACGTAAACTGTTACGTATGTCATTTTTATTTATTATGCAATACAGGAAACAAATATACTGTTTTATTATACGACTGTGGTCCGCGTAAATCTTGTAAAATTGCTGTAAAAGTGTTACGTGATTTTTAGAAGGTAAAGAACCACTGCAATAGAGGGTTAACATTAGAATAGCAGTGTATAGAGAGAAGGTTAAAAGGTGTACGGATACTTTGTACACCCAGTGTAACCATAACATTGAGAGGATTCCCCCGAAAGGGATGGTAGCAGAAAAAGTAGTTTCCCCCCGAAAAGGTAGTTTCTAGGTGCCGCTGGCATGTGGCGTCTCAAGGCGACGGCCAGGACCACCTGAGCCCCCGATTTCATCCGGATACCTGTTTGCCCTAAACATAATTAACCCCCAACAGCGGGGCGAAGCTACATTTGCCGTACCCTGCGGGGAATTGTCATCGTGAAACGGTCCCACGTCAGTGCCACGCGCCTGACCTGATTTACAACCGATTTGCATTTTATTTCCAATCTTTTCAACCCGTGACACGAAGACCCCCCCCGAGTACCTTCTCGCCTCTATTTTCACCATTGCGATCCGTTGCACAGCACGGAATGGCTAAACAGGCAAAAAGAGACAGCTACAAAGTGAGAGAGAGTGAGAGGGAGAGAGAACGAGAGGAGATTTTTCAGCGGATGCCTTTGCAAATCTTTGCGAACGATCTTTCAGGGAAACAAGGTCAGTGATGTCAACATTTCGTACCGATTTCGAGACTTGCTGCAGGAATGCCGTCTTCGCCGTGTCAAGAGACTCATTGTTCTTCTGTGCGGATACAGTTTCGTGCAGAATTATTATTATCGCGAGGACCTGATGCATTCGTAATGAATAGACAGCGGATCTCTATGCATTCATCATAAAAATGAGTGGGTGTAATTTAAAACAGTGAAAACATTGAAAGAATTTAAAAATTCTGTTATAGTATTTTCAACCTTTTATCCATGATGATATAGAAAATAAATTTCTATTTCACTCCAGTTTGTTATAATTCGGGTAAAACATTTTTATTTTGCACGAAGATCCGCTGTCTAGTAATGAACGCGCGAAACGTAAAATATGTGGATAAATAATTTTCAGATAACGCTTTAGCGTAATGCAGTTACAATTATTAAATATTTATTTTGTTTGATAATCAAACGTTACTTTTAAATGACTGATATCATTCGGTACAATAACCAATCTTTAGTTTACCTTCCCTCTGTGTATGGGATACAAATATGCACCCTAGACTGACAAAAATGGAAATAAAAAAATTGACGAATAGAAAATTTCCAAAAATTTTCTAAGAATGCTGTCTGTGACATGTTTCAAATTGTTTTTTCGTTCATTTTGCTCCGGAAGTGTATGGGGTCCAATTACCCCCCTGCAAACGGTAGAAGGTTAAGTGGGTGAAATCATTTTCAATCATTCGAATTTTCTTCGATGTAAATGAAATTGAATCGGAAAGATATTTGTCAGATACGCGTATTAGATATTAATCTATCAAATTCTACAATTTTTTATTATTAACCCTCATCCGTCCTACATTTGACGAACTGAATCTGTCACTCGGTGTCAAATTGAGACAGTAGTAAAAGATCGATGAAGTAAGAAGGTAAACATTTGTTTATCAATGTTTTTTTTATTAAAATCGATGAGTTTTCGCATTAATAAAATAAAAGACACGATGTTCCGGGAAAAATCTATAAATAATAGAACAGTATAATTTTTTTATATTTCGGGAAAACAGTGTCATAAAAAATTCGAGACCAAAGTCTCGATTATTTTGGTACCAGCCTAATCAAAATATATACGATGAATGGACTGCAGATCTTTATACATTTATAGCAAACTTGAGTAGATGAAATTCATAATTGTTGAAAAATTTTTTAATATGAAAATGCCAACATATGATTTACGAACTGGTGTAAAAAGTACACCAATATTCCAAGAAATTGTCCCAATACAATAATACATGTACTCAGCAGTACTAGGGAAAATAGTATATAAAATAGTAAATAGTAAATAATCCTATTTAGTTTAAAGTATGTGTACAACTTTGAAAATAGTATTTTATTTTAAGAATATTGAAAATATTTGGTTTCATGAATTAATGAAATTAATGAAATTAATAGTTCGAATTCAATACATTTATGAGTGTAAATCGTTTCTTAACGATATGATACACTGTACGTTTATACGCTTTCTCAGAGTGTTATAACAATGCAAAAAGTAAAATATTTTATTTCGTGTTTCAGATTGTTCAAACAGAAATATTTTATTTCGTGGATCAAATTGTTGACATAGAAATATTTTCTTTTCACGTTCAGATTGTTCAAATACAAATGTTTTATTTCGTGGATCAAATTGTTGAAATAGAAATATTTTCTTCTCAGGTTCAGATTGTTCAAATAGAAATTTTTTATTTTGTGGATCAAACCGTTGAAATAGAAATATTTTCTTTTCAGGTTCAGATTGTTCAAATACAAATATTTTATTTTGTGGATCAAACCGTTCAAATAGAAATATTTTATTTTCACGTTCAGATTGTTCAAATAGAAATATTTTATTTTGTGGATCAAATTGTTGAAATAGAAATATTTTCTTTTCAGGTTCAGATTGTTCAAATAGAAATATTTTATTTTGTGGATCAAATTGTTGAAATAGAAATATTTTCTTTTCAGGTTCAGATTCTTCAAATAGAAATATTTTATTTTGTGGATCAAATTGTTAAAATAGAAATATTTTCTTTTCAGGTTCAGATTCTTCAAATAGAAATATTTTATTTTGGGGATCAAATTGTTGAAATAGAAATATTTTATTTTCAGGTTCAGATTGTTCAAATAGAAATATTTTATTTTCGAAACTGTATATCTTATTTAAAATACTATTTTCTTTAGCAAAATAAGATCCAAACTATTCAATGGTATTTGAAATATTTGTTTGGCCAAATAATGCCCACCTCTGGTACTCAGTCACACGGTGATACATGTGGTGTACAGAATACACCGCGCGGGTAGTTACGTGAAAATTCAGGTCGCGGTTAGTTAACCCGCCGTTAGTTAGGTGGGGTCTCACAGACCCCAGAGATTTTAGATTGATTGTCACATTGTAACAACGCGTGACAGCGAGTCGGGCCTGAATATATTTAATAATTTAATTTCATGGATCTGCGTTTCTACTCTGAAAAATTACAAACCGCTTAAGCAATACCAAATCTTAAATTCATGAAAAAAGTATTTATTTCTGTAACACAATATATTATTTCGGTGGTCTGTGAGACCCCACCTTACCACTTTCGATACATTTTCCCACCTTACGAACGCCGGATTAAAGGTTAAGGGAGGAAATAATATTCAATTTAGTTTCTATCTCTATAAATCGACGCAGAGAATTTTTCTTTTGCACAAAGATTCGTTGTCTAGCGGTGAGTAACGATGAAATGGGGCAAGATTCGGGTTCGTATATGTAAGAATGATTTTCGAGTGAACAGGGAGTCGAGGAAGTTGAACGCAGCTGCTCTGAAGCCGCTGAAACGAGCATTTACGCCGAGGGCAGGTAAACGTCGCTGCTGCGTGTACAGTGTACACAGTCCGCGACACCTTCCACGGCGAATGAGAAGGAAAGTGGCTAGCACGATTCCTTTTTTTCCTTTCATCAACGGCGTCACACCGGCGACCTATTTCCGTGACAATCGTGAGCACGCATTTGCACGTCCACGCGGCGCAGGTATTTCTCCCTCGATCAACGATCCGGGACAGCTCTGCTATCCAAGGGACCATTGCGATTCTGATCGTATCAAATAATATCAAGATTATTTTCCTCCTCTTACTTCACCGTGAAGAGACCCGGGCTTCGAGCCTGGGCAACCGATCCATTTACAGAAACGTTTCGAATTAACCCTCGGACAACGGACGATTTTTATAGCTTTTATAGATATTTTACACTCGTACGCGAAAGTATTCGAACGCTTACAATTCTGACATTCAACTGATCAGATGTGTATGTTAGATTAAAGCATTTGATGTAATATCCCACATATAGCAAGGGATGGGTCAAAAGGCTACATACACGAAGTTAGAAAATAATTTAACAATATATACCGTTTTTGCAATATATATTGTAAACACGTGCCAGACGTGGCACTTAAAAGTATTCGAACTTTGGACAACTAAGAATTTCCAACGCTGATAGAATGTAGACAAACAATTTCCAACGCTCACAGAATGAAAACAAACATTGCTTGGTTCGCTAGCGGTCGGTCCAGGGGAAACGGTGTTAAAAATTTCTGTCACAATTTTCATTATGAACACTACAACAAGGCAAGGCAAGGGAAGGCAAATCGTTGAGTGAAATTGCAAAACTTGTAAACAGAAGTAAATCCACGATTCGTTATATTGTGAAGAAATTTAATACGCAAGGTAACATCGCTGCTAAGCCCCGTTGTGGACGTCCAAAAAAGCTGACTGAAAGAGAGGAGAAAACAATCGTACGAAAAATCAGACAAGATCCTTTTATTTCTGGATCGCAATTGAAAGAAGTGCATCCCGAATTGTGTCGTCGATTATTAAGAAGTAATGGTTTACATGCTCGAGTTCCAAGACGAAAACCATTTATTAGCAAGAAAAATTAAATTTTGCGTTTACAATTCGCCAAAATATTTATTTATAACAGTAATTCGTTCTGGGACACGCTATTTACGCAGTTAGTTAAATTGCCACAAATTGAGTACTTAAATGACCATTTCGATGTTCTCAGTCAAAAATTACTCCGGCATAGCACTCGGAGGGTTAATAATAATAGGAAACCCCTTACCTTACAATTAACCCCTTGCCGTACTTTAACGAGTCACGCTCGTGATGAAAATTTTAAACAAATTCTCAACAAATATGAATGCTATTTTTTAGAAAATGAATTGACTTTCTTTATAAATGAAATAAAATTTGATTCGTTCGTAAACAATATGTAGGCATTAAAATAAATGTAGCAATACATAAAATATAAATTTTCTTTCCTCTTCTACGACATTTTTGATACAGTTTTTGTGAGAAATATATTTTCATGTTTTACAGATGTCATTTTCGGAAATGTATAACAAAATTATGTCAAGTATTTTCTTCTAGAAAGATACATTTCAATGTTGATAATTATAAAACTTTGTCCAGTTCTTGTCTAGTATTTTTTTAAAATAGTATGTTTAAATACGTAGAGAATTGTGACTACGCTCGGTTAAAATATTCAGTTCGGAAAGAGCCTTCGACTTTGTAACAAAACAGATAAAATAAGTTAGAGAAATTTGAAATTGTTATCTTTCCAGTGTAGAATACATTTTCCGCATTGTAGACCGTGTTTTGTGAACATTGAATATTTTAAGTTGTGTTTTTCCCGCATTCATTTGAATAGACCTGCAATATCATCGAGATATGCAACGACGTCGATAACGTTAAGCATATGGTAACATTTAATTATCATACATCATTGAAAAAATGCATAGTTACACGCGAGACTGTATAACAAATATTCGGTGCAGGGGGTTAAATTTATCGTAGTTCCTGACATCCCGCGACGATAATAATGAAGAAAGGAAAATAACTTTTAGATACGAGTAGGGAAAATGAAATTACACGGACTGAAGGAATTGCTAATGAGAATGGAAAAAAGCCGATAACGCTGGAGAGTACAATTGTTACAAAAGTATAATTAACAACACTCGAAAGATAAACTGTAAGTTCCCTGAAAAACAATGACTGTCCGTGAATGACACTTCATTACTGTCCGTGCACGCCGGCAAAGCGATAAGGTAATATGTACTTTACTAATTTTACATCGTTATCGCGGTTTTACGCAAAACGGAAGCCGTCACGAAAGTGATTCTTTAAATACTGTAAAGGGCGATTGATTTTGTTTTATTACGGGTAACTACTAATCTCCGTTTCACAGAAGGAAAATTAATTGTTCCTTATTACCGATTTCATAGTTGATTCTTGTTCACTGACCAATTTCAGTCGCCGGACGACTAATTATTTTTCATCGAAATCGACATCGATCAAGGATGTTAGAAAATATGATTGAAAATAGCAAAAATTGTAAATTCAAAGACTTTTACGTCTTACAATGTCTACAGCTTTTTTATGCGTCAACCAATTTCAATGAGACTTTGTACATGTATATAACTTACTTAGATTTACAAAAAATATATGTATTAAATTTTGATTATAAGCGCGGATAAAACCTTTAAAAATCGTAACCTTTACTTAGACTGCGGATCTTTATGCATTTATAGCAAAATTGAGTAGATGAGATCCAAAATTGTTGGAAAATTAATTTAAAAAAATCAAGACTCTTCTATTATAATTATTAAGGGAAGAAATAATTAGTTTCTATTTTTTCAAATTGATACAGACAATTTTCACTTTGCATAAAAATCCGCAGTCTATAGACAAAGTCTATACATAATACAAAGTTTCATCGACATCTTCTCAAAGATGTTATAAAATATAATTGATTGAAAATAGCTAAAATTGTAAATCCAAAGACTTTTACACTTTACAATGCCTACAGCTTTTTTACGCGTCAACCGATTTCAAAGAATTGTAGCAAAATTGAATAGATAAAATTCAAAATTTTTGGAAAACTTAAAAAACTCAAGCCTTTTCTATTATAATTATTAAGGAAAGGAATAATTAGTTTCTATTTTTTACAATTCATGCATGCAACTTTCACTTTGCATAAAGATCCGCAGTCTATAGACAAAGTCTATACATAATACAAAGTTTCATCGACATCTCCTCAAAGATGTTATAAAATATAATTGATTGAAAATAGCTAAAATTGTAAATCCAAAGACTTTTACACCTTACAATGCCTACAGCTTTTTTACGCGTCAACCAATTTCAAAGAATTGGAGCAAAATTGAGTAGATAAAATTCAAAATTTTTGGAAAACTTAAAAAATTCAAGACTTCTCTATTATAACCATTAAGGAAAGAAATAATTAGTTTCTATTTTTTACAATTGATGCATACAACTTTCACTTCTCCTAAAGATCTGCAGTCTATAGACAAAGTCTTTACATAATACAAAGTCTATACATATACAAAGTTTCATCGACATCGATCCAGCAAGTTATAAAATATAATTCATGGAAAATAGCGAAAATTGTAAACTCAAAGACCTGTACACCTTACAATGCCTACAGCTTTTTTATGCGTCAACCAATTTCAATGAATGATAGCAAAATTGAGTAGATCATATTCAAAATTGTTGGAAAATTTAGAAAAAATTCAAAACTCTTCTATTATAATTATTAAGGAAAGGAATAATTAGTTTCTATTTTTTACAATTGATGCATACAATTTTCACTTTGCATAAAAATCCGCAGTCTATAGACAAAGTCTATACATAATACAAAGTTTCATCGACATCTTCTCAAAGATGTTATAAAATATAATTGATTGAAAATAGCTAAAATTGTAAATCCAAAGACTTTTACACCTTACAATGCCTACAGCTTTTTTATGCGTCAACCAATTTCGATGAATGATAGCAAAATTGAGTAGATCATATTCAAAATTGTTGGAAAATTTAAAAAAAATTCAAGACTCTTCTATTATAATTATTAAGGAAAGGAATAATTAGTTTCTATTTTTTACAATTGATGCATACAATTTTCACTTTGCATAAAGATCCGCAGTCTATATACAAAGTTACATCGACATGGATCAAGGATGTTATAAAAGATAATTGATTGAGAATAGCAAAAAATTGTAAGAATCTGCGATTTAAATGAATCGCAAACCTTAAATGCCCGAATGAATGAAATTTCCAAGTGATACCGACTTTCGTGCGAGTTTTCTGAAAAATCGAGCACTGCGCGTTGCGTCGTCGTCGTGAACGTCACCGAGTCTCCGACAAACAAAAGTGCGTGAGAGGCTATCGCCGCTAGTAGGAACTGGGTCACAGCGCTGGAAGCGTCGATGTCGAAAAGAATCGAGGACGAAATGGGTCAGCGCCGGAAACGATGTCGAAACGGATCGCTCGTCTAGCCGCGCTTTCTTCGTGACCTTCCTCCCCGGTCTATAAATACGCGTGTGCGTGTGTATGCGCGGCCGTGAGCACACGTTAGAAAGACACACGGTGCGTGCGAGCTTACAAGCGCGTCTATCGTTTGTGCAATAATTGTTCCGAGCGGAATATAGGTCGGCGCCGAACGCTGGTCTAGGTACTTTCAACTTTGCCGGCTGCGCTCTAGGCGGATCCCACTGCGCTGCACGGTGGGCCAAACCGATGAATTCTGTGTCAAAATCGAAGAACTTTCTTATTTAAATTAAAGCCGAAATATTGCAGAATATGGGAGAAATAGAGAGATCACGTTGCAAACGTTTTTTAACTTTGAAAATCTGTGTTAAACCGACAGAATTACAAGGAGCTCGTGGTTCATCAAATACCATATGTACGGTTAAGGTTTTTTTCTTTCCCGTAGATTTTGTCACGCTGATTTCAAGTTCGGTCACAAGACGTGTTTACTTCCTCAGGATTTTGGGGAAAATCGATTTGTGTGTAAAGAACTAACGAAATCATAAATTTCTCGTTGAAATGATTGTAGTCTCTCTATTTTCCCTTATTCCGAAATATTTCAACTTTCATCTGAAAAAGAAATCATCGCTCTATCTCGTTTCTATCGAAAGTTCTTTAATTCTTGAATTCATCAGTTTCGCCGCACGCTGCTGCGCGCTGGGCCAACTTCGATCATCGTGATCGAAAATCATACGATTTCAATTTGTTTATTTTCTACATTTTTTCCAATCCTTTGAGTTCAACTTACACTTGGCTACAGAATGAAATGGACACCATCTAAAAAATCTTTTTAAAATTGAACCAAACCACTTGAGCGTGTTCAGACGTTACTTTGCTAGGTAATCTGAAGAAAATATGTTGTTCAGCTTGCTACTGCTCGGAATTTCGAAAAGTGTCGATACAGAGCGGCGATAAAAGCGACGCGCCAGAAATTCGACTGTGCTCTCTCTGGCTGAAACTATCGTGAACCGCCTATCGTGACCCGACGACACATTTGTCTTTCTAATTCAGTTTTTCATGTGCAAATGAGCCAGCAGGCACGATCGACATGTTCCGTGGAAAAGAGGACACGGTCGAACGCCTAAAGCTATCTGCACTTTTGTTTCCAAAACGCGTTGCCTTATCGAAAGACAGAAAATTGTAGCACAATAAACCATACACAAAGCATCCACAACGTTACAATGAACACAGGAAGAGTGTATCTAAGAGAGAATTTTAATTTATTTATTTGTGTTTACGACGCATCAATTAGACTGCAAGACTCTCGTTTCGAGGATTGCAATGGTGCGGAATGCGCCTTCTCACTTTTGTCAAAAGCACTAATTAAAAGATCAATCTATGCCGCAGTCGCCCTCGAAAATGCTATTTTTACGTTTACGAGGCGTAATTTGCATTATTCGGCAGCATGTAGCTGTCGCAGCTTTATGAAAATAGCTACATGCACAGCTGTATGTTTCCGCATAATGCAAATTACACTGCCGAATAATGCAAATTACGCTTCGTAAACGTAAAAATAGCGTTTATCTGGCGCTTTTAACAACTAAAAAAAACCCCATCTTTCCATCGAGAAATGTGAAATCGCATCTCGCACCCTTGCAATCCTGGAAACGAGTCTACCCCGTTAGGGTGAGTTCCAAACCACCTTGGGCACCAAAATTTTTGATAACACATGGAACTTTTTCCAATGAAAAGACTGCATTGGAAGTATTTCCAGAGGTGCCGGCTTAAGAGAGAATTCGATGAGGCAGAAGATATTATTGTTTGGCGTGATAAAGCATCATTGGACAAGATACTTAACCACTGTCAGAAAGATTGTAGTCTTCCATTGGACACGTCGCGCGTCGCGTAGCTTCGCCACTGCCACGTTCACACCATTGCCATCGCATAGTTAATTCGCTGGTTTCGAGGAGCAGCTTTCGTCGACGAAGCGTAGATCACGGTAATTTACAATGATTGTAAATCCCGGCGTTAGCGGAGTAATCCTATTGTCGATTTCCGGTAATAAAACGCGAACTTGGTTCGACGTTCGACGTCGTTCACGCGAATGCGTTATTAGTACGCGAATTGATAGAATTTTCCATTTCGTTCGCGTCCACGACAGGGTAAAATAATATCATTTACATCCTTATTTGCAAGGAATAACGTTACACAACGCGTAGATGATATTATTAGTGACCCGTCTGGATGATTGCTCGGCAGCTGCCTCTGCCAAATGGTCAAACGGTCTAGGCGCTTTCTTCCCGACCTTCCTCGTCTATAAATATACGTATAAGCTTACGCGACTGCGTTTATGCAATTGTCCGTCGTGAAATAGGTCAAGCTATCATGGATAAGACTGTTTTATTATACCGTCAATGCCGCTTAACTATCCTCCAATTTTTCTTCCTGTTTACAGACGTGACGACCCCGCGCGGCCCACTGTCAACAGATTATTTTTTTTCCGCTCCCGCAGTTTTTCGCCCCGCAACGTCGCCCACGCACGCCGATGGAATTCGTCCTCGATGGATCATTCTTCGCGCGAACACTTTTACGATGATCTAATTAAATGTTTCGGTCGAAGTCAACAGAGAACAGCGTTTACATCGTTGCGTTCGATTTGAATTCGATCGCCAGAGAACATTTTTTTGCGGTATTTCAACCATATGCAGTCACGCACGTCACGAAGATTTTAAACGAAGTCTGACAAATATGAATGTCACGCCTTTCTTTTCAAATGAAATGAGATTTTGTTCGTTTCTAATCAATATTTAAGCATTCGAATAAATGTAGCATTTCAAAGAAATATAAATTTTCTTTTCTATTCTACGACATTTTTAGGGACGAAGACGTTTCGATCGCTGTAACGGTTTATGTTTCATAGATTGAAGATAATGTAACAGCATTTTTATAATTTTATTAATGTTTTTTTCTTACTTTTTTCAATTACACCTATCCATTCTTGTCGTAAATGCATAAAAATCCGCTGTCTACTGATAAATAAGATACCGACTTGTTTCAATAACGGAAATATTTGCAGTATCTTCTGGTACGACTCTTTTTTACGAGAAATTATAATAATTGTTAAGAATCGATACTTTCCCGAAGACTGCCGTCATTCGTCGAAAAGAAAGGATGGCAATTTCCCTGTTGGGAGGAGATTCTCCCATGCGAGGAGGTAGCTCTTCCCAGGGTGAACGCGCTGTTACGTGGCCCACGGGGGAAAAGTGGTCATGGAAAGTGAAAAAACGTTTCGAGAACGCGGGCGGCCGAGTTCCGAGCGCCGAAAATAGGTCAAAGACCAGCGTGCGACAGTCGGGGGGGGTAAAATTCGGGTCATCGGAGGAGGCTTTCTTCGTGGCCTTCCACCTTCCTTGACTTCTCGGTTCTCTTCGTTTTCGCCTGGTCGCCTATAAATACATGGTACGCCACGCGGTTGCGTTCGAACGCGTGTCGAGCGCTTGTTTGTGTGTCGTCGCGTCGGGGCGCACGCATCGCGACGCAACTATCTGCTCTGCCATGCCTCCGCGAGAGTTGCCCGTCGTCGTGCCGTTTGCGACATCGCAGTCCAATTGTGACAGAGCGCACAATGAAGCGGGGGAGGAGACCCCCTTTCCCGGTCCCAACGTTGTCATCGATGATCCACGTGCGACCATTCCCTCGTTTCTACAACTGTTCCCCACTTATCGTACAGTTGCCTAGCTTCGAATCAGGCGCACGTGTTTCCACTTTTTAGAGGATAAATGTACCTCGGACTGGCTCTTATTTCCGACTTTCGAATTTCTATTACGGCCCCTCCCCGCCAGACTTATTCCAAATAATTAACGCTGAACTTACCGAGCCTTTTGACCTCTTAACTGCGGAATTTAGTTTTAAAAATCCCTCACAGAGTGCGGAATTAACCCTTAGCACTCGAGTGGTGACTCATAGTCGCCACTAAAAATTGCTATACCATTATTCCAAATATAATTTAGATTTGTGTTTTGATTATCGATCGTAAGATTGTTAATAACAAGATGTATTGATGATCTCGGCGCAAAGGTTCGATCGGAGATATAAATTAAAGCAATTTTGCTAGTTTGATTAAACTTTCTACGTTTCGATCCTAATATGGATCCTTTTCAAGAGAGAAGAAAAAACTGCGTCTGTAAATTTTAAATAGAGATTTCGGTATTAATGTAATGAACAAACGGATTTAAATACATCATTCAAAATACAGTAATAGAATTATCAACCTGCTTTATGAAAAAATTAAGGACAAAATAAAATGTATAAACACGTGTTGTTTCTATGCCGGTACACAAGTTACTGTGGCACAGACGCGAGGTTAATAGAAACAGAAAACAAAACCAAATCAATGGAACATGAACTAATCGATATTTGGCGGTTATTTCAACCGTAAAACGTCAAACGTAAAACATTTTAACTGCGAGTATACCACATGTTATGGTAAACATTGAAAAAACAACAATAGAGACACATCTGATGACAACAATTGTAATTTAGGTGTTATATAATTAACAACACTCAAGATGGACTAAACTTATTTAGGAAAGGGATTCATCATAACTCGCTACTGGTTCGGTAGTGTTGTGTAATACTCATGAATCGTAGGCTTTCCATACCTAAGATTTACGCTAGGATGTTTAATCGTATGAATCGTTTCCGGTAGTATCCTATTACTTAAGTTAGTCTCTTTTTCAATTGTTTTAACGTTGTCAAAATCAAAACGATGATCAAACTCTAAAGAATGTTTTGTTAAGGCAGTATGTTGTAACGGATTTAAAAAAATATTACGTTTATGTTCTTTAATATTGATAATTTAGATTATCAAATACGTTGGTATCTAAATCAATTACTAAACATTTAAGTATTGAAGGCGGTGTTACATCAATTTCATATTCATAAAATGAAAAAAATCATATACAATGGAATTATTCTAGGTCGGAAGAAACGTTTAATTTTCAAGTTAAAATAGCTCCGACTGCAAAAGGTTAAAATCAAACAATGGCGTGTCTACGCGTCGAACGCAGGACAAATGGTTTTATTATAAATTTGACGAAACACGAGGAAGGATTACATTTTTATTTGATATAAAATTAACAATTCATTCTTGAAAAGGTTATAATATTGCATCGCAGTAGAGATTTGAATTGACGTTATACACGTTGAACGCAGTTAACTGGTTAAAAGTAACTCATAGGGATGGAATTAAATACCTCGAAAACAGGTTCGAACTTTGATTGATTGAATTCGAACTCTCTATAAGTATGTACTTCGAGAAAAACAGAAATAGTACTCCTAGGCATACTCGAATCTATGGCAGACAGTTTC
The DNA here is from genome assembly GCA_028455805.1 of Lasioglossum figueresi. Taxonomy (NCBI): domain Eukaryota; kingdom Metazoa; phylum Arthropoda; class Insecta; order Hymenoptera; family Halictidae; genus Lasioglossum; species Lasioglossum figueresi. Next base: position 11,052,572 of record CM052192.1, on the reverse strand, counting down.
GAACCTTTTACGAGTACTTATTGTCTTCTATCGATCGTATTCAATAAAATTGTTAATGCTTTCGGCAGCAAGGATTCGATCACTTGTTACTTAGTTTACAAAGCCATTTTGCAAATTACTAAAGTAATTCCGACGTTTCGATCTACATTTAGATCATCTTCAAGGCTTACTAGAATTACTAGAGTTGGATCTAAATGTAGATCGAAACGTCGGAATTACTTTAGTAATTTGCAAAATGGCTTTGTAAATTAAGTAACAAGTGATCGAACCATTGCGCCGAAAGCATTAACAATTCTTTTACAAGTACTTTGGTAAACGGAAATAATACTTCCAAGTATGTTCGAATCTTGGTCGAACAGATTCGAAACTTTTATGAATACCTACTATGCAGTTCTGATTTCCAAGATTCGAGTACTACTTGTGAAAGATTCGATTCCTTCAACATCGAAGTATTTATAAGTATCTTTTCGAAACTTGAAAATACTCATTCCGACGTTCGATATCAGTTTGTATACAATGAATACTTTTCAAATGTAATCATTGAAACAATATTGCTTTTAAATAGCAATCGAAACCCATGAAATGAAACTTGGTTATTGAAATTGACTCGGATTCGTGAGTACATATTGAACTTGATCCCATCCCTACTTGCAAGTATATTCGAATCTTGGTAGAACAGATTCGAAACTTTTATGAATACCTACTATGCAGTTTTGATTTACAAGATTCGAGTACTACTTGTGAAAGATTCGATTCCTTCAACATCGAAGTATTTATAAGTATCTTTTCGAAACTTGTAAGTACTCATTCCGAGGTTCGATATCGGTTTGTATAAAATGAATACTTTTCAAATATAATCATTGAAACATTATTGCTTTTAAGTAGTAATCGAAACCCATGAAATGAAAATTGGTTATTGAAGTTGACTCGCATTCGTGAGTACATATTGAACTTGATCCCATCCCTAGTAACTGGTACATGTTCCCTTATAAGAATGACAAGATTGATTTTATTTAGACTTTGTGCGGCTCCTATTATAATATATATATATATACGTGCTCTACTAAAGATATTTATACAATCAATTCATATAAAATCATTTTGATTATTTGAATAATTGTAAAATAATAAATCTGGAACCGGTCATTTTGATCGGTGGTGGTAGGTTTAGTGTTAAAAACAAATCTGTGCAATGTTTACGGGAAAACGTGTCCCGAGACGATTAAAGATTAAAATAATTGATTTGATGCTCATAAAATCGTTTTTCTCGAATATCTTCTAAACTATTTACCACCTCGAAAAATATGTTCAGCCACCTCTTTGATGTCCTATTCTGCTTTCGAAGATATTGAGAAAAACGTCGGATCAAAGTCCAAACATTTTTGTCTGAAATTTGATAATTGAAGTGTGGTTTCATTATCTTTTATCAATAGCGATTACGATTAGTGAAAAATGTGTTTTTTTTCTTCGTGTTTAATCTTGTGTAGATTCTGAGTTTGCGGAACTTATTTATTTTGAATTGCAGATTATTTTTCAAGAGATTTCATGTATTTCTCCTGTTATATTATATGTTACGGAGGAAAGCTGAAGATACGATAAGAATTCGAAATTGAACCTGTGGAAAGGGGCGTGAACGATGTTACGTTTCTATGAGGCTGCCGAGTCACGACGCGATCACAGGCCGACCTTAACTCTAGTCTTGAAACGGGAGCATCGTTTCTAAATGCGTCGTTCGCGATACTCTTTGAAGCCTGTTAGCGCTGCTGCAAACAACACCATCGGCCACGACTAAATTATCCCTATTTTAACACTCGTACAAACGGCCGCGTCGAAAATTGCGCCAATCTCACGTTTTGGCGATTTGGGTCGTTAACAACGCGTTGCCTATTTATTGTCGTAACTTTTAAATGTGCAAGTATTTGCAAGAAATTTTTACATAGTCGTCTTAAGGAGGCTCTAGCAAACACTGCTATGCAAAATTCATCGTGACTTCTCGTGACCTCTGCTTTGTAATCGTAATTAAAGAAAAAAAGACAGGAAAATAGGTGTTACGGAAGAGACAATTTTCAAAGTCTTAAAATATTTTTATACTCTTAATTATTAAACGTGAACTCAGCTGAAAGAACGCTCTTTAACGCTGTATAGCTAGTTTTGCTGAAATTATTCCTCATAAAAAGTATGATGACGCAAACAACATCAACTTCAAGAAGAAATGCGATCATTCTAAGACTTCTCATTCAAACTTCTCTCAAAAGATAATGGCAGACTTATAGGAATTTATATTTATGCTAAAACTTAGTCTGTGCATTTGACACTAGGTTGACGGGAGCCGTTAAAACATAATTATCAATTTCAACTTAATTCTTAATTTGCGATTATTAAGATTGTTAAGATTATATTATTGGAAAAATGGCAAGAAGTTTGGATAGACACATTCTTGTTACGTTTATAAAATAATGCGAGACAGTTATTTCTAGAGCCACGTAAACCTAGTGTGAAGAGCCTATTGGCATAAGTTTCTTTCACTTTTAGAGGAAGTTGAAAGATTGACTTTTGGCCGTGTTTTGACGATTCTGGACTACTGGTGGCGTCGTGTCGTGTCGCGTGGTGGCGACGACGATCAGTGGTCCGCAAATATTTGATGGTCGATTTCGGGTAGCAGTTCTTGGCAGCGTGTCCCGGCGTTCCCGATCAGAGGAGCAAAAGACCGGCCCGAGCAGCGTCGACCAGTGGCAGAACAAGATACATAATAAGAATGGCCACTATTATTTTGACATGACTTGGATCGAGCAACGCTGCTGTGGTGAGCCGCGTTCCCGGCTTACGTAATTTCGTTCGACCGCCAACGTGCCACGAGCGGCGACGAAATGAAAATGAAAGTAAAGTAACCAAACATTCGGTCGCCACCATTCCCGTCGCTGCCAAGGAGGATAGCGAGAGAGTTACCCGGATGCCCGAGAAAGGGGGACCTTTGTTTGGTAAAAGTTTCTTCCCGTGGAGAACTTCCTGTCCCCGGTTTCGGCCCAGGAAAACGACGCCTTCAACCCGTTCAGCCCCAACGCAAACACACGATTTTTAATGTACACAGCGATAAATTTAAAGCATAGCGATTTTTATTTTAATATTTTCGGGCTCGCGTAATATCTGTAAAATGATGGGATTTTTCAACTATTTTCAACCAGCTACTTCAGCCTTTTTGAGCAGTCTTTACCGTTTACTATAATAATTTAAATCGAGGTAAAGTTTTTCTTATAATAAATTTATTTCAAGTCAATTCTTATAGAAAATTAATTTCAGATTTAAATTGAGGGAGATTTTAAGTTTATATTAATTTTGAAGGAGTCAAGAGAAAAATTCTCATAATGAATTTGTTATATATATTTAATGCTCAACCATTTATTACAATAACAATAGTATAATGCGGAGGCCTAACTGGAACACACGAATTTTAAAACTTCTCGAAATTAACAATTTCTCATTTTTAAAATAATAGTCATTTCGAGCGCTTAGTGCAATTGTGATGATCAACTGAACATCTACTAGTACTAGCAACAAATATTGTTCTTCGTTTAACTGCTCAACAGAGCAAAATTGTACCAGATATTTCGCAGTTTTGTCCAGTATGTATTGTTTCGTTCGACACGTCTCTTTTCACAGTGGGGCTATTGTTATTTACAATGTCGAGAGCAGGAAGTGACAAACAAATTTCAACATTCTGAAATGTCTGACCTGATATTTCTCGGACCGGTCTATTTTCTTACAAGTTAGTCAGTTGACCAAGGAGTTGGCTCAGAGCCACCTATTGCACCTTAGCAGCCTCTTCCTAACTTCCCGGACCTTGCTCCCATTTCTCTAGTCGAGGTGAGACCGTGTAAATAGATTCGCATCTCGAAAAACGGTTATTTTCACGAAAATTGATCGCGCGAGATCGTGCGGGTCCGCAAATAACAGAATTACACTGTGACGACGAAAAACGTGCATCGATATCATAAATAGACAGCGAATCTTTATGCAAAGTAAAAATGTTCTACCTGATTTGCCACACAACTGGAGTCAAGTGGAAGTTTATTCTCTTTCTTCATTCGCTATTTAATCGAAAGAAAAATTTTTAGGGAATTTCTTCGTTCAAGCAGTGTATGAAATGATCAATGTTCGTAATCGATCCATATAGGTTTAACAAAACATATTACGTGTAACACAAACAATGTTCAATTAACGACTGACCAATTTTCCAAACAGAACGCTCCCCGTGCACTCTTATTTCTTTATTTCGTTCAATCAAATTCACTTCGCCTAATCATTTTTTTCATAAATTCATAAAATCCGATGTCTAATCGTAACGCATCGATGGAAAAATTCATAGAAAAGTTCTTTCTACAAGCAGTGTATGAAATGATCAATGTTCGTAATCGATCCATATAGGTGTAACAAAACATATTACGTGTAACACAAACAATGTTCAATTAACGACTGACCAATTTTCCAAACAAAACACTGCTATGTTCATACTCATTTCTTTATTTCGATCAATCAAATTCACTTCACGTACTCATTTTTGTCATAAATGCATAAAATACGCGGTCTAATCGTAACGCATCGAAGGAAAAATTCATAGAAAAGTTCTTTCTTCAAGCAGTGTATGAAATGATCAATGTTCGTAAACGATCCATATAGGTTTAACAAAACATATTACATGTAACAACAACGATGTTCAATTAACGACTGATCAATTTTCCAAACAAAACGCTCCCTCGTGCACTCATTTCTTTATTTTGTTCAATCAAATTCACTTCGCCTACTCATTTTTTTCATAAATGCATAAAATCCGATGTCTTTTCGTAACACATCGAAGGAAAAATTCTTAGGAAAGATCTTTGTTCAGGCAGTGTATGAAATGATCAATGTTCGTAAACGATCCATATAGGTTTAACAAAACATATTACATGTAACAACAACGATGTTCAATTAACGACTGACTAATTTTCCAAACAAAACGCTCCCTCGTGCACTCATTTCTTTATTTTGTTCAACAAAATTCACTTCGCCTACTAATTTTTTATATAAATGCATAAAATCCGATGTCTAATCGTAACGCATCGAAGGAAAAATTCATAGAAAAGTTCTGTCTTCAAGCAGTGTATGAAATGATCAATGTTCGTAATCGATCCATATAGGTTTAACAAAACATATTACGTGTAACATAAACAATGTTCAATTAACAACTGACCAATTTTCCAACCAAAACGCTCCCTCGTGCACTCATTTCTTTATTTTGTTCAACAAAATTCACTTCGCCTACTCATTTTTCATATAAATGCATAAAATCCGATGTCTAATCGTAACACATCGGAAGAAATTTTTTTAAGGAAGTTCTTTGTTCAAGCAGTGGATAAAATGAGCAATGTTCGTAAACGATCCATATAGATTTAACAAAACATATTATGTGTAGCAACAACGATGTTCAATTAACGACTGACTAATTTTCCAAACAAAACGCTCCCTCGTGCACTCTTATTTCTTTATTTCGTTCAACCAAATTCACTTCGCCTAATCATTTTTGTTATAAATGCAAAAAAATCCGCTGTCTAGTTTCGCTGTAAGTTCTTTGTTCAATTAGTGAATAAAATGAGGAATGATCGTAAACGATCCATATATCATTCTCTGATTCTCACCGCTTAAATCCACGCGTTCTTCGCACTTTCTTTCTGTACATACTGTACACGAACGTGCGCGCCTAACTTCTAAAAAAAAAGAAGGAAAATCTAACTCTTTTTACGAGTGTCCGAATATTATTTGCGAGTGCCTGTAATTACACCTGGTGACCGATGGAATGTAAGATCTCAACAATGACAGGCAGCCTTGTTGCAGAAATAGCGCTCGGGAGATTAAATAACGATTTGCGAGTACTAATTTCAACAGACATGCGGTTTGTGTTCATTCACTGGACAGGTCACCCTATCGTTGAAACTCGAGGTTGTACGTAGCTGGAAGTATTCGCAGCGAAACTGTCCGAAAGCCCGATTTCACTGGCACAGTTTCCCATCGAGAAGAGTTGGCAATAAAATCAAATCGTTTTCCCCTCCCCTCGTTTCCGTGTCGGTGCCCTTAGACGCGTTAATAGGCGCGCGTCGAAGGCCAATTTCTAATCCCTTTGCGACTCAAGGATAAGAGAAACACGGTTCCCGTTGTTGTCCGAGCAAAAAACACGTTACGGCAGAACGAAAAACTAGACGAAGAAAAGAGGCCTGGCCGGCAGGGTTCGAGTGAAAATCGTTTTGGATAACACGGCGGTTTCCTCCTACGCCGGGGAACCGAGCCAGCTCCGAGCTACGACCGGGCAAAAACGAACAGGCAACTTCCTCAAACCCTTTTCACGGTGGTAACAATAAAAACAAAAAACCACTGGTGTAGAAGAAAGGGAAGAGAGATGCGGCCCCGGAGGCGTAGGAGAGGTTTCAGGCATAAAAACTCTCATAATCTGGGCATTGTGACCGATAACGGCTCGAATAATTTCCAGCTGGACGCCTGTAAACGACCTCGTAAACACCTCGTAATACTGGAGAACTGTGGCCTTTTTTTTCTCACCAGACCTTCGTCGGAACGGCCGAACAGAAAGGGTTCGTTTGCGATTTTTCTGGTCCGTGTTAGGAGATGGCCGTCCTCGTGCTCCCTTTCTTCGGCTTCCGATATAGTTTTCGGTAATGCTGACCTTGGACGTTTCCTTCGGCAATACCCTGGCCCTTCAGAATTCAATTTTTCGGACAATGAGGCTCATGGACGACTCGAAGTATTTTATTGGCCTCGCTGGAAAGTTCTATTCAGTCTCTAACGTTATGGCACTGTCGCCCGCTCATCGGGGCTGGAGAAATAGATTTGATGTACAGTGGGTGTACAAAGTGTACGTACGTCCTTTAAAATAGAATAACTTTTTTATAATTGTACTAAACGACCTGATTTTTTTTATTTCTTTGGACGAAGGATTTGTTAATTTTATCAATCGTCGCTAAAATTCTTGCGAATCAATGTTTCGAAATATTTTCTAACTCGCTTCTCCGAGAATGGTGTTAATCTTCTATAAAGCCTAAGATGATAAAAATGGATTACTTAATTTCCATGAAATTTTCAACATGCGTGTAACTACTATAGATCTACAAAACATATATTTTAAATTTTCTTTAAAGGCCCGAATAAAAAAGTTTTAAAAAATGCCATTTTTTATTTTTGCACGTAAACTTGTAAATAATAATTTTTCGGAAATCTTTTTCGCATATCATTTCGTAAACAAATGCTCCTAATTGATTATAAAAAATCAGGTCGTTTGGTACAATTATAAAAAAGTTATTCTATTTTAAGAGGTGTACGAACACTTTGTACACTCACTGTATATCTACATCGTAAGTACATATGTGCCCATAATTATGAAAGTGATATGACTCATATATTTCTTGTTTCGAGATATTTAGAAAATTACATTTCTGTAAATTAAAAAATATTTCTATATTATGAAACATTTTTATTTAGAATTCGATTAGTCTTGATCAATGAAAATTTATTATGAATGTGAAATTTTGTGTGAATCTCGTACGATGATGTATTTAAATTTTGAATTGACACAGGCCGTTTTCGAAATTAACTGAACAACCTCTATAAATGACTTAAATTTAATTTATTTACGTGTATTCATTATTTCTAAAAAGTAATCCATTTTGATCATCTTAGGCTTTATAGAAGATTAACACCATTCTCAGAGAAGCGAGTTGGAAAATATTTCGAAAAATTGATACGGAAGAATTTGAGCGATGATCGATAAAATCATCAAAGCCTTCGTCCAAGAGTTAAAATCAATTTCACGAATCACCCCAGTGCGTTAGTCGCGTGAATTAATCACCGAGTTGTTATACATGATCTATCGACCTTTGATTCATCGATTACCTTGATTCTCTATTCTTGTAATGTAAAGTCACGAGTCTGCACGAGTATGCCTGTGACGTCGTAATAATAAAAATTGAAATATTTCAAAACAGCCTTTTTCGTTCCCGGCGTCGCGTCGCCTTCGCCATATTTACGCAACAAGTAAACACCGATGCGCGTCAGCCTTCGCGGAAACGAAATGCACATTTTTTTACAAGAAATTCCGCGGACATTGTCGCTAATTCCCCGGAATAATTTAGATAATACACTCTATCGTTTGTCGGTTGCGACGGAATATTCATTTGGGGCCGTTCATTTTCGCGAACGCGATGGGGACGGAGGAGGAAAACAAAATCGTGACGAAGGAAAAGCGCCTCCCCGAGGAGAACCGATAAAAGGCGGTAGGAAAAAACTTTTCCGCGTTTGAATAACCATGAAGCACTCCCAGGTTCTCTTCGCGAATCATTAAAATAGCTCCTCGGCCGGCTCGACAAACTTCACGCGAAGCTAAGCTGCAATCTACATAGTTATTGCAACCATTAAAATCAGCATTTATCATTCGGACGACGAGGTGATTTGCGGGCGGGCACCGGATGAAACAAGAGTATCAGAGAAACGATATTCGTAGCACGATCGCAGGAAACATTTATTGAAATGTAAATTCTGATAAGACCGCGGTTAACTGGGAAATGGAGGAACGAGAAGTATCTCCTGGAAACGAAACCGCGAATTAACTGCCGCGTAACTACACGGCTCGGCGAGAACAACGCGTGCTCGTCGAAAAATAATTGCATTGAATTGCCATGTTTGTCGCGATGTTAATCTCGCGTCCACGGGACAAAAATGAACGAACCTGCTTTCTTCGCGGTGTTAAGACGCGCGTTAAGAGCGAGCCTCATCGAGATCGCGCTTTTCGTTATTGTACTATTTATTTTACAATTATTGAAATGATAAAAATGATTTCACAAGAAACGATTGCACGGATATCTTTAGTAGAGCACAATACAGGAGCCGCACAAAGTCTGAATAAAATCAATCTTTTCTTTTTTATAAGGGAACATGTATGTACCTTTAACCTCTTACCGTATCATTTTCGTCACAGTTACAGCAATTAAAACGTATTTATCCCGAAAAATGTCGTAGAAGAGAAAAGAAAATTTATATTTTTTGTATGGCTGCATTTATTTTAATGCTTAAATACAGATTACAAACGAATCAAATTTTAATTTCATCTAAAATGAAACGCGTAACATTCATATTTGTTAGACTTTGTTAAAAACCTTCATCACGAGTCTGACTGGTCAAAATACGGCAAGGGGTTGGATAATTTTATATGAAATAAATGACTAAACATTCGAGTATTGTATGAGTAAATGGCATGAGTTCAATAATCAATATGCAACAAATGAAAAAAAATCGTATACAATGGAAATATTCTAGAGTTAGAAGGTTTTCGTGTTAAAATAGTTCTGAGTGCAAAGGGTGATCGTTAGGGATGGGATCAAGTACCTCGCAAACAGGTTCGAACTTTGATTGATTGAATTCGAACTCTGTAGTATAAGTATTTCGAAAAACATTTATAGTACTCCTAAGTATGCTCGAACCTATGGCAGACAGTTTCGAACCTTTTACAAGTACTTTGGTAAACGGAAATAATACTTGCAAGTACCTATTGGTCGAACAGATTCGAAACTTTTACGAATACCTACTATGCAGTTCTGATTTCCAAGATTCGAGTACTACTTGTGAAAGATTCGATTCCTTTCAACATCGAAGTACTTATAAGTATCTTTTCGAAACTTGTAAGTACTCATTCCGAGGTTCGATATCAGTTCGTATAAAATGAATACTTTTCAAATGTAATCATTGAAACATTATTGCTGTTAAGTAGTAATCGAAACCCATGAAATGAAACTTGGTTATTGAAATTGACTCGGATTCGTGAGTACATATTGAACGTGATTCCATCCCTACTTGCAAGTCTATTCGAATCTTGGTCGAACAGATTCGAAACTTTTATGATTATCGTACCGGAATCTACTATGCAGTTCTGAATTCCCTGATTCGAGTACTACTTGTGAAAGATTCGATTCCTTCAACATCGAAGTATTTGTAAGTATCTTTTCGAAACTTGTAAGTACTCATTCCGAGGTTCGATATCAGTTCGTATAAAATGAATACTTTTCAAATGTAATCATTGAAACATTATCGCTGTTAAGTAGTAATCGAAACCCATGAAATGAAACTTGGTTATTGAAATTGACTCGGATTAATGAGTACACGTGGAACGTGATTCCATCCCTAGTGTCTGTCTTGAATCAGTTCGAATATAATGCAAAGACAAATAAGCTGGAGAATTGATTCCTGTGCGGAAAAGCTTTCAAGCCGCGCGAACGAGACGAAATCGACTCGAGTTTTCCCTCTTTCTTTTTCCATCGTTTATTCCGAGCCTTTTCTCACCTCCCGGCCGCCACCGCGCTGCGCCAATAGTTGAGTACCACGAGTGTCGTTTATGGCCATGTCTAAGTTGGCCGAGGCTACATTTTACAGCGTTTCTGTCTCAGATGGTTCTTTGGTATCTACGCTTCGTTTCTCCTATCTGCTTGTCCAAGGTTGCAATTTTGTCGCGCGCTGTTTCCTTCACTGTGCCACCTTCCGTCTGCGCGAAGTTTTTGCGCTTGTTGCAGCGCAGCGCTCCGAAACGGGGAGAGAAGCCTTATTTTTTCTATTCCCCGGTGCCTCGTCGTTCGTTGCATGCTTTCCGCATCGCCAATCAGCGGCTTCCAATAAAAGAAACATTCGATGTGCATCGGCAATTCGCTGCATTAGGAACGATGTTTCTCCAACTCGCCGAAAATTAGACGGCAGCTTCCGTACTGTTCTATTCTAATTAAAAAGCTTCCTGATTTTTTTTACTACTTATTGTTTTTCCTAGTAGGCTGCGGATCATCATTTACAGTTAAAATTGTCTACAAGTTCTCTTAACCAGTTAACTGCGTTCGACGTGTACACGCGTCAATCCAAATCTCTATTGCGGTGCAATAACAATAACTTTATCAAGAATGAATTGTTAAGTTTTTATCAAATATAAATGTAATCCTTCCTCGTTTTTCGTAAAATTTATAATAGGACCATTTGCCCTGCGTTCGACGCGTATACTTGACATTTTGCTTGATTTTAATTCCACACTCTGTGGGGGATTATTAAAACTAAATTCCGCAGTTAAGAGGTTAAAACACAAAATTATTATGAGAAATATATTTGCAAACTTCAATGTACACGAGCTTCGGTAGACTGCAGATTTTTAAACATTTATGAAGAAACTGGCTGGATGAAATATAAAACAGTAGAAAAATAGAAAAATTCATGAATATTGTTTGGTGTTTTCAATGCAACAAAATCATTAAGGGATGAAATCAAATTTTATGTTACTCCTATATTTTGAAATATAAGAATACATAACAGAGAAAAGGAAAGATGCTGATAATAAAACTAATCACTAGCTTTGTGATGAAAATTAATAAATTCGACGTGAAACTGCAATACTCGTTGAATGCTGAATTGATAAATCATAGATTTAATTTGATTTTTGGGAAGAGCTTGTACTTGGTTCGAACTATGTATTTTGTGAAGTCGCAAATAAATAGACACGCGGATAAGTTTAGAGAGTCTAAAATTAAAGAACTCGCTTTTTTTCTTTTAATAGCTTCGGTACATCAAGAATGCGGAAAACTATACTCTGTCTCATTCATGTGAGATTACTCATTTATGTATATTCGCACCGCTCTGTATATACTATGGTTTCATTGAATAAGTAACAAAATAAGAAAAATCTATCAGAGACCTTGTTTAACTTCTATATGTATAATCGTGTCTTACAAGTGGTGTTTGAAATTGAATAAAAACTTCAAGACTAGTGTAATTTAAAATTCGGTAGAATTTAATTTTTCTGATTTTGAACGAATCTAATTTTATTTTTCTGATTTTGAATGAATCCAATTTTATTTCTCTGATTTTGAATGAATCTAATTTTAGTTCTCTGATTTTGAATGAATCTAATTTTAGTTCTCTGATTTTTAATGAATCTAGTTTTGTTTTTCTGATTCTGAATGAATCTAATTTTAGTTCTCTGATTTTTAATGAATCTAATTTTATTTTTCTGATTTTGAATGAATTTAATTTAATTTTTCTGATTTTGAATGGATATAATTTAATTTTTCTGATTTTGAATGAATCTAATTTTATTTCTCTGATTTTTAATGAATCTAATTTTAGTTCTCTGATTTTGAATGAATATAATTTTATTTTTCTGATTTCGCCTGCTTCATAGTAATTGAAGAAAGTGAAAAATCCGATAAAATCCGATTTGAAAAAAAAGGTCCATAAAAAATAGCTTTCGAATTGACAAGGAATAGTCTCTTAATTCGCAGCTTTTGCTTTCTCACGTTGTTGATAATATCAATCAACTTTGATAGTTATATTTGGATTGTGTAACTCGCTGATAGACTGTTTACGCTGACGATGTAGTAAACAGAACTTGAACTGGAACCTAATCTTAATTCTATAAAAGAAAAGATGTTGGTGTTAACCAATGTTAACCTATATAATTAACAAATATACACTGTTTATATATACCTCGCAGCTGAGGTCTCTGGATATCTATCATTCAAAAGTTGAACAATTTAGAAATCAGATACAGACCTGCACTCTATTGTATTGCTATTGCATATAAGTCGTGTGATCGAACAATCAAATATTTTATACGAATCTGATACTCTGTTAGTCGGAAGTACAATTTAATCGCTCGTTTATAATCTGTATAATTTTATAGCGATTGCGAACAGAAAACAGGGGAGGAAGTCGTAATGGCTCACCCAATAATTGTGGCGTCGAAGTCGAGATTTTCGATGGAAAACATCAGAAACGATTAGAATCGAACCGATTCATTTCGTCGAACACGTTATTTTCGACACAGGTAGCAGATAAGGTCAAGAGGCTGGAGAGAATGATAGATCAATAAGATCAATCGTGTTCCAGGTAACGCGGACACTGTCACCAGATAAGGGGAGCACGAATTCAGGGGAAAAAGTGACCTCCTCTCTTTCCGGTACCGGACACATGGTTGACAGAGATGAAACACGTCACGTGACCGGACTGTGTAAACAATTCAAGTATATTAACCCTTTGCACTCGGAGCTATTGTAACTCGAAAATTAAACATTTCTTCCCACCTAGAGTATTTCCATTTTCAATGATTTTTTAAATTTAATGGATACGAAATTGATATAACATCTCATGCAATACTTAAATGTTTAATAATTGATTAGATACCAACATATCTAATAATGTAGACAATATTTTAAATAATGGCACAGCAATTTTAGTGGCGCCCCAGAATCACCGCTCGAGTGCTAAGGGTTAAAATATATTCTGGTATATTTTGGTGTATTCAGGAATATTCTGGTACATCTTACTGTACTCTGGTGTATTCTAGTATATTCTGGTATACTTTAGTGTACTCTTGTATACCAGTCTAGCGAGGACACAAGTCTTAATCTAGCGATACTGTACACAGGTTCGATACAGCGGATATTGGAAAGATTGAGTTGACAGGAATTCCGATACGGGGGTCTCTCGTTTCCATCGAAGCGGTCAATGAAAAATCGACTTTTACGGCTGGCGGTAGGCCACCGAAAAGAAAGATAGCGCCGCTAGAAGATAACAGGAAGATAAACAAAATAAAGAACTTTCCAAGCGAAGGTGTAACTATGGCGGACGAATGTTTACATTTGAACGTTGTTGCGTCGCAATCGAGCGAGGATTGTTCGACCATTTCACAACGATAAGTCAATAGCGGCGTCGGCGGCGGCGGAGGCAGCGTCCATATGGTAACCGAGCAATCAATTTCCCGTATTATTGAATGTCGATACACCATCACAGCTCTAATCGCTTAATTAATCAGCCGGTGGACGGCGAGCCAGGCATTCGCAAGGTGGAGCGGGGACGATCGACGAGAGGATTTCTGCGAAACGAATCTCTAGGAAAACCGAAACGAAGAACAGGCAACCAGCCGTTCGCGAACAACGAGCTAAGAGTCCCCGTGTCATCTATAATATTGCATAATCCCCCTGTTAGCATCGGTGTATAAATAGCAGGCGTTAAATGCATGCACGAATTTTAACGAGCCGACGCCGCTGCGCTCTTCTCTAAACCAACACAACCCCTTAAACATTTTTAAATCCTTCCCTTGCGTCCGCTGTGCAAATTGCCCCGTGGCACAGTGTGACATTTCGATCATTTAGGGCCATTAAATTCTTAATGATGTTGTCTCTTCTTTTTATTATGTATTTTGTTAAAACCATTGAAAATATGACGATTTCTAAGTACTTTAACATGACTTTCATTGTACTGACCGAAAATACGTACTTTAACCGTTGCAAATTATTTCATTTCTGTAACAAAATTCACGACTTCGATATTCAACGAAGAATGAAATTCATATTCGCTAAACAATGAAAAGTGTATTTAAATTTTGTATGGTAATTGTTTGTTACCAGTCATAAATTATGCAAGGTCTCTAAGGTATATGACAGATTTTTAAACTAAAAATATTGAAAAGAAATCGCCAAAATAAACAATATATAATATAAGTCAAACAAATAATACTAAGCAAAAGACAAAAACTATCAAATGTAATAACTAGACTGCGGATCTTTATGCATTTATGAAGAAATTGGTTGGGTAGAATATAAAAACAGTAAAAGATTTAAAGAATTCAAGAATGTTGTAATGTTGATTTTAACTTAATACAGTCATTAAAGGGTGAAATCAATTTTTATGTTATTCCTGCATCCCACAATCAATGCAAAACATTTTCATTTTGCATAACGATCCGTAGTCTAGTAATAACAATCAAACACAACAACAGTTAAACAATGACAAATAAAGACAATAGCAATTTGATACAGTAACAATCGAAGTGCAGGTTCAAAACAAATGAAAACGCAAAATTTGTTTTCATATCTAACTAGACAAGACTTCAATGCATACATTCAGTGTAGTTTAAAATCCATATTCGCCCATATAATAAAGTTTAACTCTATAAAACATTGGTGAAAACTGGAAAATTCTTAGATTTTGTATGATTAATAACCATAATAAATTATATGTACAATATCTAAGAACAAAAAATATTGAAAACACACTACAAAGGATTGAATAATCAGTAAACTAAATATAATAAAAATTGAATTTCTAACACACCCCATATAACCCAGACCAGAAATTTGTTTAACACTGAACCTATCACGAGGGGTCAAATAGACCAATTATACATTTTTTATTTGACAATTATTGAAATTGCAAAGGTGTTTTCATCGGAAATCGTTGAATATATTTTTTGACTCCAGTATATATTATAGTAAAAATCGCACAAAATATAAATAAATTTAATCCTGTCATTTTTATAATACCATACTCGTTAGTCATTTTGGTTGGTCGATAGATTTAATGTTACCATGATAAATTATATGTACAATATCTAAAAACAAAAAATATTGAAAACACACTACAAAGGATTGAATAATCAGTAAACTAAATATAATAAAAATTGAAGTTCAAACACAACCCCTATAACCCAGACCAGAAATTTGTTTAACACTGAACCTATCACGAGGGGTCAAATAGACCAATTATACATTTTTTATTTGACAATTATTGAAATTGCAAAGGTGTTTCCATCGGAAATCGTTGAATATATTTTTTGACTCCAGTATATATTATAGTAAAAATCGCACAAAATATAAATAAATTTAATCCTGTCATTTTTATAATACCATACTCGTTAGTCACTTTTGTTGATCGGCAGGTTCAGAGTGAAAAAGATTGTAGCTCGATGATCGTTCTATTTTTAAAAATGAATTAACACACCAATTCTATTTATACATTTTAAGGCAATATTTCTTCGCTTAATCCTCTGCGAAATCAGTTCGGAACGACTCATCATCATAATCTTCTCCGAAACTATTAAAACATCGTGATACTGATGGGTACACGTACGTTCATGCTACTCGCTGTATCTCGCTGTTAAATTTTATTACAGTTATTCGTCGAGCGTGCCCGTCAGTAGGTTGCCACTATTATGCGCGTTTCCAAGATAAAAATGGAAAGTTTCTCCGAAAAGTGTTTATCGCGTGGGGCGAAGAGGGTGGGGAGAAAACGTTCCGTATATCAAACTGATTCGTACTTGTCGAGCCTAAGCCGCCGTGCAGGGAAATGGGTTAGTTCTCATATTTTTTTACGACTCCGTGGCATTCGCGTGGGAGCATTAAATTAGGCTGGAACTGAAAACATTCTAACGTACACCGGCGCGGCGGCGTTCGCGAGACCTAGACGCTTACGCCTAGCGAAGTTGTTTTATCAGGTTTATCGAATGCCTCGAATAAACAACGTTCAGGCCGTAATAATCCACGAATGGAGAAGTCGAGTCGCTGAAACCTTAAATCTTTACGGATTATTCTTTGTACAAGCAAGCATTTTTATTACTTGCTTCCTCTTGTTTGACTTTGCGTCAGGAACTGTTTTGTACACTGAGTATGCATCATCCAAGTTATGGTACTCGAAGAATAGATTCGAATTCAGGGGAACAAGTTACCCTCTCTCTCTGCCAGTACCGGATTCGTCACGTGACTAAAAAGAAAGAGTGGGGAAACAGTGTCGCAGAAGGGGAAGGTAGAGTGAGGACACAAGTCTTAACCCTTTGCAGTCGAGTGGCGACTCGGAGGCGCCATTAATAATTCTGATACCATTATTCAAAATATTTGTTGCATTATTAAATTTGTATTTCAGATTTTAATAAACCGCTGAAAGTATTGTGCGAGGTATTGTATCAGTTTTATATCGATAAAACTAAGGAAATCATATGAAATGAAAATATTTTAGGCCAGAAGAAAGATTCGGTTTTCTAAAATTAGAATAGCACCGAGTGCAAAGGGTTAATCTGGCCACTCTGATGGACCCTTTAACCCATTGCCGTACCATTTTCTTTAAAGTTACAGCGACTAAAACGCCTTTAGCCCCAAAAATGTAGTAGAAGAGAAACAAAAATTTGTATTTTTTGTATGGCTACATGTATTTTAATGCTTAAATATTGATTAGAAACGAATCAAACTGTATTTCATCTAAAAAGAAACGCATAACATTCATATTTATTAGAGTTCAAAATCATCAAGACGAGTCTCTCTCGTTAAAATACGCCAAGGGGTTAAAACAACTTTATTCGCATATAATACATATGTATTATTAAATTTCTTTATTATTCTACAATGTTCATAAAGAATTGTATAATACTTTCTAAATATTTAACATTGTACGAATTGTAGATTTAGCTTTTCTTCTTTTCTTGTATTTTGATAAGTAACATTGTTCAAATCCTTCTAAATAATACTATTTTCGCAAGCCTTTCCAAAAATTCTGAAAACTAGTATTTTCGCGATTCCTTGCAAAGATTTGCAGTTTTATAAGTGGACAGCGGATTTTATTCGCTTATGATAAAAATGGGTAGGTGTAATTTAAAAAATGTAAAACCATTAGGAAAATTTGAAAACACTGTTACGTTATTTTCAATTTGTTGAACATATTGAGAAAGAGAATAAACTTGCACTTGACTCCAGTTTGTTGCGATTCAGGTACAACATTTTCATTTCGCATGAAGATCCGTCGTCTATTCATAAACCATTCAATTCGGCTTACCAATTGCAGGGTGGCGATGTTGTTTCTGAAAGTTCAATCGATAGTTTGTTTGGTAGAATGGGCAAGTTCTTACAGAAAGTATATACCGGGACGTGGCGGAGTCCATTTTATTGCTAGATAAGGGTGGGAGCTTGAAGTGTAAGATTTATGTTAATACGAGGTACTAAAAGCAGAGCTGGATATATGGCCTCTCTAAAATGTGGTTTTCTACGAACGGATAAAGTGACCTATTACGTTCGGACAGGGACATTAATTCGTAAACGTCGATTAGAAACTATTCGAAGAATTGAATATCGGTAAACTGGAGCGTAAAGAACGTCAAAATGTAAAACGAAATTGTGATTCTAAGCGGACAAATTAACCCCTTGCCCTACAATATCGTGTCAGACTCGTGACAATGATTCTGAACAGAGTCTAATAAATATGTATGTTATCAATTTCCTATAAACCGAAATAAAATTCCTTATTGGTTCAGATAATCCCCAGCTATTGGAGAAGATACAGGCATACAATAGATATAAATTTTCTCCTGTTTTAGAAAATTACGATCTATAAAAGAGTTCTAATCACTGAAATCGTATAATAAATCGTAAGGCGAGGAGTTAAAGCAATAGGGAAATGGAAAGGGTTCGCAAGAAAAGGGTCGACAGTGTTGAATTTAGCCCATCCGTGCGTGATAAGCGTCCGAGTCGCTTCGTTATCGGTAAAACTTCACGTGTCGCCTTCGCAGTTGCCGTCATCGCCGCGAAGAACAAGCGGATCAGCTTCAATTTCTGGCCGACCCAATTTCGCAATTTGTCGTATGTACGTACGGGCCTCGCGCGCGCGCGCGCGCGTTTGCGTGTGTGCGCGCGGCTTCGATCCGCCAAATGGCGACGAACCGTCGAATCGTCGGCTTATTGTTCGTCATTCGTCGCTGCTTTCGCTGATCGACCGAGTCCATCGGTTACAATCATCGACTTCGGTCATCGGGAAACTGTTTTTGCCCGACGATAATCCCATTCCCACTCGCGCGAGCGAGTATGCTGCCGCTTGACAATTCACCTGCCGGAAATGGACTTCCTAATGACTGCTCCACATTGAGCAGAAGCGCAATCATTTTTCGGGACATCGTTGGATTGTCTTAGAGACAATTTGTCGTGCCCGTGATTACGAGGAAAAGGATATCAACGCTAAATAAATTCTATATACAATAATATTGATAGAACAAGCACTACTTAACGGCTCATTTTTCAATATCGTAACAATCACATCGAATCCATTTGATTTAAAATAATGTGATGTGAAATAACCGACAAGCTCGTTTCTTTCCATAATTCCACACATTTTTCGGCACATTTCCGGATAGATCAGTAATTATTCGAAGAATGTTAACCCTCGTAAAATAAATATATTTGACACACACAGTCCGTTGTTGCAATAGCATTAGACAGATTTACGGAGGAAGATATGTTTTGAAGTGTGATCTTTGTTTTTGAAGAAAGCAAATTGAATTCGTCGGGCCAGCAGCTTCTCCTGTTTACGTGCGCCAGACTTTATCATCGTTAGCTTGCCAAACAGATAATAATGCGTGAGGTATGATTCCGCCATGCACATCGCTGCTCAATATGAATTATCCGTGCTCGAGCGGCCAGGAAACAATAACTATTGCACTGTGCTTTCGTTATATAAATTAGAGAAATGAAATTGAATGAAAAATTCGATAGTACAAATAATATAATAAATAATTCAACCAACAACCTCTAAGAAGACAGTAGCACCGTCGCCGGATCGAGACTCGTGTCCCAACTCTACCTTCCCCTTCTACGACGCTTCTCCCCACTCTTTCTCCGCAGCACGGTCACGTGATCAATCCGATACTGGCAGAGAGAGAGAGGGTAACGTACTCGTCTGGCCACACTGGACCAAAGCAACGATTCGATTGCGCAAGGGAAAAAAATGTTCACGAATGCCCCCACTGCGATTATAGAAATGATCCTGAACCGCAAAAGCGATTGTTATTCGCTGCTCAACATTCTAGCCCGCTACATTATGCATACCATACATCGGTCCCCGATTGCAAACGCAATACCTAAAGATTTGTCCCCGGAGGGGACGGGTTTCCATCGATCGGGACGATCATTATCGCCGCCGAAAATATCAATCGGCCAGCGGAATATATGAATTTCAGGTGTGCAAGCTAGCCCCGTCGAGCAACGTCACTTGTGAAACAGTCGTAAATAGAAAGGGAACTTTATTTCTGCAGGCACGTATGTAGGTAGGCTTTGCACGCTTCGACACGCCGCGCTCTGTGTGCGTATAGACGAGATACGTGCATACGCGTGCGATCACGTAAAACGTTAAAGACGCGTATAACCACCGCGTACACACCGAAGCCAGAAGTAGGCCACGGTGCTTTCACACGATAAGACCTTATCAGAAATGTACGCATACGGCTTTGCTTCCACCGTTTTTTCCTCCGATGTCCCCACCAACTTTTCGTATTTCCTTGTACCAATCTTACACTTCCCCCCCCCCCCCCCCCCGCCACCCCCTTTGTCCGTCTTCTTCTCTCTTTCTCTCTCTTTCTCTCTCTCTCTGTCACTCCTTTATCGCTCGGTTTTCGATTTCCTCCGTTTCTCTCCGCCATTTGCTTCTTCCTCTTCTTTCTCCGTCCTCATCCCTTCCGAGCACTCTCCCCCTTTTTCTCTCCAGATTCACCTGCCCCCATTTTTGTTCTCGAACCACTCTTTTTTTCAGAGACCCCGCTCTCTTGTTTCCTTTTCATTGATTAATTTCGCGCGAGGCACGCTACCACGTTTTCACATCATTCAGACGTTTCCTCTTCTTGGAATTCGCTCGGGCACCGCATCAGCGGAGTTTCAATGATTTTAATGATTTTTTTATGAATGAGTTTTATCGATTAGATTAGATAATTTTAAGGTGTCTGTGGTTGGGCGTAGTCTGTGGTGTTGGTACTTGATTTCTCTTGGAACGAGTTTTTTTTCTCGAAATAAATTGCAAATTTTGTCATTATTATAAGCCAGTGTTTGCTAATTGCGTTTAGTGCGCGGTAGTCCCGGTGTTAATTATAATAACAATTATACTGATTTTTAAGCGAAACTTACTAGTAATCAAAAGGTCGAGAAATCCAACAATTCGAGAAATGAGAGAAACACGCAAAGGAAGTGGAAGAAAAAGTAAGAATAGCTCGTCGTCGGACGAAACGCGTTCAGAAGATGTAGCCGCACGTTAAAACTAGAGGAAAACAAGTAATAATATCAGGGGTCTTTATCCCCAAAAATGTCGTTTAAAGGAAAAGGATATTTATATTTGTTGCATAGCTACATTTATTGTAATGTTTAAATATTAATTACAAACGAATCAACTTTCATTTCATCTGGAAAGAAACGCGTAACATTCATATTTGTTAGACCTTGTTAAAATCTTTATATATCTTCTTTATACAATAATAAATCTTTGTATAACATTCATATATGTTAGGCTTTGTTAAAATCTTTATATATAATATTCTGTATAAAATAATAAATCTTTATATAACATTCATATTTGTTAGGCTTTGTTAAAATCTTTATATATAATATTTCTTTATATAATAATAAATCTTCATATATAATATTTAATGCTTAAATATTAATTACAAACGAATCAAATTTTATTTCGTCTAAGAAGAAACGCGTAACATTCATATTTGTTAGATCATGTTAAAATCGTCATAACGAGTCTGACTCGTTAAAATACGGCAAGGGGTTAATGAAAATCGACGACCCCGCCACTGTGACCTCCCACTTTTCCCCGCTTTCTTTGGCTAACGATGTCAATCAACTGGAAGCATCTTCATTCCGTTCCGCCAGCATTCTCATTGTCCCTTAGCTCGCTCATGTATTTCGATAACCTATCTTCTTCCTCAGTTTTTACCCTCTCCCAGCTGCACGCGCAATAAAACCCTTCCCACGCGCGAGAGCCGAGGATTGTAAAGACTACCGCCATATGAATGAAAGCGTTCCGGAGCAAGGTCCTCGTTCCCTTCGTTGCCCCACTTCTTCGAGTCGCGGTCCTTCGTGAACAAAAGTCTCTTCGAGAGGATTAACCCTTTGCACTTGGACTTTTTCCACCGGGCAAATATTCCAGTAACTTATACAAGGTACTCCACCTAAATGTAGCCACCGAAATATCTTCTTTATTTTTGTGATGGCCAGACAGCGCATCTTTATGCGATATAAACATTTTCCACTTGACTTGCAGCAAACTGGAGTTAAATAGAAACTTATATTCTTTTTTAACACATTGCTGACCGGCGATCATTGCATCATTTTGAAAAATCACTGGCACATGGCTGAACACTTTTTAATGGAACCTTCAATAGCAACAGCAATTTTCAGTGTGAACTAACAAGTCACCCTGAGTAACGTCACCTAATAGTTTCATTTAAGATTGCAATTTAAAGGAAAATTTGTATGCTTTCTTTTGGCACAGCACAATTATTAAAATCCTATTAATAGCGGTGATTATTTCATAGTTTCAAAAAATCTGTGGTACACAGCTAAACACTTTTTCAATAGCAACAGCAATTTTCAATGTGAACTAACAAGTCACCCTGAATAACGTCACCTAATAGTTTCATTTAAGATTGCAATGTAAAGGAAAATTTTTATGCTTTCTTTTGGTACAGCACAATTATTAAAAATCCTATTAATAGTAGAGATTATTTCATAATTTCAAAAAATCTGTGGTACACAGCTAAACACTTTTTCAATAGCAAC
>CM052192.1:11019293-11030048 GCA_028455805.1 Lasioglossum figueresi | reverse complement strand
CCATCGATGATAAGAGACGAGAATTAAGTAGACAATTTCCTTCTTTCTTAAATGACTTCAACCAGCGGAGAATAATATGTTGACAATTATGTTCATATCGCATCTATTCGTTTTTATCATAAATGCAGAAAATTCGTCACCTATTCACACCATCAAATAAAATTTCTGCATCCAGATTCTTGGGTAATCTTCGAGTCTAGCGACGACGTATGAATAAATAGGGGCTAAATATCGCATTTAGCGGCAGCTACGTTCAGATATAATTGTGCGGAGTAATTAAAACGTTAGTTTTCGCGGTGATCTTAATTGAACGGCCGGATCGCCGGATTGTGCGGCTTGGTTTCCATCTGTCTCGCGCCGGAATCGCACGGTGTTCGCACATAATTTGTGCTCTATCAGTTTCGGGCTCTGCGCGGTACAATCGCGCAACAAATCATACGTTGCGAAGATGACTATCGGCATTGAAAATTCCGCGAAGCAGCATTTATCTAGAATCAGGTTCCCGATTTTTCGCGAAAGGCTCGTTTCGAGCGGCGCGGCCGCCAGGCTGGATGCCGCGATTACATCAACGCCGTTGATGTTTTCATCACATTTTCTCTTGCAAGCCGGTAACTATTGTTTTCCGAAGCTATCGGTCTATTCAGAGGCTTGTATTTTTCTTTTCTACGCGCGAAACGGCAGCCCAGGTGCGTGCGCGTGCACCCTGTCCGCCGTTGGAAAGTCGGGGACCTCCTCCGACCATTATCTGGTCACGTTCACGGAAAACGGAGTCTTATCTGCAGCCGTTCATTTGTCACCGAAGGATTCGTCGCGGACTCTTGTTCGACAGAACTATTTTCCACTGTCCAGCACTCGATCACTGATTCTATTGTTTATCCATACTTAGAAAAAAATGTTGACCGAGTATTACTCCCTTGCAGAACACAAATTTGTAATTCTGGTCTCTTATTCAATCAAATTACAATTTAATTCTATTGTACAATTTAAATGATAGCTTTCTATCGATCGTATTCGTTGTTAATAAAATTGTTAATGCTTTCGGCGCAAGGGTTCGATCATCTGTCACTTAATTTACAAAGCAATTTTGCAAATTACTAAAGTAATTCCGACGTTTCGATCTTCATTCAGATCATCTTCGAGGGTTACTAGAATCGCGTCTGTGAAAAATGTTTTTTAACAAATTAAGAATATTTTGAAACTTAAGAATACATAACAGAGAAATTTACAATTTAAATACAGTTACAAAGTAAGCGTAATTACGAATTAAAATTAAGAAGAATAACAAGCAGAAAGAAAGAAAAAAAGTTTGTATCAGCGACGAACATGGTATTATTGCATTGATTAGCAAGTAAATTAAATGAAAGGTTCGAATTGTGCAATGCAGTTACAATGTAATTCAAACACCGCGTATATAAAATACAATGTAATTCAATTGCAATGCATTTCAGTTAGCACAACTCTGGACGAGATGCACAAATATTTTTGTTCGACGAAAAATCGACGGAGATCTCCGAACAACTTAATACAACGGTGAGGTTGCACTCTGACACAGATTTTTCTTGGCAATCCGGACCACGAAAAAAATAGATCGATGCCCGTTCGGCTATTCCGGGTATCGGATTTTTTCGGAGTAACATGATTTCCGGAAATCGATCGGCGAGTGTCTCTGCGAAGTATAAGGCCCAAACGAAAACGGTAACAGCCGCAAGGCGACCGCGGAATTCGTAATTACGTAAGAAACAATCGCGTTGGACGTTCCCTCGACTACTTCCTAGGCAATTTTACGACCGCTTCGCGGGTTTTTTCGCCGGATCGGTGGACACCGCTCTGAAAAATACTCTGTTCGCCGAGCTGTTTTGTGTAGCGACGCAGTAAGCGAGCGTTTCTGTGAATAGCTGTACGTGCAAAGTAGAAGGTTAACGCATGACATCAGCCTGCGCTGTTACAACATTCTATTACTCCGTTCGTCGCGATGACAGCGAGCGACCGTTTTCTTCGGTCGCCGAAAACCACTGTCAAAAGCAGACCGCCGAACGATGCGCGCCTCTCTACACCGCGCTCCACGAATATTGCAACTAGGGATGCCGTGAGCTGCTACTTTTATTCGATTCGATCGCTTCGTTCCCAACGGTGATTTTCACGGTATTCGTGATCGCTTCTGATTGGCGGAGAGCGAACCGTTCTTCGCGCAAGTCACAGATCCATGACCTGAGAAAATTGCGAGTTATATTGCATTTTTATCAAATCCGTTAGATTTGTAAGACGTTTCTCAAACTATCGTTTGCGTTCCCTATAATTGTCAAGTTGTACTCGGGTGTTTTGTAAAACTTCATACACAGAATATACATACATAAACGTAAAAGGAATTGTCTGCACTTTTGTACAATTTAGATAAATATTACGATTTCGAAATCGAGAGGAAGAATTAATTTTTGCCTTTTTTAACACGTTCCGTGAGAAACCGTTTCTTCTCGACAATTAAGCAAACTTATCTGCTTTGTTCTATACTGCATTTGTTATCATGGTTTTTGTAATGTCTTTTGTATTTAAATGTTTCGTGTAATGTCTTCTGGAAATACATCTCTCGTCTTTGGTGGAAATACATTCTACAGTGTAAACTTGTTATAAGATATACGTTTTCAGCGCATTAAATAAATATGTCAACGTGCACCATCGGTGGAAATAAGGAATAAGGTACGGAAAAGAAAATTTTGATATGCAGATTCGAATATGCAGATATTTTTATGCAAGAGAATCGATGTATTATAAAAAAAGAACTTCAATTCAATCGAGTTCAAACATGACAGTGAGCATGTTTACTCTAGATTAAAAAATTACGATCACGAAGCGAACGAAGTTCAAATCACGATCGTGATCGCGATTCTGCGATCACTGTGATAAATCACGGATAATAATTGAGCACGCCATCACTAATTGCAACGCTATTTCTGCACCGGAGAAATGACAGTATCAACGTTCGAACTTGAACCGTTTTGCGAATTTTCGGTCTCACTGATTTCAGAAATATTTCTTTCGTTTCACTTTTTCCTTGGAGCACTTTCTGCAGACGTCGCGCTATTCTTATCAGTAGACAGCGGATTTTCTGCGTTTACGGCGAAAATGAGCCGGTGAAATTTAAAACAGGAGATAGAGTGAAAGAATTTACGAATGTGTCACTTATTTAATCATTTGTTACGTTTAAATCTACTTTTTCCGAGGCATTGAAAAATTGCACAATATTATTCGAACAAAGAAAACCGTATCCATCATTTTCGGAAACGAACATCAAAAAGTGACTGTTGTGTATACATGTATTATAAAAATATCAAGATCAAGTTTATTTAGATTTTGTGCGATTTTTATCATAATACATATTGGAATGAAAGAGCGTATTCAATCGAATCCCATGAAAAAGACTTTATAATTTCAATAATTGCAAAATAGAAAATCTGAAACCGGCGATTTTCTAGTAGTTCAGTGTTAAACGTTGACGTTGACTCGATGGAACAATCGAATAGCGTTCATAAAAGTGGTTTTATAGTCGCCGGGATGACGTCGATGAACAATCAGCGAATCCGAGTTAACACACAAAAGACTATGGGGAGCGGTGTGGTCACACACGTGAGAACAAATCACTCTCGCCCGAGCGCTTTCTATGAAATGCAAATGCAAGAAGCAGGTTGAATGAATAAGAATACAACTCGATGGATACAAGTACAATGCTGTTACGCTTACGAATCGCTTGACGACTTTCAAAGTATTTTATGAATAATAATCTCTCTTTCGAACGAAATTTTTGCGGTACACGCGTGGTTTAACGAGAAACCTGCTTAGCATGACAACAGCGGCACGTGATTTTGCAAACGACGAGAATCGACCGCATAAATAGACGTGTTCGTTCGTGTTTTTCTTTTTTCTATAATTAGAACATTGCCGAAGGCGCGTCAATAATTCGTGAAACAATTACTCGTAACCGGTGGAAATAATAACAAAAATATCGTACACTCAAATAAACATTGTTAAAAGTTCTCTTTTCCCAATTGCTCGAAATATTTCGACAAATATTTACATAGAAAAACAAGCATTTTCAGTTTGACTCGAAACTACTTAGAATCCATAAAAAAGTATGATATATTAGACACTCGCTAAAGGATATTAATTTTACAACAATTTATGACGCTTTTATCTGGCTACATTGAAATTTAAACGCGAACTGTTCCAACGCGCACAAGCACGTGCATGTACAATATAAATGCTAATGCAAGAATGAACAAAAATAGACGGGTAAAACAATTGTCTGAAGACGACCAAATACTTGCTTATAATTATGAGAATAATTGTAAGTTAGACACTAAGAAACATGGCAACATAATCACATATTGTGTAATTTGTAATGTATATGCTATATAAACCGTATATGGTTTAAAGCAATAACTAAATAATAATAATACATTGACAAAGCTACTTTTGATTTCATTAAGGTATGCTCGATGAATATTTAATTTCAATGTAATGTAAATGAATTGGAAGTTAGACACTAAGCCACATCACAACGTAATCACATATTGTGTAATTTGTAATGTATATGCTATATAAACCGTATATGGTTTAAAGCAATAAATAAATAATAATAATATATTGACGAAGCTATCATTGACTTCTGATTTCATTAAGATATGCTCGATGAAAATTTAATTTGAATGTAATGTGAATCAATTGTAAGTTAGACACTAAGCCACATCGCAACGTAATCACATATTGTGTAATTTGTAATGTATATGCTATATAAACCGTATATAGTTTAAAGCAATAAATAAATAATAATAATACATTAACGAAGCGACTTCGCTATTGCGAGTAACTAGGTTAGAGCAAGTTTCTAGCCACAGTGGAACTGCGCGCGAAGTATAATCTCTGTAGACGTCGAAACAATGCGCGGGAATGGCGCTTACGAGCCTCCTAAAATTTTATCAAGCGCGGCACACATTCGCGCCGCGTGCCGGAACGAAAATAGGTGGCCACCTATCAGTGTTAGCGCTCGGTGCATATACGCACGCTTGCACAACCTTGTTTTGGTTGCGAAGCGAGCTTGTATCTTTCCACGGTGAAACCGCAAAGCGTTTTTCCATTGGCCGTGGCGCGATGGTTATCGCGCAATTCAACGGGCAATTAGAAGAATCTCTTTCGGTTTGAATGTTTCTCGCGCGCGCTGCTGCTGCTGTGTCGCGGACGCGCTCGTGCTACAGCACACAGTTCCTGGTTCGCGGAGTCCATTAAAGCGAACGCAATTTTCCTGGCGTCGATATGCGAATGTATAATTAAATCTTCCGGACCGAAGTATTATGGTAAAGTCTGCAATCAATTGCCGAGAGACTGTGATACTCGGAGCAGGAAGACAAAGCGCTGCGAGTGACGTAAGATGATCGGAGCACGATGGAAAGGTATTTTCCTCGAATCATGCCGGGGTGCGGCCAAGCAGCCGCCGCCTTCGCGTCTCGCATCAAGGGCTCGCTCGTTCCTCTTATTTTTCCGTCATCTTTTACCCATTAGCATTCTCGTTGCACTCGGAAAATATAGTAGCACCACGTGCGACAAATTAACGATTCAAATCTGTAATTTGTAGCTACGCCCACAGCTTCAGCCGACTGCCGCACCGTGGCACAAATTGACGAGGTTTCTGTCAAGAGCAAAGAACTTTCGACAGAAACGAGACATAGCGACGATTCTCTTTTCAAATTAAAGCTGAACAAGCTTCTTCACGCGTTCGCTGCTACGCAGATCACGTCTGGACAAATCGAATCTGTAACCGATAGCTGAGCTCGCGTAATTCTAATTCATATTCGCGAAAGATTGAAACCTTCGCGCACACCTAGCAAAAACCTCCGCAATTTTTCCGAACAGCGGGGAACCCCGAAGAGTCAGCTTATCGGTCTGCAACTTGAAAATTGTGTCGAAAGGATTGATCGGCGAGAGCGAACGACTGAAGAAAGTGGTGAAAGATCGGAGCCATAATTGCAAGCCATTATGCGTAGACCGTTGAAGACGACTACACTCAACGAACACGTTCGAAACGTGTTAACATCGGAGAATCCCCAAGGGGCACCTTATCAATCCCTAACCAGAACATCGGGTCTGAAAAGGAGGATCTAAAAAACTGATCAGCGAGAACCTTCGCGAGGAGTCGCAGGAGCGTACACGAGACCGTTTAGCCTAACAGGTCTAGTTAACGTATATATGTATATATATATATATATATATATATATATATATACCCGGTGTGCAAGTAGCAAGATCGTCGAGAGCAAGCAACCTTGAAGCTGGCCACCACCTTCCAGCATCGTCACTTCTATCACCTACACCACCGATACGTGGTGCGCATCGGTAGCCGGACGACTGGTTGGTAGCAACTAGACGGTAGCAACAAGAACATCGAGCATGGGGTACGGGTCCGCAGCGAAGGCAGTAGGCAGCAGCAACAGCACCAGCAACAGCGACAGCAGCAGCATCAGCAACTAGAGCAGAATAAGAGGAGAAAGGGAGGGTCCGAGTCGGTGGAACGACCAAAGAAAGATCACTCCCTTTCCTTTTCCTACGACTCCTCCTCCTCCGCTTCCTCCATCAGTCGCAGCCCTCCAGTGCAACGGAGCTCTCTCTCTCTCTCTCACTCTCTCTTTCTCATTCTGTCTCCTCTCGCGACTCCTCTTGCGCCGTTGTTGGTCGCGGGGAGCAAACCGGATTCGCAATAAAACGAGTCATCTCGAAATACACAAGACCAACGAGGATCTAACCTATACGGTCAAACTGGATCTCCATCTTTCTACTTCTCATTCTGCATTCTCTTTCCCCGTCCCCTACTCTTTCCTCGTCGTCTGTCCTCCTCCCGTTCGCCTGTTATAATATTGCCCCCGTGTCCTCTGTCTCTGTTTTTCCATGCCGGTGTTCCATTGCACCTCGAAGAGCTGCCGCTGTCCTGCTCCGGCTGACTATCTCTCTCTCTCTGTCTCCCTCTCTCTCTCTCTATCTCTCTCCGTTCTCTTCCTGCCCTTTTCTCTCGGTGCTCCCTTCTTTTTCGCATTTCGCTGAACCTGCTCTCCTCGTCTCGCCACGGATCCGAGTGAAAGGGACGAGGAAAGAAGGGATACACGGCTAGACCGGCGCTGCGTCGCGCGCTGTGAGAAAGGTGCAAGTACGATCGTCCAAGACCACCTCGTGGGATGAGGTGCACAGAGCCAAACGTTCGAGTGTTAGAAAGGAGCACCGTTCGCCGGAGGGAGGGGACAGACCCCGGGACACAACAGGGACGGAGGAAGGGGGGAGCACCACGAGCAGAGGTGAAAGAGTTCGGAGGAGGGTGAGACTGTCTCACGAGAGACCGAGTGACCCCCGGGGGGTGTTGTTCCATAATTTTCGGGACACGGCGCCGCCGAACAACAAACCGGCAACGGGCTGGCTGGATGACTGGCTGGCTCTCTTTTCTGGAGCTCCCGACGATACTGCTACAGAGGCTGTTCCCGACCAGCTCCCGGGCCCGCTATGACATTTGCAACGGGTGCTGCTGCGGTTGCGGACACGCTGTTTGTAAACAGCCGCGGAAAATGACTAACTTGTTGCTCAACCGTCGATCGAAAATATTGCGCAAACCGTGAAATCTGGGCCGCGCGAGATACGAGTTACGCCGCGCTCTGAATCGAAGGCGGCAAGTGTCTGATACACAACTTCGGTAATGCTTCGATAGATGTGCACGATGTTTGTAAAGTTCCGAGGGGAATTATCAACTTGTTGGAAAACACCCGATCAATGATATTGCGCAAACCGTGTAATATAATATTGTGAGAGGTAGAAAATTCCTGATACAAAACTACAGTAATGCCTCGATAGATGTGCACGATGTTTCTAAAGTTCCGCGGGGAATTATCAACTTGATGGAAAACACCCGAACAATAATATAGCGCAAACCGTGTAATAAAATATTGTGTGAGGTAGAAAATGTCTGATACAAAACTACAGTAATGCCTCGATAGATGTGCACGATGTTTCTAAAGTTTCACGGAAAATGACTAACTTGTTGCTCAACCATCGATCGAAAATATTGCGCAAACCGTGAAATTTGGGCCGCGCGAGATACGAGTTACACTGCGCTCAGAATCGAAGGTGGCAAGTGTGTGATACACAACTACGGTAATGCATCGATAGATGTACACGATGTTTGTAAAGTTCCGCGGGGAATTATCAACTTGTTGCGCAACGCCCGGTTAATAATATTGCGCAAACCGTGTAATAAAATACTGTGAAAGGTAGAAAATGCCCGATAGAGAACTACAGTAATGTCTCGATAGATGTGCACAATGTTTGTAAAGTTCTGCGGGGAATTATCAACTTGTTGTGCAACGCTCGATCAAAAATATTGCGCAAACCGTGTAATAAAATACTGTGAAAGGTAGAAAATGCCTGATAGAGATCTACAGTAATGCCTCGATAGATGTGCACGATGTATGTAAAGTTCCGCGAGGAATTATCAACTTGTTGTGCAACGTCCGATTAGAAATATTGCGCAAACCGTGTAATAAAATACTGTGAGAGTTAGAAAATGCCCGATAGAGAACTACAGTAATGCCTCGATAGATGCGCACGATGTTGTCAACTGCCGCGTGGAATGACTAACTTCTTGCGCAATGCTCGATCAAAAATATTGCGCAAACGTGCAGGGTTGAGCTCCAAGCGAGATCCGTAGAAAATGCTCGACTTTGGGCAGAAGTTCTGGAGTACGTAATTTTTGAAAAATGGAAGAGATAGAAGAGACAGAATACAAGTAGAATGTGGGCCAGAGCCAACAATGAGAAACTCGTGGGTCTTTCTGAATGGCCTAATAGCGCTATTCCCTATTTCGTAAAAAAAGGGGTTATCATTCGTCTTCGGAACGTACTGGTCGTCGGTGAGCAAAGTAGTTTGGCCTAATTATAGTGTCGCGTGAGTCAGGCGAGGAAAAGAACATCCACGGTGATAAGATTGCGCTGATAACCGGAGAAATGTTGCGTGCCC
Organism: Lasioglossum figueresi; assembly: GCA_028455805.1. Classification (NCBI taxonomy): domain Eukaryota; kingdom Metazoa; phylum Arthropoda; class Insecta; order Hymenoptera; family Halictidae; genus Lasioglossum; species Lasioglossum figueresi. The sequence goes on along the minus strand of CM052192.1, from coordinate 11,021,009 downwards.
GGCGACTGTCTAGTCGTGCGCTGCGCAAACCCCCTAGTTTTTTAGGTACATAATGATATACACCACGTATGTTCTACATTTTGTATTATTTATTTTTTTTATCAAGAAACGCGTATTTTTCTTCAAATTGCTCTTTCGTTAAAGAAACGCCTTGATTTGATATCGTTCCATGCTATTTGTAGAAGTTTTGTAGAAGTTGTCCCGTTACAAGAGTGCATTTATGCAGACATACGAAAATGCTGAAATCCGTTTCGAAATATATATACAAATAGTTAATGTTTGATATAATAACGATGGATCATTTCAAAATTGATCGGTACATTCGAGTTTTCCAAAAATCAACAAGTGATTCGGAACTTTTGCCCGGCAGTGTATGCGTCAACATTTTCTTCGTGAATCCGATAAATCCATAAAACGCGTAGTTAATCCGTAATCAAATTACAATGACTATGAAATTATCTCATTGAATCGTATCTGATTAATAGAAAACACTCCGCTCGAAAGACAGAAATTCTGCGTATAAAACCGCTCGACAACCAGCGATCGCGTTCCAATCAAAGAAAATCGACAAAATGGTAATTGCAGTCCCAGTTTTTGCGACGACCTAGGCGTAGAATTAATGGAAAAATAGTGGAAAAGTAATGACGCCCGGATGCAAATGAGTGTAACGTAGGCGATAGCGAAGCGAAGCGTCTAGGATGTTAAAAGCATAAACACGGAGAGAGAGAGAGAGACAATGCGAAAAAAGCCTGGCACAAAGTGCTTAATTGCATGTGTGCCGAGGTTGAAGAGGACCTTGCAGTCTTCCCCTCTTTTTCTCGCTTCTCTTTCTTTCTCTCTTCCTGCCCTCCCCGTCCGCCCCTGCGCCGCTCGTCTAGTCCACATCCTCATCCACCTCTTCTCCTCTCTTTCACACGTAATGATAAACAGCCGCGTGCTCCCTGCAACGATTACGCAAGACGTTTGGCCTTCTCGACGCGCTTTTAATTTAGACCGCACCATAAATAAATAAATAATATCGGGTACGATAACTCGAGGCGGTCGCCGGCGACGGGATGGCCCGACGTCTTCGTAGCCGCGTCAAATGAATTAATTAGTTTCTCACAATTAGTTAGTCGGTGATAACGCGCGCACGTATATTCAACGCCGCCCTGCAGAAATTCTTTTCGAGCTCCCCGTGTTCTTCTTTCTCATCTTTGTCGGCCGGCTCTTCTTCTATTCTCTTGAAACTACAATTCATGTTTCACGCCGCCATTATAGCGTGCAACGATTTTCCGACAAATTTACTTATTTATATTTTGGAACCGATGGCCGAAAAGTTTTTTAACGAATTTCGTTGGTCACCTGCAGATGCGAGAGGTGACGCGGAGTCGCCACTATTAAGTGCTCTACACTTATTCGCAATATTGTTTACATTATTAAATATGATGGGTATGTCAACAATTATTATTCTCAAATTACATCGACGAACACAATTTACTGAACACAATTTTCTCTAATTTTAATTCTGAGATTTAGCTCTTGAATACATAATATGGTTTCGTCAAAAAAATTGGTCACTTCAAATTATTAAAAAGTACAATAGAAATTATTAAACATTGGCAGTGCATGGGTGACTCAGAGTCACCACTAAAAAGTGCTATACCATTATTCGCAATATTGTTTACATTATTAAATATGTTGGGTATGTCAACAATTATTATTCTCAAATTACAT
>CM052192.1:10981283-11019193 GCA_028455805.1 Lasioglossum figueresi | reverse complement strand
ATAATCTGGCTTTATTAAAATAATTGTGACTCGATGACTCGGAGTCACCACTAAAAAGTGCAGTACCCTTATTTGTAATATTGTTTACACTATTAAATATGTTGGGTCTGTCAACAATTATTATTCTCAAATTACATCGACGAACACAATTTACTGAACACAATTTTCCCTAATTTTAATTCTGAGATTTAGCTCTTCGATACATAATCTGGCTTTATTAAAATAATTGTGACTCGATGACTCGGAGTCATCACTAAAAAGTGCTGTCCCCTTATTCGCAATATATTGTTTACACTATTAAATATGTTGGGTCTGTCAACAATTATTATTCTCAAATTACATCGACGAACACAATTTACTGAACACAATTTTCCCTAATTTTAATTCTGAGATTTAGCTCTTCAATACATAATCTGGTTTTACCAAAATAATTGTGACTCGATGACTCGGAGTCACCACTAAAAAGTGCAGTACCCTTATTCGCAATATATTGTTTACACTATTAAATATGTTGGGTATGTCAACAATTATTATTGTCAAATTACATCGACGAACACAATTTACTGAACACAATTTTCCCTAATCTTAATTCTGAGATTTAGCTCTTCGATACATAATCTGGCTTTATTAAAATAATTGTGACTCGATGACTCGGAGTCATCACTAAAAAGTGCTGTACCCTTATTCGCAATATTGTTTATATTATTAAATATGTTGGGTATGTCAAAAATTATTATTCTCGAATTACATCGACGAAGACAATTTACTGAACACAATTTTCCCTAATTTTAATTCTGAGATTTAGCTCTTCGATACATAATCTGGCTTTACCAGAATAATTGTGACTCGATGACTCGAAGTCGCCACTAAAAAATATTTAATTTTGAAGTTAAAATAGCTTCGACTGCAAAGGGTATAATAATAATATCCTGCATATTAAAAGCTGTTTCAGATACCATTATTAAGTATGTTGCAATAATGAAGACTGATAGGAAACATGTTTTGTTTCTGTTTAAAAAATCATTCGGCAGCATGATTTGGACAAAAATGAATAAACATTTGATTATCGTTGATTGGTCAATATATTATTCACTGGGAAAGATAAATCGTATAAGCTGAATAACACAGATGTTGAATCTCAGAACTATTAAACGACTCTATTGCCCGTGTTGCAGCGTTCACATCTGTCCAAAAGGTTACCTATTTCTCATCGATTACCGATTAAATTATTACTTAAGACGACGACATTTTTAACAATTGAGCAACGGTGCAGGCTCCTGAACGTCTTGGCGGCTAACCAAATAGAGAGACGCTCGATTCGAGCAAGATTCATTAGGCTGGTGCATACGGAGTCGTCGATTCTGGATAGCGTGAACGTTTCTTTGTTTGAGGATATTGTAAAAATTGCTAGCAATGGTATATGTATAAACGATTGTAGAAAAAACCAAGATGTTTTCGTGAAACGCTCAGGTGCAATCTTGTTATTCGGTAACAATGAACCTTATTTTGCGACACGACTGTAGAGCTGTTGTAAATTCTGTTGAAGAAATCGCTGTGAATCCAGTGTGGCTGTAATTCCATTCGATGATTGATTATATTTTAACACTTTATCAAGTGTCGGCTTTATTAACAACTAACTATTAACAATATATGTATGCTTATGACCGTTCACAGCTCTAATTAATAATTCTAAAACTTTACTTTTCTCGATGTGCTCAATGAAACAGCTATTCAGTTAGTTTAACCCTTAGCACTCGAGTGGCGCATCCGAGGCGCTATTAGAAGTTGCTGTACTATTATTTAAAATATTGTTTACACTATTAGCTATGGCGGTATTTAATCGATTACTAAAGATTTAAGTATTGTACGAGGTATTATATCAATTCCACATCTACCAAATTTAAAAAATCATAGAGAATGGAAATATTCTAGGTCAGAAGAGACGTCTGATTTTCGAGTTAAAATAGCACCGAGTGCAAAGGGTTAATTACCACAAATTGCGTACTTAAATGACAATTTTTTATGTTCCGAGTCAAAATAGACCGCGGCACAGTACACAGAAGTTAAATCGTACACAAAGTTGATGCAAAACGTGATGTTTATTCTAGCTCGACCATGGTACAAGTGAATCACAAAAGCCAGAAATATTTTGTTGTCTTGAAATCTGTCGAAACACGTGGTTCGAGCGAAGAGTATAGAGGAGGTCTGTATCTAGATTGTATATCGAGAGGAATCGGTTAGATCGTCCGCAGCGAGAGTCTGTTGAAAGCAAAAGGGAAGCGTTATCACGGTGGATTGCGGCTCGGTGCATATCGCATCAGCTGTTCCCCGACCTCGTTTCTAAGCGGCCCTCGAGCGAAATTCGTCTACCGCTCTAAGTATAGCCGGCCGTTGCCGTAATCTCCGGACGCGTGCACATCGTTGACCGAATCTACGAATGGCAATAGCTGCGGGTAGGTACATTTACACCAGAAGCGGCAGTGGTACATAGAGTGCCTACATACATACGCGCAGACACAAACACAGAGAAACACACACACAACATACACACAACATACACACAACATACACACAACATACACCGTGTGCGTACGTCCCCCGGCCACGGCACGAGCCGGCCAGAGAAAGAGGGATAAAGAAACAATCACGTATCTGGTACACCGACTCGAATTCAAGCCGCACTGGTCGGCCATGAAATTCTTTCGAAGAATGTTTATAAATAGTTCCAATGAAAAGTAAAACGTTCTCGCGTGCTTAAAGGTTGCGTTAATGAAACGGGACGACGACGCGCGCGCCGAGCCGCGCCGCGCCGCGCGTTCTCGCCACGAGAGCAGCCCCGAACAGATGAATGAAAAGAAGTTTTTCCTGCGATCGGAAGCAGCTTCGGTATCGCGGCGACGACGACGGCGACGTCGACGACGCGGTTACATAAACTAGTTGCAGGGAACCGCACCTATCAATTTGGAGCAGCTGAAAGAGCAGTTGTACACCCGGTGACCAGCGAGCTTTATTATTTACGAACTGTCTAATGGAATGGCAATTACCCAACGCGACGCACGTACGTCGCAGGTAGAACGGAGTTGGCCATCCTCCTTCGATGCTTCATTCGCTTTCCTGTTGTTGTTGCAATCCTCTTCGGAAGCCAACATTCGACCACCGTTAACCCCTGCGATATCGAGTCAGACTCGTCGTCTAGATTCTGAATAGAGGGACTCTATTAATTGGCTTCCGGTAGGTACAGTGTCGAAGGACAGCCTCCGCGCGTTCACTGCCACGACGAACAATTTGTTAACCTCTTAACCGCGGAGTTTAGTTTTAAAAATCCCCCGACTGAGTGCGGAATTAAAATCAAGCGATGACAAATGGTACTATTATCAATTTTACGAAAAACCAGGAAGGATTACATTTTTATTTGATAGAAAATTAACAATTCATTCTTGAAAAGGTTATTGTTATTGCACGGCGATAGAGTTCTGGATTGACGAATCTGGATTGGTTAATCCTCATCCGTTCCTCAATTTCACACAATTTTCTCTAAATAAGTTGTACCGTTCATTTGAAGGCAAGTTTGCCCGGAACTTCAATTTTATTGTTTTAATGCGACACAGATAACCGGAAAACCTACGATGCGAATGTTGACTCATCGATTTGGTTAAAAAATATCGAAAAATAGCTGTTCACCTTGTTATTTCATCGATCTTTTACCATTGTGTCGATTTGAAGCCGAGAGACAGATTCGGTTTGTGAAACGAGGAACGGATGAGGGTTAATCAAGACGAGGCAACTGACCCCACCGATTTTAGGGATTTATGGTGAAAGACACCAAGCATCTTCTTACATTTTTAGGTATTTTTTAATATTTTAACTGAGCACACAAGGCAAGTCGACATTCGTGATTGCTGTCACCCGTTAGAAATTTGTCGTTTTCTTCTTAATTCCCTAAATTTACTTTCGGCAAGCTTTTGAAAGATTGAAATTATTAAAAGAAGAAACGCATTTTAACCCTTCGACATTGTATTATGTTAAGGATGCTTCAAACTCTTCAAATTCTAGAAAATCAGTCTAATAATCTCACCGTGTAAAATCAATTTAAAAATATTCTTAGAGTCAGCATGATGCACTGACGTCCCCGAAGGGTTAACGTAACCTCTGCTGACGCAAATCATGTTTACTATGCATGAAGATCCGCTGTTAATGAAAACACTGTAGCAGACTCGATAGTCGCATATATGGATAACCTGAGCAGTTGACGCGACTCAAAGTATCAGAAAAACTAAACTTCTGTAGAGTCAGGAAGGTCCAATGTGGATTTGATTGAGAATCCTTTATTAAATATTACAGAGATACATTCGATGTAGTATATTGCGCTGTCTCGTCTTACTTCGTGTCTCGTGTACTCGTGTTCTCTTAATCTAAAAACTCTTTAACTCTTATAATCAGAAAATCTTGTCTCGTGTTCTCTTTTAAAAAAACTGTCTCTGCTCGTCAATTTCTCGGAAGACTCCCCTGACTGACCTACCTCGCAAAATATATAAGTTATTCGCACTAATTTGGATCTAACTGTCGGCGGTCAACCGCTGACCAGTTAGATCAAAAAACGTGTTTTTACAGCTGAACCGTCGTCGTTCGAATCTTTAGGCTCGGCTTCCTACACTTCTTTCGGAATTGTTTGAACACTAGTTTTGTGGGCGACCCTCTAACGTTTGAAGTCGCGTGATCGTAATTTGCACACTTTACTTCGGCTTATCGCTGCAATTTTGCTGAAATTTATTTTTGCACGGTTACGCAGCGTATTTTTTCAATTTACATGTTCGAACTGTTTAGATTTAAAGGAACAAGGTAGTGTACGGTTAACTATATCCACGATCGTGTGTAGCATTGAACCAACGCTACATTTTTTCTTGCCACGTTTCATGCATACATATAGTATATGCACATGTTCTCACAGTCACGTGTACTATGTATAATAGAAAAATTACGCATCGCAGTTTACGTGTTCAAGATCGTCATTGAAATATGATTCCTATTTGAGCACCGATATTATTTCTGAGGAGAAGTGTCGGAAGTAGATCGTTATGTACGCAGATAAGTAGCCGAGTCTCGAGGCTGTCTTTGTATGGTTAACAATCACAACTGTACTATCTATTATTATTTTTCGTCAGCTTTGTTCGGTTATCGTCTCTTTCAATTTCTGTCGCAATTAAAACAACGCATATTTCAGACGTATTCTGACGTAGGCTGTTTCATTATGGTATTCTTGAAAGAGTCCGAAACGAATCTTTCAATTAACTATTTTAACTTGAAAATTATACACATTTCTTCCGATCTAGAATATTTCCGTTGCATACGATTTTTCTCATTTTATGAATATGAAATTGATATAATACCTTATACAATACTTGAATGCGTAATTGATTAGTAGACAGCGGGTTTTATGCATTTATGGAAGAAGTGTAATCGAAGTGAGTGTATAATTGAAAACAGTGAAGACATTGGAAGAATTTAAAAATACTGTTATATTATTTTCAACCTATTAAATATATTCAGACAGAATACAAAGGTCTATTTCACTGAAGTTGGTTGCAATTCGCGTTGGAAATGTTTATTTTGCATACGATTTTTCTCATTTTATGAATATGAAATTGATATAATACCTTATACAATACTTGAATGCGTAATTGATTAGTAGACAGCGGGTTTTATGCATTTATGGGAGAAGTGTAATCGAAGTGAGTAGGTATAATTGAAAACAGTGAAGACATTGGAAGAATTTAAAAATACTGTTATATTATTTTCAACCTATTAAATATATTCAGACAGAATACAAAGGTCTATTTCACTGAAGTTGGTTGCAATTCGCATTGGAAATGTTTATTTTGCGTAAAGATCCGGTGTCTATTGATTAGATACCAACGTATTTATTAATGTAAACAATAATGCGAATAAAGGTGCAGCACTTTTTAGCGATGACTCTGAGTCACCTCTCAACTGCCAATGTTTAATCATTTCTATTGTTCTTTTTAATAATTTGAGGCGACCAGTTTCTTTCGTATGAAACCAGATTACGACTTGAATAGCTAAATCTCAGAATTAAAATTGGGGAAAATTGTGTTCGTTAAAAGTTTTGAGAATAATAAGTTTTATCTGGAAAGGGTTGAATCGCAGTATGACATACCAATATATTTAATAATGTACACAATATTGTGAATAATGGTACAGCAATGTTTAGTGGTGACTTTGAGCCACCCCTCGACTGCGACGTACCATTTTCTTCACAGTTACATTGATTGAAACGTCTTTATCCCCAAAAATCTCCTAGGAGAGAGAAGAAAATTTCTATTTTTTGTACGTCTATATTTATTTTAACCCTTTACGAAGATTAAACATTTCTTTCGACCTAGAATAATTCAATTCTACATCAATTCTTTTCACTGTATGAATATGAAATTGATGTAATACCTCACGCTATACTTAAATGTTTAGCAATTTATTAGATACCAACATATATAGTAATGCAAACAATAGTCTCAGAGTCGCCACTCGAGTGCCAAGGGTTAACGCTTAAATATCAATTACAAACAAATCAAATTTTATTTCATCTAAAAAGAAACGGCTAACATTCATATTTATTGGACATCGTTATAATCTTCCTGACGAGTCTGTCTCGTTACAATACGGCAAGGGGTTAATCGATACACCATATTCCGTGTATATGAAGGATGTGAAAAAAATCCGTCGTTTCAAAATGATCAGAGATAAATCTTCACGTAAGCAGACGATCAGCTGCATCTCAAAGCAATCTTTACAGGTGTAATTCGTACGAAGTTGAATTCAGAGCGTTCCATTCGATCATGTAATTTTTGTGCAGCCCAGTCACCCACAAAAGTCGTCGGCACGAAGAAAAACCAGTCGCCATAAATTAATTAGAAAGTCCAAGTACCTTGCAGCCCAGCATTAAACCGAAAAAAAAACTGCTGAGAAGGTGTTCCGAATATCGTCAAACTAAATGTCCGATCAGGTAACCCGCGAATCTTATCAGATTTAATATTCACTTTCGCGCGGAGATAAGATCCGAACGTGCGCGCGCGTATGTCCGGTAATTCTACCCCATTTTCCTCGGGGCATTTTTCATACAAGCGAAGGGCGCGAGGCGGTGTCGAATCGAAAGATCTCGTCGCCGACGCGTTCTCCTCGGCGATGGAAAAACGTTGATCCGCCGTTTCCCGCGGCTGCCGGACTAATCCTCCGGTAAGAGTAGTCAAAGATGTTTGCGTCACGAGCTAAAGCCGTAATTAAAATAAACACGGAGGAAACCTGAAGCCGAAGGTGTTTACCAGCGAGTCATTCAAGCATTTCACTATCGATCACGGCTGAGAGCGTGTCCGATGCATAACTGGAGCAACGGCATTATAATTCCTCGGTATGAAAAAGAACTGTATCGAGAGGCTTTGGTATCTGTGCTAGGCTAGCACGATTGCGCTCGCGATCGCCCGTGCTCGCGTGCCGATTGGGCCAGCCGTTTTCACCGGAAAGAAAGCACGTGGGAGTGATGGGCATGGCGGGAATGGATGAACGGGTTCGGAGAAGGTCGTCGAAAGAGGCGACAAACGAACAGAGAAAGAAAGAAAGAGAGAGAGAGAGAAAGAAAGCAAGCGAGCAAGCAAGGAAGAAGAAAAGAAGCAACGAGAGGGAAGGGCACCGAGGAAAGGGAAGAAGAAGAAAAAGAAGAAGAAGAAGTGGAGAAGGAGTAGGAGGAGGAAGAGGTGGAGGAAACGCAACGTTCCATCTCCTAGGCCCGCGGGACGACGAAGCGCAAGCGCGTTCGTTTGGAGCTGAAAGGGATCCGAGGCGGAGAAAAGTAGAGAAACAACGGGGGAGAGTGGGACGAGAAAAGTGAAAGATAAAGTTTCCGGCGTGTACGAGAGCGAGGATGGAAATTGCAGAGACGAAGAAAAGGGAATGGGGGATTCACACGGGAAGACGGCGAAGAGAACGGAAACGTAGGGCCAAGGGGGTAGGGTCGTCGAGAGAAAGAGGGGTCGAAAGAGAAAGAAAGAGAGAGAGTGAGAGAGAGAGAAAGAGAAAGAGAGAGGATAAGAGAAAGAACCGGGAAGGAGAGGGAACTCTTGCCTCATTCTTACGTATTACGTGCACGGGTACAAACGAAGTCTTGTATTACACCATTACCGTGACAGAGAGGCGCTTCTGTGTGGCCCCGTTTGGCCGACGAGGACGGCCGATGTACAGCCTATAGAGAACCGTTGCGATTTTCGCGTGTGCGTGGTACGCGCGCACACTAGAGCCGAGAAAGACTTCGTGCATACGGCTAGATACAGAAACGAGAAAGAAAAGGCGGGGGGAGAGAAAAGGAGGGAGAAAAGCGGGAGACGGAAAGAGAGGGTTGGGGGAGAGGAGAGTAGAAGAGAGGAGAGAGAGGAAGGCTAGGGAACGAAGAAAGATAGATACAGAGAAGAAGAGAGAGAGAGAGAGAGAGAGAGAGAGAGAGAGAGAGAGAGAGAGAAAGAGAGAGAGAGAGATACTATAGCCGCTGTCGCGCGACGACGGCTCGTGCATGTGCACCGAAGCCGCACGCACATACTTGTACACTGCTGTGCGCACACGTGTGCGGCTGATAGACGAGCTAGACTGTGAATCGAGGCACGCGCATACACACAGCGCGCCGACGCGTATGAATGTACACGGAAGGAGCAACACCTCGCAAACGAGGCCTAGGCAAGAGAGCTATTTGTAATGTAATAGTGAGAGCACACCAGTGGGGAAAGGGAGAGTGGAGAGGAAGGTGGTTAGGCGGTAGGTGGAAGGGCGATATGGTGGGAGGGAAGAGTAAGCGCGGAAGAGAGAGAGACACACGTGGAGAGGGAGAGGCGAGAGGTGGCACTCGACGAGGAACCAATACTACGGTCCTTTACAAACGAACTCACAAGACTCGCGCGAGAGAGGCCTCCTCCTCTCTATCGGCCGTGAGTAGTATTGCGCCCGGGAGTTCTCTTGCCGAGAGAGACAACCGTGCTTTTCGGACCCTCAACCCTTTCTGGGCTCGACTGTAAGCCACCGGGCCCACCTGGCCTCTTCTCTACCACCACCACCACCACCACCGACAACCACCATCGATACCACCACCACTACCGCCGCTACCACCACTACCACCACCGTAGCACCGTCGTCGTCGCATCGCACATAAAACACCACACACACACAGTAACACAGCGTACCGCGTGCTCACAAACACCACGGTCGGTCGACATCGTCCCGACGCTACGATCGGTGGATGGTGTGTAGACATTTCGAGCGGCGTTCGTGTGCCCACCACTACCATCGAATCGCATCAGCCACCACCATCGTCACCACCTCCACCACCACCATCTCTTACCGACTGCCCAGTCTACCTCTCTCCGCGTTTACCTAGGACCAGAGAGAGAAAGAGACAGCCCGGAGAGCAAAAGGGAGAAAGAGATAGAGAGGAAAAGAAAGAGAGCAGCAGAGAGACGGAGAGAAAGAGAGAGGGAGGAAAAGAGAGAGAAGTAAAGAGTAAGAGAGGGTCTCGGCTTTGCGCAAAAGTTACGACGGAGCGAGGAGCAGTGAGACACACCGCGGAGACCGGAAGAGACCCTCTCTCCCTGAAGAAGTCCTGCGGCGAGAAGCGAGAAAGAGAGAAGACCATACCGCACGCGAAAAACAACATCCATCGTTTTCGATCGAAGTGCGCGAAAACCGAGTGTGCGTGTCCGTTTGTCCTGTGCATATATAGAAGGGTCCGGCGGCGCGAGTGTATGTGTGTACGTGTACGTGCGCGCGTGTTGCAGAAGTGCGGCGAAATATCAACGACAACCGGCACCGCGCAACGCTGTCTACCTTGTTTTTCTTTTTTCGCGATCGGAGCGCGCGTTGTCAACGGCGCGCGCGACTCGTCGCGTAGAACGAAGTCACGTGGGTCCCCGGTGTCTATCTTCTTCCGGGTCGAGACCATCGGATCGAGTTAAACGGTCAAACCTGACCCGGTCCCGTTCACCGATACGGTGAAACTTTGGTGATATCGGCGGTAAATTATTGGGGGGACGGACAGGAGGAGCCGGAGTCGCTATCCTGCCGGACGAAAACAGCGGACACGTGCTCATCCGCACGTGCTTTCGTCGATGCACGTGCTCTTTGGACAGGCCCGGTCGGGTGCGCGGAAGGTCCTCCGGAAGAGCTCCGCTAGCTCGGACAGTTGACGCACGCGGGAACCACGACCGCCGACACCACGGTTTCACTTTCGAAAGGGGAAATTTTCGTGGCCGACTGCCACGGAACGGCAGCGGCGTGTTCTGTCATATCGGAATCGGATCGGCATCGTCGCAGCCGCGGCAAGCGAGGATCGACGAGCGCACCAGGGAAGAAGAGAAAGGAGCCGACGAAGGAAAGGGAGGAACGAGAGAGAAAAAGAAGAAGCTTCGAAACGAAGAGCGAGGCTCTCGCGAGCACTCGGTTACCGCTTACGTACCAGGCAAGAGCGGCGGGCCGTGTTGTGTAAGAGCTGAAAGTAAAAGTTGAAACCGCCGACTAGGGCTCGCGGGAGCGCGTGCGGAGCGCGCTAAAATCCGATCCTGTCTCGTAGACTGGACACAGCCGAATATTCCCGCCTCTCTCTTTCTCTTTCTCTTTCTCTTTCTCTCCGTGATCGGCCGGTCTTTCTCTTGGCGGCTTTCGGATTTGGTTCCACCTTCCCGAGGCTGTTTCTCTCGTCGTCGTCGTCGAGAGACGGTAACCCGTCTCGTAACCGAGAGTTGTCGAACGTTCCCGCGGAAACGGCGCGCGGCGAACTGTTGTCGCGGGCAAACTCGGAACATTGGAGTTCGATCTGTTCTGTGCAATTGTGCAACGACTGTTTTCTAGTCCCGTGTGTAAATCCTCTGTGCCCGGATCGTCGAGTGCGCGTACGGTACGTGTTCGCCGAAGTATATGGGAACCACCGGTGAAAGAAGAGCGTGTTGATTGGATAACACCGGGCCGTGCAACAACAGCGAGAAGAAGAAGAAGAAAGCGATTCTGTTTCGTGGAATCGACGCGATCAAGGTCGACGTCGATCGTCGTCGTCATTGTTCGCGTATCGCATAGGCAAACCCGCTTCCGGGATACAGCGAGAGAGAAAAAGTGCAGCGGCAACAACGGTCCTCCGGATGATCGGCGGGCTGTCCATCGTGGAAGAGTGTGTCGCTCGTGTCTCCTGGATTCGTCGATCGTGTCCCGTTCGCTCGGCGGTTTCGTAAAACGGATTACAAAACCCGAAGAGAAAGGAGACAGAGAAAGGGAGAGGCGACAGACGGAAGAAGAGAAGCTCGAGCCAGAGAGAAAGAGAAAGAGAGAGAGAGAGAGGGGAACGAGAGAAGAGGAAGAGGAAGAAGACGACGAAGAAAACGAAGAGAAGAGAAAGAAAGCGAGAGAAAGAGAGAGAGAGGGAGGGAGAGAAAGAGAGAGCAACACCACGGTGATCCCGCGCCGCAGGAAATCGCACGGACAAACGATACACGGTGGAGATACGGTGTTCGAGCACGAGCTCTCCGGATCGTCCCGAGGGTGAGCGCCGAGTGGACGACGCGGACGGTGTGTCTCGTGAAAGAAGTCGCAGGGCCGAGGAGAGGTGAAAAGAGGAAATGCGCGGTACGCCGGACGTCGTTGTCGGAGGACGAGTTTGAAAGACGATCCGGATGTGGCTGGATCCGCTTGTTTTCTTCATCGGCACCGTCGTCGTCGTCGTCGTCGTCGTCGTCGTCGTTGTTGCGGAGCAGCTCCGCTTTCTTGAAGACTCTCTCGCAGCTGTGCGGACACCTCTCTGATCGATTCGACAGCACCGATGCGCTTCGTCTAAGGCCCGCAACAAGATCCGAGAGCTTGCGAGCGCGCAGACCGCGGAGACACGCGGCCGAGCGGAATTAAAAGTGCGCTTAAAAAGGTTAGCGGGATAAAAAAGGCTCGCGCGCGAAAGGATAAGAGAAAGGAATAGGAGCCACCTCCGAGTCCTTGAGAGTACCCAACGGGTAAAAGTGCCGCGCACGGAGCCAGCCGGTTGACCCTGGGCAGCCAACGGAGCAGACCCCGTTGGAAAAAAGTTCTCCGTCGTCGTCGACGTCGCCGTAACGCGTCGATCGCTGCGTCGTCGTCGTCGTCGTCGTCGTGCTCGTAATTCCCGCGGCACCTTTCTCCTTCATCCCTGGACCCGGTGTAGCCGTTGCGAAACAGAAAATCAGGTGTCGAGACACGTCTCTCTCTCTCTTTCTCTCTTCTCTCTCCTGCTCGACGATCACGTGCGTGTGTGTCCGTCCCCGGGTGTTTGTGTGTTTGTGCGCGCGATACGACACAGTGTTTGATCATCGAACGACCGATTTTCACCGCGCGTCGATCGATCCAACGATCCGTCCGAAAAATCCGCAACGATCCCGCTTTCGCGTGACCCGACTATGCGGACGTGCTCACCGGTGTGAAGTGATCCAAGTGCCCGGCCGCCGATATTGTTCCGGTTTTTCTCAACGTAATCCACGTCGCCGTCGTTTCGCTATCCCGCACGTCGACCGTTTTCGCCTGCGTTCCGCAACGACGTGCCGTGATCTATTTCTCGGTGGTGATCCACGCTCCGGTATATCAATGTACGTCACGTGTATGCACCGTCGTCGTCCTCGTCGCCGCTATCACGGGATTTCGGGTCGTCGGCTCGTGGAGATGCTGCGTGACTCCTCAAGAGAGTCATAACGGAAAATATATATATCGCGTTCGCCGATTTATTTTGTTCCCCTTGGATACCATATTGGATAAAGTGCGGACGATTCAAATTACAAGGTGAGGATCTTCGATGCATATTCCATTACATCGTAGATGTAGATCTATTCTCCTCTCTTCTTTCTTCTTGCGATCAGCGCGATGTTACATGGCACACTTCAAGAGACCCGACCACCACGTATCAAACGGAATCGTCGATCTGCGTTTCTAACCCCCTCGCTGCGTTTCGGCTTCTGACCCAGAAGCGAACCTTTCTCTTTGACGCTACGAGTGCCCGCTGCCTCGAAATTAGGGCTCCGCGAGAGAACGGAGTTGAATCTCGTTGGAGTAGCTTCGATAAAGTCTGATAGCAGGATAAAGCCTTTGAAATATTTGAGATATTCTTCGAAAAAGTTTCTTGCTACCGCGAGCATCGACGATGAGCACTTGTTGAGCTGATCTACTGGCAGACAGCCTGTCACAGATTCTCGCAAGCTCTTCGAACCTCGTTTCGTCTTTCAGTTACTCTCATTTTCTACGTAACTGATAGAACAACTATTTAAATGCAAACCAGATATTTGCTAGTGTAGACAACACATTTGTTTATGCGTGAAATACTAAATTTCACGTGTCGAGATTGTCAGTGCTATAAGCGAGTAATTAAACGTTAATATATTTTCGGTAGCCTCGAACGAGTAACGTAACAGCTGGACACTGCGGAAGTTTACTATCTCGACGAGTAAATCGATACGAGTAGCTTCGATAAAGTCTGATTGCAGGATAAAGCCTTTGAAATATTTGAAATATTCCTCGAAAAGTTTCTTGCTACCGCGAGGATCGACGATGAGCACTTGTTGAACTGATCTACTGGCAGACAGCCTGTCACAGATTTTCGCAAGCTCTTCGAACCTCGTTTCATCTTTCAGTTACTCCCATTTTCTACGTAACTGATAGAACAACTACTTAAATGCAAACCAGATATTTGCTAGTGTAGACAACACATTTGATTATGCGTGAAACACTAAATTTCAAAGTTTTGAGATTGTCAGTGCTATAAGCGAGTAATTAAACGTTAATATATTTTCGGTAGCCTCGAACGAGTAACGTAACAGCTGGACACTGCGGAAGTTTACTATCTCGACGAGTAAATCGAAACGAGTAGCTTCGATAAAGTCTGATTGCAGGATAAAGCCTTTGAAATATTCTTCGAAAAAGTTTCTTGCTACCGCGAGGATCGACGATGAGCACTTGTTGAACTGATTTACTGGCAGACAGCCTGTCACAGATTCTCGCAAGCTCTTCGAACCTCGTTTTATCTATCAGTTACTCTCATTTTCTACGTAACTGATAGAACAACTCTACTTAAATGCAAACCAGATATTTGCTAGTGTAGACAACACATTTGTTTATGCATGAAATACTAAATTTCAAAGTTTTGAGATTATCAGTACTATACGCGAGTAATTAAACGTTAATATATTTTCGGTAGCCTCGAACGAGTAACGTAACAGCTGGACAGTGCGAAAGTTTACTATCTCGACGAGTAAATCGAAACACGATACATCGTATAACTTTAGTACATCTTGTTCGCATAAACGCGCGATCTTCCTACGCGGATAACGACTACGGAAGAACTCGTCTTCCTGCGTTTCTATCAAATTCTAAAGCTGCCAGCAGAATAAAGATAATCCTCGCAGATTTGCTCGGTACAAAGTATTCGAAAACGTCAATTCGCCTGAATATTCGAACTCCGTTTATTATGTATTCGTCCTCGGAAAGAACAAAATGTTTGATTGGACAAACACGGACAAAATGACTGCCAGAAACGTTTCACACGTGTCCCTGTGCACACATAGACGTTTGCTTACTGTTTCAAAAAATACAAATAGAAGAGTACGAATAAATGTGCTTAATCAATTGTATTTTAAAATGTTTGTCATGTTCAGTGGTATCGTGCCTAGAGTTGCTAACATTGGAACAAGCAACGTATAATTTCTGTTGCCTTTTAAAAGTAACAGGACTGCGTTTATCGAGACATTGTCCTAAAATAAGTGATAAATATATATGAATAAGTGTGTCAAGTACATTGTGTCTTTAGAATTTGAATTGTAAAATGAAGTCTGGTGTTCGGGAAATTTATTCTGAATGGGAACGGCGAAGTCGAGCGATTTTCGCCAAGAAAAATTTGGAGAATCTTCGAAGGAGATCGATCGGATTAGCCTCCGAAGAAATTAGTATTTGTGCCGGTGCAGATCGAATCGGCATGAACTTTTCGATCGACCTGACACATAAAGCTCGATGATTCGCAGCGTGGCCTCGATGTGCAATTACGAGTACGCGAGAGTGAGAGAGCAAATAAAGTGCACTGCGAATCGCGAAACAGTGGCTATAATGATCTGAAAGCTTCCTTAGTCCAACCCTAGGCAGTCGAGTGTACCATTACTTAAAATATTGTTTACATTATAAGATCTGTTGGTATCTAATCAATTACTAAACATTTAAGTATTGCACGAGGTGTTATATCAATTTCATATCCATGAGAAGATAGAAGTCGCGTAAAATGGAACTATTCTAGGTCAGAAGAAATGTTTAATTTTCGAGTTGAGATAGCTGCGAAAGCAAAAGGTTAAAAAATAAAAAAATGATTTAGAGTAGAAAGTGAGTTATGGGCCACCGTGTATATAAAAATTCCAATTTGAATATGTGCCTATAATTATGAAAGTGGTCTAAGTAATAAAATTGAAAAAATCGTAGAGAATGGAAATATTTTAGGTCGGAAGGAATGTTTGAGGTGCTTTAATTTTCGAGCTACGACTTAAGAAATTACGTTTTGGAGAGACAGCGACCGACGATGATTTCTGGAGCAGTGAATCAACATTCCGCGGGATCGAACGCAAGACACCGTGCAAATTAAAGTAGCGACGTAATTGGAAGCAGAAACGATTCTAACGCACCTAGAAACGGACGGGCAAACTATAGCAATTCACGCTGACAATGGGACGACACGGTCGGGATAGGTGTAGAGCGAATTACGTGATTATTGACCTCGAGAAAGTAATGTCTGCCTCCGCCGAGAAATGCCCTCTGCAAATTCGAGCGAGTGGGTTTCCCTGGAAATATTCATTTTACGAATCAGTCTATGGTTAGCGTGCTCGATAGATAAACTTGTTTCGCTTTTTTCCCGCGAAGAACCTGCTTTTCTTTCCGAAAATTAGTATTTTGCGCTCCTTACTCTGGTTATGATAACGTCTGCTGCGCGACGACATTCTTCGGATTGCGTCGATGTAACTGTTTCGAAATTCACGTAACTGTCTATTATCTCATCGAATTCCTGATGCCACAACGCTAATTCATTCGCACATTTACGGAGGAACAGCCGGGATCGGAAACGCTGCTTTATTTAGGTTTTTGTGGCCGATCGAGAAGATCAGGATATTTTTTTAATTCTAATTTATATTTTCAAGTTCCGAATAATGTTGCGTACAATTAAATTGGTTTTGTATTTTTCATCTTACAATTATCGAATTTGTGAAGTTGCTTGCATGGAAATTGATTCGATAAATTTCTTGATCCGAGCACACATTGTAAGAAAAGTTGTAGAAATTCGAAAAGAATAGAGACTCGTCGTTATCGCAAGCTAAATCATTTTAATCGTTTTCAGTGCTCGGTAGTTTTGCCGTTCTACCGATTTTTCATTGTATAATTGCATGAAATTCGCAATTGATTACGAAGGACAGAAATAACAGGATATAAATTTGCGTTTAATTACGAGGTGTGCATCATCGTGTTCCCTGTTTGAAAATGATTCATGTGTTCCCGCGTTCCGGGGAAATTTCAAGCAGATCATAGGATATCGCCGACTCGGTCGCGTAACGATGCAAATTCTTCTTCTGAGCGCATAATTCAAGTTCAGGTGCTCCATGTTCGCATGTGAGCGTTAGTTGCGCAACCGTTTTTAAGAAGACGAAGAAGCAGAAGAAGAAGAAAAAAGAAGAAGAGAAGGAGGAGGCGTTCGCGAGTCCAATGTGGTCATCAATGGCTCGCGATGACGGATCGTAAAGAAAAAGCGATCTTGAGTCAAGGTCGGACTCGTCGAAAGGCGTCTTCGCGTTCGTCATTTTGTATTCCTGCGACCATTATCCCTCGGTTATACTATACATATATTATCTGTTGCACCGATATGCACATACTCTCGCGCGGTTCGATTGCGTGCCCGCGCAAATGTCCCGGGCACAAACAGAAATTATGGTCAAGCTGGAAAGGTGAACCGGTCGAAATTCCGGGTTAACTTAGCTTTACCTACTAATGCGTCACCAGCGAATTCTTTTCTCGGCTTTAATTGAACCTCGCGTCAATAATCGAAATTATTCGACGACCTTTCCGCCGACCGGATACTTTCGACAGGTATTTCTGCGATTGTAAAACTATTTAATACACTTTCGACATACTGCGGTTCCGAGTTTTGATCGCGAATTCTTCGACGTACAGGTTTTGCACTCCGAACTCACCCCATTGCGAGTCAAATTCGACCTTATGCAAATCAACTTCACCGTTTTGTAAATCAATTTAAACGTTTTGTAAATCAAATTGAACCTTTCACAAATAAAGTATCTTCAAGTAAGTTTTTGTAAAACAAATCAAATCAAATGTAAATGAATTGTTAAGAAATTCAAAATTTTATTTATCGCAATTGCCGGATACTTTCGACAGGTGTTTTTGTAATTGTAAAACTATTTAAGACACTTTCGACATACCGCATTTTAAAGTTTTGATCGGTAATTCCGTGACAAACAGGTGTTGCACTCCGAACTCACCCTATTGCAAGTCAAATTCATCGTTTCGTAAATTAATTTCATCGTTTTGTAAATCAAATTGAACCTTTCACAAATAACGTATCTTTAAGTAAGTTTTTGTAAAACAAATTGAATCAAATGTAAATTAATTGTTAAGAAATTCAACATTTTATTTATTGCAATTGCCGGATACTTTCGACAGGTATTTTTGTAACTGTAAAACTATTTATGACACTTTCGACAGACTGCATTTTAAAGTTTTGAACGGTAATTCCGTGACATACAGGTGTTGCACTCCGAACTCACCCTATTGCAAGTCAAATTCATCGTTTCGTAAATTAATTTCATCGTTTTGTAAATCAAATTGAACCTTTCACAAATAAAGTATCTTTAAGTAAGTTTTTGTAAAACAAATCAAATCAAATGTAAATTAATTGTTAAGAAATTCAACATTTTATTTATTGCAATTGCCGGATACTTTCTACAGGTATTTCTGTGAATGTAAAACTATTTAAGACACTTTCGACATACTGCAGTTTAAAGTTTTGATCGGTAATTCTTTGACATACAGGTTTTGCACTCTGAACTCACCCTATTGCAAGTCAAATTCATCGTTTCGTAAATTAATTTCATCGTTTTGTAAATTAATTTCATCGTTTTGTAAATCAAATAGAACCTTTCACAAATAAGGTATTTTTAAGTAAGTTTTTGTAAAACAAATCAAATGAAATGTAAATGGATTGTTAAGAAATTCAAAATTTTATTTATTGCAATTGCCGGATACTTTCGACAGGTATTTTTGTAATTGTAACACTATTTAAGACACTTTCGACATACCGCATTTTAAAGTTTTCATCGGTAAGTCCGTGACATACAGGTGTTGCACTCCGAACTCACCCTATTGCATGTCAAATTCAACATTATGCAAATCAATTTCACCGTTTTGTAAATCAATTTAATCGTTTTGTAAATCAAATTGAACCTTTCACAAATAAAGTATCTTTAAGTATGTTTTTGTAAAACAAATCAAATCAAATGTAAATGTATTGTTAAGAAATTCAACATTTTAATTATTGCAATTGCCGGATACTTTCTACAGGTATTTCTGTGAATGTAAAACTATTTAAGACACTTTCGACATACTGCAGTTTAAAGTTTTGATCGGTAATTCTTTGACATACAGGTTTTGCACTCCGAACTCACCCTATTGCAAGTCAATTTCATCGTTTCGTAAATTAATTTCATCGTTTTGTAAATCAAATAGAACCTTTCACAAATAAGGTATTTTTAAGTAAATTTTTGTAAAACAAATCAAATCAAATGTAAATGAATTGTTGAGAAATTCAAAATTTTATTTGTCGCAATTGCCGGATACTTTCGACAGGCATTTTTGTAATTGTAAAACTATTTAAGACACTTTCGACATAGTGCCGTTTAAAGTTTCGATCGGTAATTCTTTGACATACAGGTTTTGCACTGCGAACTCAACCTCATGCAAATCAATTTAATCGTTTTATAAATGAAATTAAACCTTTCACAAATAAATTATTTTTATGCTCGCGCAATTTAAAGCAGTAGAACAATTAAAAGAACTATTCCGATTGCCAAAGCATCGGAATTCTGTTTTCGAGCAAAATAAACATAGCTACAGGAGCTACATAAACAATATATTTCCAAATAATGTATTTTATCTCTTTAAATGTTTCTACCGTGTTAAATGCGATTATCTTATGTCTGTCATAAATCCATAAAATATTCACTGGAACGAGAGGTAAAAAACGTGGTAAATAATTCATAGAATGTCTCGCTTTTCGGATGCGAAAATAATTACTTGCTTTCTTTCGAACGCCCAGTTTGTCCTTTCACTTGCTCAGTTTATATTTTATTGCACAAATTGTACTAAGAAAATGTATACTAAACTGGTGTTCATGCAAACCGACGCGGCTCCCGTATAACGGGATCACAAAATTGTTAAAAGTGCTGTATACATATATGTATCTGTTGTTACTAAGTGTGCAGTCTTCTTAAACAGTTTTTGCATATGTAAATTTACTGTCACGTAAACGATATATAAATATGCAGTCTTGTCAAACAATTTTTTGATCACGTTATACGGGAGTTTACTCTATTTTTGAATTACTTTGATCTCGGATAGAATTCGCGAGGCGTATATTTAGAAAATCGTCGAGGAACAGGTTCTGAACAAATATTCATTATAATTTCATTATAATTTCATTATAAAACCAATTAAACCGACTTCTTCTCCGGAAACGATGTGAAAAGAACGGTAAAATCCATCGGAACAAAGATTATTGTGCAATACCCAATACTCGGGCCATTAACAGTTCCTCGATTTTATGAAGCGGAAAAGAATCTCGCTTACGATTTTGCATTACGCGTATCTCATTTTTGGATTGTTGCGTTTAAGAATGCGTTGCAGAAGTTGTTGCAAAACATTCGTAATGTTGATGCACGCAGCACGATGAAAATTGGCAGACCGATACAGAAGAGTTTAGAGAAGCGATCAGCAGGCGAGCCATCGAATTTGATGTGATACCATCGCGAGGGAAACTGACAGAGTCCGGTTTCTTTTCGATCACACGTATTCGTCGCGTTACGTGTCCGCCGATTCATTATATTCCGACTGTTATGAGTTTAGCGTTCCAAAGGCTGCGGTATCTACTTGGAAACAATGTCGCAGACTTTTTTTCCCGTCTGCGACGATCGGTGCAGAGTCGGCTAAATCGATCGTGAATCACGCCCAATCGACATTACGTAAGACGAGTTTACATTTTTCTGCCCGGATAATCGCCCCGGGACTCGACGTTTTCTTGCTTGTTTGTGCATCGTTCCTTTCGAAGAGAGCCGCTCTCGCTGGAACTAATCCTGTGACTTGGTCCGACGATTCTGAACGGATCCGTTGATAAGAAAGCTGGGATTATCAGCAAGCGATCGTAATTAAATCGCTATAAACGTGATGTTCCGCAGCAACAGCTGTAATTAAACACAACGGTGGTGCATCGCGTGTGCATTTCACTATGCATTTCATTTCTTTCCTCGTGTTTCTTTTTTCCTGCTAAACGATAGGAAGATACAGTGTGGCGGTAACAACATCCGGCAGAGCATGGACGCGTAAGCATGCTACCTTCGAATGGACTGGCGATACGCCGCGACTATAGCGTGATTAGCCTGAAAACTCGTACCGATCTGTAAACTCCTTCCACGGGGAAATTATCGAAATCGGCGATCTTTTAAACGTAATCTTATTCCTCGAGGCCGGAATCGCTCGTGCAATTGCCTTTCCGGTTTTTCGAATGTTTCGGCGGCTTTAAGGTACATGTTCACGTGTATGCACACGGCATTGAGAGCGCCAGCGGAGAGCTTCACGAAAAACTCACGGAGAGCGAACAGTAAGGTTGAAACTTGCGAATAGACGCGTTCAATTTTTCTTCTCTAGCGGTATTTCCGATAGTTCGACTATCAACTATCGTTAGCGACGGCGTGCATAATGTATTTTGTATAATGCAAGACATTATTCTATCATTTTGGTATTATCAGGAACAAAATTGATTTGTTTCAATGTTATAATAGTATACATTAGAATCCAATATCCATGAATCAGTAACTATCGATAGTAAAGCTAAATCATCGATAGTTTTCGATAGTGAGAACTTTATCTTCGATTGTTCTCCGATACTAATACGAACGCCATTCGTATAGATCTCTTTCAACACGAAAATTAAACATTTTTCTCGATGTAGAATAATTCCATTCTATATGATTTTTTCTAATTTTATGGATATAAAATTGATGCAATACCTCATACAATACTTAAATGTTTAATAATTGATTAGATACCAACATATTTAGTAACGTAAACAATATTTTGAATAATGATACAGCAAATTTTTGGGGTAATTATGAGTTGCTATTATCTATTACCGACAGCGAACGATTTTCCTTCTATTTGTACGCCATTTTCCTGGAAGCCTGAAATGACTTTCCATTATTTCCTGCTTGTAATTAGTGCTGAGTTTTCGCGTTACGGTAGAATCTCGATTATCTAAACATGAAACGTGCGGAACATGACTGTACAAATATTAGAACAGTTGCTCAGTTATCGGTCGAAATTCTATGTTTTAAATTCCGATTTTAGGATCGGAATCACTTCGTACCTCGATGGCTCGGATAATCGAGGGTCTATTGTACTTTGAACTTAGTTTACTTCCATTCTGTCGGACTATTACGCCGTTGGTTTTTCGTTTACGAAAATATTGACCCGCTTCAGAGAACAGTTTTGATTTATTAGAACGCCCAGATGCACTTTGTTGCATACTTGAGAGCAAACACTATGAAGAACGATAAACAGCACATCTCGTGGAAGCGATGCACTTTATTCTCTCCTCGTAACATAGAAAGGAAACTTTTCTAGATGCGCATTTCAGATAGCGTGTTTTTATCAACGTGATTAGTAGGTTGCATCGGTGAAGTTCGTTCGAACAATTTCGAAGAAGGTTGCAATCTGCTAGATTGGTCTATACGTAGAACGTGTTGTTTACATTAAACCGTGCTGCACAAGTGCATAACTCGTTCTAGATCTCCTTTACATTATTGCACAGACTCGTATTCTATTTCGTACACTTTTTCTAAAACGCGATCGTCTTATCAACTTGATAAGAGTTAATTAATAGTCGCTCCTTGAGGTCCGATTATTTCTTTCGAAAGCGGAAACACAAATTAATAAACGTTGAGAATAGTAATTTCGACGAATCTGCATTTTTGTTATTGTTTCTAACGATTGAAACATTTATCTTTTTTTTAGATTAGACATTCAGTTTGGTAGATTCGATAGTAACAAAGTTTTGAAATGAAAGAACTATAGGGAACAAGACAATTCCACTTTCATGATCTATGAATCACTATGTTTATCGGTAGAACGCTTCTCCTCCTTCCGCTCATCATTTTCATCCTTCACCGAAGAAATTGCTCATTCAACGCTTCACCGAACGTGTGTGCTCCATTCATCTTTAA
Organism: Lasioglossum figueresi; assembly: GCA_028455805.1. Classification (NCBI taxonomy): domain Eukaryota; kingdom Metazoa; phylum Arthropoda; class Insecta; order Hymenoptera; family Halictidae; genus Lasioglossum; species Lasioglossum figueresi. Next base: position 10,996,619 of record CM052192.1, on the reverse strand, counting down.
TTTCTCGAAAGTTTGGAAGAATTTCCTTCCGTTCGATCAACGTAAATGGAAGGATTCCGTGCAGCCAACGGTACATTATGCAGCCTGTGCATCAGCCAAAAAGACTACCTCAGATATGCCAAGTAATTACCGCTCTCGCTGAACGTAATACTCGATTATCCATGCTAGTTGCGTCAGATCGAAACGTGTGCGAGATCGGTATTAAATTCGATAAAATTAATATTCCTAGAAATTGCGAGAATCTAGCTCAAGTTTTTCTAAAATGACCCATAAATTATGGGCACATATGCATATGTATTATCATAATTTTATGAAAATTAAGTCTAAGTGATAAATTTCTTGTTTCGAGATATTTCAAAGAAAATGATATTAACCCTAAACGAATTCCACATAATATTGAATCAATTTAGTTTAAAATAATGTGTTGTGAAATAACTGATAAACTTATTTTCTTTAAATTTTAATTTAGACCAGTTTCATAATTATGGGCACATTTAAGGGGGGCAAGGCCAGAAGAAATCGAAAGACGAAAATGAAGCAGCCTAATGTACATGCAAAGTGAGAAGTTTAGGTTCAGTGGCAATAATTCGCGTAGCTGGTTCGGCAGCGAGGAAGTAGAATGATCCATGACGAATCCAGGACGATCCATGACGATCTCGCTTGATACCCTTGACGGTGACGGGGCGTTTAAAAGAGCATCGGGTTTTCTGCGGGTTTCTGCACGGCGTCTCGGACATTTTCACCTTCCACGGTCTGGCTGCGGTCGGTCTCGTGGTGCTCTCCCTTCTCTCTCCTCTCTCTCTCTCTCTCTCTCTCTCTCTCTCTCTCTCTCTCTCTTTTTCTCTGTGTTTCTCTTGTGTCGGACGATAAGACGGTTATTAAGACGCGGTATCGCGGCGCGAAGACCTGGGATTGGCCGGTTGTCCCGATGTGTAGGGTACGTTAAATGAAGTTGCAATTAAGAGAGCTAAAAGCTGCGCGGCTGACTATGCTTCTCAAGGCCTCGGGCCTCGCCGGAGCGTACTTCCGCTTCTGATTAGCTTCCTCTTTTCCCACATCGTCCTCGCCGTTTTCTCTCTTTCCCTCCCCCTTCTCCCGCATCTTTTCTCCCGCTCTTCTTTCCTTTTCTTTCTTCCTCTCCCTCTTTCTCTCTCCTCGTCCCTCTCTCTCTCTCACTCTTTCTTTCGACCGCACTTATTATTTCTCTTTCCTTTTTTCCTACTACTTTTTACCTCGTTTCCTCTTCGCCATCTCTCCCCGTCCCTTCGCATCGCGTCGGTTCCTCTCTCGCCTCTCTTTATCTCTGACGGGCTTATCTCGCACCGTGGGAAACCGCGCGTGCGATTCGCGCCGCGAAGAGAGAGGAAGTTCTCGAGTATCGTTCCACGGCCGGCATTTCTGTTTTCGGATCTTAATTATTGGCTGCGGCCCGCGCGCCATTGGCCATGGTCGACGCACCGTCGAACCACTCCGGACCCAAATCAGAATTTTATAATGAACACTGGACTGCGGATGTTTATGCGATTTGCGATTTTTGTAGGTGCATTTTAAGGAAGCTTAAGCGTTTTTATGTAGACTAGATGATTTGTGTGGACACCACACACCGCTAGACGCATGTACGTACACGAAAATTGCAAGGTCCAGTATTAACAAAATTGCGTCTCGCTTATGCATATTGGGGACCTCTCCATAGTCGCAATCGCTAGATAAAAGATGAATCTAGCGCGCTTACTATCCCAGAAAGCCTAATTCTGCGTTTTTTAGGCGATATTCGCATTATTCGACAGAATTTAGCGGAGCCGCGAGAAGAAATCCTGCCGCGACACTGTTGCATTTTCATTTGTTCCAGCATTTCGTACAAATTTTGCAATTGACTTTAAACTAACTTCGCGACGAGCTAGAGACCGGATACTTTAAACGTAGCTCAGAACTGGATGACAATGCAATATTTTATCGGTTCCTCGATCGAACGTTTTAGATCTATTTAGTTCGTTCGCATTTTCGTACGTTGAGGTAAACGGTTTCGACGAACGCTGTTCGTTCTCGCAACCGTTCGCGTTTGTTTTCGATATGCCGCGTTATGCCTGTTATAATCTCATCAAAATGTTTAAAATCGATTGAAAAATTTCGCACACATAAGACTAAAAAATATCACGTTTTTAAGACGGACTGATAAGTATAAAATAATTTTTCCTATCCCCATGCAGATAGTCCTGAAAATTTGTGATTGTGAATTTTTAACAGCTATGAAAATACTTGTAAGATTTAAAACGAAAAACGTAGGGCACAAGATACAATAATAGTAAGGAGTGTAGAGAGTAGTCGTCGTTGAGAAAACTCGCACAACAGTTCATATCATTTGCAGTGCAATAAAATTGTTAGTGACTTAGGTGAACTATTCATGCATCCATTATATCTATTGCATGCGCCTCACGTTTTTCGTTTTAAATCTTACAAGTATTTTCATAGCTATTAAAAATTCACATTCAGATATTTTCAGTACTATCTGTATGGGGATAGGAATCTGTATGTGGCTAGGAAAAATTATTTTATACTTTTTACTCCGTCTCAAAAAACGTGGTATATTAAATTTTTTTTAATTTAAATATTTTTAATTGTAGTAGCCTTTTAAGGTCTAAAGTAAATCAAAATCGTATTAGATTCTGCCAAATTTCGAAAATTTTCAGAGTGGGACCACTCGCGTTTCATCGAAAGGTTTCATCGAAAGGTTTCATCGAAATCGGTTAATGTAGCAACGAGCTACAAACATTTAAAGATGATCATTGGACAGCGAATCTTTATGCAAAATAAAAACTTCGTACCTGAATTGCAACAAACTGGAGTGAAGTAGAAATTGATTCTCTTTCCTAATATGTTAAGTAGATTGAAAATAATATAACAATTACGCTGCTGGGAACAAATATACCTATCCTCTTATCTGTAGTTATCGTCAGCCTTCAAGTCGCAAAGTAGAGTAAGGACAAGTGCACTTAAACTTCAGGATGCTCGACGTAATAGGGTTACGCACACAAGTGGCGAGAAGCGAACGAATCCGTTGGCAATGCTAGAAGCGATCGATCTACGAAATTATTCGTTAGATCGGTGGATCCGCAATTTTCCGAATAAATTAACTAACGATCGACAGCAGATGTTGCGACTTGAGGACGTCGGAATTCTTGAAAGTGAACTTTCCTAGCGGGTAAGGAATTTTGTCGCGTCTCAAAGAAAGTAAAAACCGTATCAAAATCGATTTTACGTTCTACTATAAAGTTTGAACACTTTCTTTAATGTAAAAATGTATATTAGATTTCTCTTCCGCAGAAGAAAAAGAGTGTCTGACACGATATTATCTTAAACTCCCGTACAACGCGATCAAAAATTGTTTTAAAAAATTGTATAAATTTAAACTAACCCCTTTCCGTACCATCTTTACAATTACAACGATCAAAACGTCTTTATCCCGAGAAATGTCGTAGAAGAGAAAAGAAAATTTATATTTTTTGTACGACTACATTTATCTAAATGCTTAAATATCGATTACAAACGAATCAAATTTTATTTCATCGGAAAAGAAACTTGTAACATTCATATTCGTTAGACTTTGTTAAAATCTTCGTGACGAGTCTGACTCGTTAAAATACGGCAAGGGGTTAATAGTATAAATTTACAAAAAAATTGTTTGAAAAGTCCGTTCACTTACTGTTGGAGAAGATACACACAAATGCGCTCCTCGAAAAAATAATTTTTGACCGCGTTATACGGGAGTCTACTGCAAGGAGTATAGTGCAAGGGGTTAAAAACGGAAAACAGCTGTTTGTTCGGATTCTCGATCGGGAGTGGTTGAAATTCATCGGCGGTTTCTCGAGCCCGCAGCAGCGGACCGCGATTGTGCAACGCCGGTATGCAAGAACAGAAGCCCGAGCTGGCCCGCGTTGTTTTCCGAGTAGAATAAAAATCGGGCGCCGTCGTCGGGCCGCGATAAAACTCAGCCGCGCGCGATTTTAATGGTTCAAGACGTTAGGCGAAAATATGTTCCGCACCGCACCGCGCCACGACGACGTGCACTTTCACTCGAGCCGGTCGTCTCGCCGAATTGGCAGATACGATTACGTCGCGCGTTGAAGTTCTGTCGATTGTGCGAAACACGATTCCGCGTGTTCGTCAGGCCGTTTCTCTCGGTCCCTGCGCGGCCGCCATTTTTCGTCGGTCAGTCGAAGAAAACTCGAAATGTCCTTCGTCAGAACGCTCCAATCGATGCACAGTAATGTCTCGATGCATGGCCAAGAGATGTCCACGATATTTGTATTTTGTCGTTTAACACCTTATATTTAAAAACGTATATTTTATAACAAGTTTAACACTGTAGAATATATCTCCACCAGAAGAATGAAGCATTGTGAAAAATACAGTATAGAACAAACCACATAAATTTGTTTATCACTAGGTTTACGGAGCTCTTATTTTATAAACATAACAAGAATGTGTCTATACAAATTTTTGGCCATTTTACCAATAATATTTGTTGAAGCATCTTTACAATCTTAGCAATCGCAAATTAAGAATATTAGAATCCGTCATTTTGACGGGTTCCGTAAACCTAGCGTTTGAACCTGTTAGTCCTTTGAACTCGAAGCATTTTTTTTAATTCGAAAATCAAGACATTTCTTAAACCTAGATCATTTTCATTGTATATGTAATCTTTTTTACAATGGCACATAAAATCGAACCTGTTTCCTCATACGTTGATGGAGCTTCTAGCAATTCATAAAATACAGACGAATTTTATGCGCAATATTATTATTACTGGTTTAATACTGCGGCTAGGTATGCAGCTGTATGTGTGAGCGAAACTACGTCGCAGTAAATATGTCAGTAAAAATTTTACAAAAAGATAACTTGATAAGAAAAAGTTTCACTCGCTACCTTTTTCCTCGTTCGATGTGCTAGCAATAAAAGATCAAGCAATTCTTGTACCCTACCTTGCAAAAGAAAGAAGCACCCGGCCATGTTTAAAAGAAAAGTGTAAAAAATCAATTAAGAACACAGTAAGTTTTGAAAAAGGATTCCGCTGTGTAATCGAATAGTTCTAAGAATATGTGTTATTGCGGATTTATCTAATACTTTAAATGCAATAAATCAATTATTGTACAATACAATTTCAACATAAAGATATTGTTTGTCGTTATATCTTGTAATTATACTATGTGCTTCTTTCTTTTGCACAGTAGTGTACGTGTACACGATATTAGCGACATTTCGGTCCCGAAGTTTGTACATGTATCGAGACATTACTGTACTTCCACGCGTGTCGCAATGTTGAACGGTTCGGTTTGAAGAAGGCGTCGAGAATCCAACCGACTCGTCACGTACGTCCGATTATGAAATATTCCAGATTATCTTTCAATGGAGTGTCGCTCGCATTTTTTCGCATTCGGAGATTTGCGAAACACGCCCAGATTTGGCGGCGATTTCATGCACGCCTCGCCGCGCGGCCTTGAATGGACGGACGGCTAGATTCGTGAACGCTTTCGATGTTTTTGCGGAAATTTGCTTGCATCATCCTGTCGCGAGCACATGATGATAGAGCGTAAACACACCTATCTATGCACTTGTCGCATCGTGTGCGAATTTCGAAAATGAAAGTGTTCGCGCACTATCAGGTGAACGATGAAGTTTCAGATTGAATTCCACTGATTTTTCAATGAAAAATATCATCATGAATTTCTATTTCAAGATGCTACATAAAAATGTATGTAAAAGCTCAATTACATGAAATTGGATGCATTGATTACAATTATTTTGATGAAGGAATTTGTCAAATCTATTGTGTTACCAGTCTTGCTCTTTTTGTTCTTCACTTTCATTCGATTGCATTATTTTATTAAAAATGTTTGTAAATGCTCACTTAAATGAAATTGGATGCATTGATTACAATTATTTTGGAGTACGGATATGTCAAATATATTGTGTTACCAGTCTTGCTCTTTTTGTTCTTCACATTTGCTCTTTCATTGGATTGCGTTATTTTATTAAAAATGTTTGTAAATGCTAACTTAAATGAAATTGGATGCATTGATTATAATTATTTTGGTTAACGGATTTTTCAAAACTATTTTGTTACCAGTCTTGCTCTTTTTGTTCTTCACATTTGTTCTTTCATTGGATTGCGTTATTTTATTAAAAATATTTGTAAATGCTAACTTAAATGAAATTGGATGCATTGATTATAATTGTATTGGTGAACGGATTTTTCAAATCTATTTTGTTACCAGTCTTGCTCTTTTTGTTCTTCACATTTGTTCTTTCATTCGATTGCGTTATTTTATTAAAAATGTTTGTAAATGCTCACTTAAATGAAATTGGATTCATTGATTATAATTATTTTGGTGAACGGATTTTTCAAATCTATTGTGTTACAAGTCTTGCTCTTTTTGCTCTTTTTGCTCTTCACTTTAGTTCTTTCATACGATTGCACTATTTTATTATCTTCGAGATAAACTGTTCTTCCGTGTGAACTGTTATAAAATAACTTTTATCTGTCAATGCTACATAAACACTGTAATCAGTGTAAACCTCGTAATGGAATGTTATAAATATTATCATAGACAACTTTCTAGAACAATTTTTAAACGTGTTTCAGATTATATCGATGACTAAAAATGATTCCGCGAAATTGCAATGAAAGCTGAAACAGACCGATTTGTAACCATATTACATATTTATACTTGCGTCGACGCGTAGGCGATGCAGTCACGCTCTATCGATGGAATCATCGCGATACCATTTTCCTCTTTAGATTTCCGCGGTTTGTGGTCTCCGCTGGAAAATTATCGCAAAGATCGTTCAAATTGCGCAGGAAGAATTTCCACCCACGCGATCGCCGGAAAAATACATTGCAATCTCTTTCTGGTCGACTGAAGAATCAATTAAGGACGCGTACACTGTCGTCTGTTTCCATTGCTAACCACTTTCATTCGAGGAAACTTCACTTGTGCAAAAATAAATGCAGACTCAATGGCGATGTTTTCAATCATCGCAGAAATCGATTCTCCCAACGTAAAATTATTTTCTGGCGGGCATACTATTATGAAAATAATTGTAGACACTTTTTGGAGCGAACAAATGGCAGAACTTCGAGAAAAGTTTCAATCATTAATTTACACAAGAGGTTGTAAGAAGTAATTCAATCATCCTCTGTAATGTAATAGTATAAATGATGTTTGTCGCCGAGGAAATTCTAGGGAGCAGAGAAATGACGGAATTTCCAGAAAAGTTTAAATCATTAATTTACACAAGAGGTTGTAAGAATTAATTCAATCGTCCTCTGTAAACTAACAGTACAAATGGTATTTGTTGCGGAGGCAATTCTGGGGCAAAGAAATGGCGGAATTTCCAGAAAAGTTTCAATCAATAATTTACACAAGAGGTTGTAAGAATTAATTCAATCAACCTCTGTAATATAATATTGGGCTGGCAAGAAAGTAATTTCGGTATTTTAAGGTGAAATGAAACCGAATTTTTTTATTCAAGCCATAAACATTGATCAATAAAATATGTTCTTATTTATTCTTTTTGGCAAAAGATCGTCGAACAGAAGGGAAAATATCTTATTCGTTAAAGTTCATTGCTTGAATAAAAAAATTAGGCTCTATTTCAGTTTAAAAAATACCGAAATTATTTTGTTGTCAACTTAATAGTATAAATGGTGTTTGTTGCGGAGGCAATTCTGGGGCAAAGAAATGGCGGAATGCGGCGTAGAATTGTTTCGGTGGATGACACAATGCGTTATCACCGTCGTTATCGTAATTTGCCTGTTCGTGCAGGTAGTCTCGACTGCCTGATGGTATTTTCCTCGGTTTCTGGCCCGTTCTGGCTCCTGACGATTGTAAATCTTGGGCCCCCGCGGCCGAGTACATGCCGAGTAACAGCGGCTACGAGTATATACGTCCGCCAACCCTTTCTACCTTCCCTTTCACTTTCATCTATCGCGTATACTCGAGGCCCCTTCAGAACTCGCCTGCTTCTCGCTCGCTTGGCCTACTCTTTTGCTACCTACTTGCTCTCTACGTGCGCCGTACAAGAGAGAGAAAAAATAGAGAATATATAGGAAAGAAAATGTATGCCATGTGTAACGAAAGAATTGTTTCGCTGGTTGAGCTGGCCTTGAATCGGCGATCATTTATTTCATGCCTCCGCTAAACTGGACGATCTCTCTGCCAAATTATTTGGTCGCTCGAAAAGTAATTTCGATTTTCGTGTAGCAGATGGCATTGCTTCCATTTGATATTACTTCACCTTATTTTGAACCGCGAAATCCTGGTATATCTTGACAGCTGACATTTCGGACGTCATTTCCTGCCCTATAGTGCTTGCTAACCTTTCAAGTATATTTTTATCATCTCGTCAAACATGGAAAATCAAAGCACGCGTTTCTGCATTTTCTATTACCGCAAGGGTAAAAATGGAGCGCACGAAAGAAAAAGTAGTGCGCTGTTTAACTTTTAATTACTCGCGTATAGTACTTTACAATGTAAGAACTTGAAATTTAGCGTTTCAAGCGTAAACAAAGCTGTCGACTGCACTAGCAAATATCGATTTTGCATCGAATTAGTTATTTCATTGAATACAAATTTATTTACGTAGGAGTCGTATAAAGTTCCATGTTACCAGTTATGTAGAAAGTGGAATGCGAGTAACCGAAGGTTAAGAAGGAGATGTGTACCATCGGATTACCATTTTTTATCGCTGTTCTCAACATTTTTATACGGTGCAACTTTCATTTCGAAGAAATTCGTAAAAACTCGTATAACTCAATTTTTTTATAATAAAAACTAAAAAGTTGCCTGAAAAATCGCAAGAGATCATAGAACAATTTGTCAGAAAGCTTATTCTAAACGGTCAAAAATTGGTTTTCATTTTCCCTTGAGAAAACGAAATGACTTTTCGAACGACCTAATAACATTTTCACTCTTCAAGGTTCTATATTGCCATCAACCTCGGAAGGATTATTAGCGACTGCAGGTTTATCCAGGTCGCTTTTTAGATTTGATTACTTAATAAAAGCTATGTTTGTTGAATGCTGTCGCGTAAAAGTCCAACAGCCTAATATCTAGGTTTCGTGTACCGATGTTTTGATGGTTTAAGCGTGGACGGATGATCGTTTCTCTTCTGGCACACGGAATGTATATTCCTCTCGTCGAGGCAGCCGTAACAAAGCTATGCAGAACGAAGAGGCTAGTGTAATTGAAAGTGGTGACCTGCCGACAGCCGTCATTGTAACCTTCCTTTGCAGCCTGAATGAAATATGGCCGGTGCCGTGGTGCCGAGTCTTTCCTGCGACAGTGAAAGTGTCCCAATTTTGAGGAGAGAAAGAGTTTCCGAAAACATTAACGGTAACACGGGGCACGTAACCGTTGTCGACTGTACGGTTAGAGCTCGTCGTTGCTCAACGGTTAACAGGAACACCGTTCAACGTCGACAAAAATAAATTCTCGATCTATTAGGCTAGCCTCTGTAACAATAATGGTCGGGTCCTTTCGCTCGGCGCGTTACAAATCATTTTGCTAATGGTTCGTATTTTTCTAATCTTTTCCATTAATTTTTATCCGCATTCTATTATACTTGTAACTTCTTTATTATTCGCTGATTCATTAATGAATTTTTTTAAATGTACAATACTGCAATAGAACGCAGTATAATTATAAGATATAATGACAAACAATATCTTTATGTAGAAATTGATTTATTGCATTTAAAGTATTAGATAATCCGCAATAACTCGTATTTTCGGGCTCAGAACTATTCAATCAAACAGCGGAATTCTATTTAAAAACTTACTGCGCTCTTACTCGAGTTTTGTCGCTTTTCTATTAAATATGGCCGGGTGCTTCTTTCTTCTGCACAGTAGTGTATTTCTGAAGGTACTTATTGCTCTCTGTTCAATTGTTCCTAATGCAGGTTCGTTCGATTAATTCGAGAAACTGAGGAATTGAATGACGATTTTGATACTCTGGGTCGAAATAGACCCGAACTCCGCGCAGGGTTAGACCGGAATGAGATTCCGCAATCTTCCTGTAGAGGTTTTGCACTCTAAATTCACCCTTTTTCAAATAAAATATTTTTAAGTATGCTTTTGTAAAAATAGTCATATCTTTAGTCTAATTTTTACGTAAACTATCGAGCAGCAACATTCGCCGGTATTATCGGGGAGTTTCAAGTTCGAATATTACTAATTTCACTTAGTATTTTGTTTCGTCGATACGATCGTTACAAATTTACGAACACCCGATAAGGATTATCGGGAATCGTTCGAAACGTTCCACGTGCGTCCGCCGCGCCACCGAAGAGTCTCTCCCGGCTTTTAGCATAACCACGTATACATTTTGCAATAATAAGTTGTTGGTGCAACCGCCGGTTGGATTGTCGTTTGCCCGTTGTGTCGAAAGGGTATAGCACGCCTCATTAAAGGCCATGACTCTACGCCGATTGTTGTGCCTTTATTTTATACGAGACGTACCCGTTTGTCTCCGTTATTACTCACGATTGATGTATACGATTCTTTCGCTCCCGTATCAAACACTTTCCATCGCGGTCTCGCTGAATAGTTAATTAATCTCGATCCTGTGAAATAATACGCCTCGAGACGATGCTCATTCGAAATCCTTTGTGAATGCGTTAAACGCGTCTCTGTTCATTTGGTAATAAGAATTCTTTTCTGAACCGAGAAACCTGTATGCAGGGAAAGTGAAAGAGAAATTTATTTTCTTCGTCAATATGGATGAAAGGTTGAAAATAATATAACAGAATTTTGAAAGTCTTCTAATGTTTTCACTGTTTTAAATTACACCTACTCAGGTACTTATATACAGGGTGTCTTCCTGAGATTATTTGAAGCGACATTTTCCTTTGCAAAAATTACGTCGACGGCTTTGTTAATGAGTTATCAACGAAAACCACGGACCAATCAAAGCACGGCTACAGCGAACGGATTCCCACTCGACGCCATTGGCCGAGACAGAATGAATCCGCTGTAGCCGCGATCTGATTGGTCCATGTTTTTCTTTAATAACTCCTTAACAAAGCCGCGGACGCCATTTTCGCAAAGGAAAATGTCGCTTCGAATGATCTCAGGAACCTCCCATTTCTGTATGTTGAAGGACTTTTGAGGCACCCTGTATATTCATTTTCTTTTTAATTGGTAGCAGTGTATAATCTTCGTTGACAAAATTAGGTCGATGTTGAACAGAAATTATATCCGTATCATATTTGCTGTAAACTGAAAAATAATATTGTCTCTTAATAAATAACCCTGCGGTTGATCCAAGTTTACCACATAGGCGCCATCTCTTCGCCAGCTGGCGACCACTTTGGTCGGAATTTCATTCAATTTGCGCGACGTAAAAAAACAATTAGTTTTAATTATTTCACAGTACGTACAAGTTCAACGTCGTCGGCAACCTGTTGCTCGTAATCGTTCATTTTCAAAGCGTTATACTTGTTTACGTTCTCAGCTGTTCGAGAGTGAGAATCCTCGAAACGGTCAATTCCGAAATGGACGAACGGAATTTCACTTATTATATTCAATTGGCACGGACGTCGTAGCAACGCGAAATTTGTTGAAACAATATACGTATATCGGGGCTTCCCGAAGCAATTGAACGCTTACACGCCCGCTTTCGTGTCCCTCAGTACCGGCACACTCGGCCGACAGCGTAATTTCTCTTTCGCCATTGTTACTGTCAAACGATCTCGTAATCGTCTCCCTCTCGTGACACGCTAATCATCCCCAAAGCTTGTTACGTCGCGTCGCGGAACGACCGACCCAGATACCAAATTTTGTCTCGGTTTGCCCTACCCGAAAGCGTCCGGCAACATCCCAATTATTCTCGTTTGGTGTTCCATTCAAGTCTCAACCATGAACGAAAACACGGACGGGGATCGATGCGACGCACACTGTTCGATTAGCTGCTCCTAGCTCTAGCTGAACAAAATTATTCTTTCGTGTCGATTGTCCATACACGCGTCAACAGTTTGTAATGCATCAAATCCGAAGTTTACACGCAATTTTCGCTAGTCAGCGGATTTTATGCATTTATGGCGAAAATGAGAGGGTGTCATTTGAAACGTCAGAAACATTAGACCAATTTAAAAATACTTTTATATCATTTTCAATCTATTCAACATATTAACCCTTTGCACTCGGAGCTATTTTAATTCACATGTATATAACATATAAACATATATTTTAAATTTTTTGCATGTATCCCAGTAAATTATAATTTAAAAATACTTTTGTATCATTTTCAATCTATTGAACATACTAACCCTTTGCACTGGGAGCTATTTTAATTCGAAAACCGAATTTTTCTTCCGACCTAAAATATTTCTATTTTATACGATTTCATATGATACAATACTTTTAGCAGTTTATAAAATGTTACATAATGTACAAATATTTTTTAGTTTACTCAAATGTAATTTTCATAATTATTGGCACATATGTACTTGCAATTTAGATACAGTGAGTGTACAAAGTGTTCGTACACCTTTTAAAATAGAATAACTTTTTTATAATTGTACCAAACGACCTTTTATAAATACGATTTTTTATAATCAATTAAAAGCATTGGTTTGCGAAATGATATGAAAAAAAGATTTTCCAAATAATTATAATTTACAAGGTCACATGCAAAAATAAAAATGGAATCTTTTAAAACTTTTTTATTTGGGCCCTTAAAGAAAATTTGAAATATTGGTTTTGTAGATATATAGTAGTTACACGTTTGCTGAAAATTACATCGAAATCGATTAACATACACACGAGCTACAAGCTGTTAAAAATGATGAAAATCGTAGTTTTACACGATTTTTGATCAGATTCTGCTTAAAATCCACAGAATCGTACATCTTTCGATGCGTGTCGTTTTTTCCTGTGACATCCGATCTCGATGCAATTTTCAACATGTATATAACTAACGTAGATCTACAAAACATATATTTTAAATTTTTGTTAAGATCCCAAATAAAAAAGTTTAAAAAAATGCCATTTTTTGCATGTAACCCAGTCAATTATAATTTAAAAATACGTTTATATAATTTTCAATCTATTAAACATAATAACCCTTTGCACTCGGAGCTATTCTAATTCAAAAACCGAATTTTTCTTCCGACCTGAAATATTTCTATTTTATATGATTTCATATGATACAATACTTTTAGTAGTTTATTAAAATATTAACACTAAACCTCACCGGTCACAATGACCGGTTCCAGATTTTTTATTTCACGATTCTTGATATAATAAAAATAATTTTATAAGAAACGATTGTATAGATATCTTTAGTGGAGCACATATTACAATAGGATCTGCACAAAGTCGAAATAAAATCAATCTTGTCGTTTTTATAAGGGAACATGTACCAGTTACTTTTAAGGCTCGATAGGTTCAGTGTTAAATACGTTCAGTAGTTTATTGAATATAAATTTAACCAGTTAACTGCGTTCAACGTGTATACACGTCAATCCAAATCTCTATTGCGGTGCAATATCAATAACCTTTTCAAAAATGAATTGATAATTTTTTTTCAAATATAAACGTACTCCATCCTCGTTTTTCGTAAAATTTCTAATAAAACCATTTGTCCTGCGTTCGACGCGTAAACACGCCATTGTTTGATTTTAATTCTGCACTCTGCGAGGGATTTTTAATACTAGATTCCGCAGTTAAGAGGTTAATAATGCAACACAAATATTTTGAATACTGGTATAAGAACAATTAATGGCGCCTTCGAGTCACCACTCGAGTGCAAAGGATTAAAGGAGAAACCAAATTTCTATGTCGCTCCTGTTTGCTCCAATTCAGGTGGAAAATTTTTATTTTACACAAAGATCCGCTGTCTATTCATCACAATCCCCACAACCGAGTTCCGCGACCTTGAACACCTAATAGTGGAAGGTAAACACGGTTGCAACTAACGAGGTTTTACTGTACACGAAAAATATTGCTGACGTGGATCATTCGAAACCTTAGATCGTTATTTCCCTTACCGAAACAGAAAATTGACAGAATGACGAATCCCTAAATTGTGTATTTCGAAACCTCGTTCTTTTCCAAAGAATTTTTCAATGAAACAGTATGTCAAATGCAACGTAAAAATAAAATATTGACCGGATGTTTTGATCCGTCTACGTGAGACTGCACTCTTAAAGGATGCGTGAAGGGTTAAATGTCGGAGAAAACTTTTGAAAAAGGAAGGAATCGGCATTTGAGCGTAACACAGTTATCCGGAGCGATCTAGCGTCCAGTAGAGCGGCAGTGCTATACGATACACTTTTATGCGCGTCCACACCGTGGACTGGACACTTACGTAATCGCAGTGATCTCACATTGTGGGTGGGGACTTGTCGCGAACGCGTGTGCGTTTTGCGGCCGTGTTGGTCGTCACCTGGATCTCTGTATGGGTGCGTACGTTGCGCAGCTGTGGAACAGAAGCGTACACCGTGTCCGAAAAGTGTACGGCGCGTCGAGAGGCGCCATTGTTTCTCCAAGGAAAGCAAGGTGACCGGCTTTCCAGCCCGTGAAAAGATATTCTTGAAAACGGCAGATCGACCGTTGTTCATCTCGCTGGAGCGACACTAAAGGGGTCTCGTTCTTTGTCGCACAATTTTCCTATGTTCTGTCAAACCTGGAATCGTGTCTCTCGTGACCCCCAACAAAATTCGTTATAATTAAACTGCGGATGTTTATGTAAATACATATTTCGATATGCAAATATTATTTTGCATATTGCATATGCTTTCTACCATGTGCATATGCACATATATGCAGGGTGGTCCATTTATCTTGAGACAGTCCATTATTACGGAAACCAGCAGGAATATGAAAAAATGATTTACTTAAAATATTCTTCATACGAAGGAGCACATTTAATGGCGCTGTGCACATTTTGTCCGTAATGGCTCTTTAAGTTTAAATGGGCCTTTCATATTTTTTATTTTACATTCTTATTCTACATCGAAAAATAATATTTCGTATGAAACATTTCTTTCCTGAACTTACCATTTTTTAACGATACCGTGATAAATGTTGCAAAGAAGTGAGAAGTTGCGAAGATGTACGTATTTTATTATTAACTGATAAAATACGTATTTCTTATTGCCGCCTATCAGATGAAGATTCATAATACATGTTGTATGCCGTTATGCAAGCTTTGCAACATTTATCATGGTATCGTGGTAAGAAAAAAATGTTTCATGCGAAATATTATTATTTTTCGATGTAGAATAAGAATGTAAAATAACAAATATGGATTTTCATTTGAAAAAATGAAGTTGCCC
>CM052192.1:10953071-10981183 GCA_028455805.1 Lasioglossum figueresi | reverse complement strand
AGATTATTGATGAAGATGATCTAGTTGCAATTGCTACAGCTCAGAATGTGCTGCGACAGACACAAGTTGCATAAAATTTGACGTTTAAAAAAGTACATTTACAAACTCTTGCAACCACAATAAAGAGACTGGAAACTGTCGGTTTAACCTTAACAAATTCAATGAAAATATTCATGGATTGTATTGAACATTTACGAGCTGTTTCTGACAAATGTGCTGATCAAGTTCGTATCAAAATAGATGCAGTGGTAAAAAACAAAACAAATTTTGTGTATATAAATTTAAAAAACAAATTTTTTATAATAATTCTCAATGGTTCGTGTATCCAGAGAATTTAACCTACAATTACTCGCACTCCACTTTCTACGTAACTGGTTGCATGGAATTTATGTCGCTACGATATAAATAAATTTTTATTCAATGAAATAACTACTTTAACCCCTTGCCGTATCATTTTCTTTACAGTTACAGCGATTTTTTAATCTTCTTTATCCCGAAAAATGTTCTAGAAGAAAAAAGAGAATTTATATTATATTTTTTGTATGGCTACATTTTTTATTAAATATTGATTGCAAACTAATCCAATTTTATTTCATTTAAAAAGAAAGGCGTAACATTCATATTTGTTAGACTTCGTTTAAAATCTTCATCACGAGTCTGACTCGACAAAATACGGCAAGGGTTTAATGCAAAATAAATATTTGCTGGCGTCATTGACATCTTTGTTTATGCTTGAAACACTATGTTTAAAGTTTTGAGATTGTAAAGACCATACGCGAGTTACGAAATTCACGCGTGCAGCTAATAATTTCGCCGGTATTGATCGACTGTCAGATTAAATGACAATCAGTTACAATGATTGACAAATTGAGCGTTTGAAATGAATTTGGTACGAAAAATTGTGGGGGACATTTGGAATGATGTGTACTTCTTATTGGTTCGTGCTTTGGGAAAATGCAGGTCAGTTTATCGCGACATTGGCTATAATTGCTCCGAAAAGAGAAATATATTCTTTGCAGCGCGCACTTAATTTGTTGGCAAACAAGCTATCGCAAATAGGCAGTTAAATTTACATTACAAATGACCGGAAAGATAGCATACGCGTGGAATTGTAAATTGAACAATTGTAACAAAGTTTACAATGATTTTGAATGTCTATATACTCGGATGTTAGATGTTTCTGGCTAAACAGCTGTAATTACGGGTTTTGCTACGTGTCGTATGAGAACGCCGAATCTTAGCATGTACATACGGAGATAATTGTCGTGTGAATGCAACACTTTGCTGATTAATTGCGCGTTTCACAATGCCGGGTTTAATGGCGAAAGTTAATGCGGCGCCGAAAATAAGGAAAAAATTTCGTTACAAGTATTCAACTTGCTCGACCGCATTCGCAAATTGTATACTCGATTACTCACATTTCGAGCGGAGGCACTAATTCCGTTAAACTATTCTTATATAATGTTTCGTATTTGTTTTTTAAATACTATGTTAATACGGTGCGCTCATTAAGTTGTTGACGAACATAGACTCAGTTAGAGATACAATTGCGACACGAAGCACGACGGAATTTCTACGTAATACTTTCTATGAGAGAAAAAAAAAATCAAATAATATCTATTTATTACGTATATGTATATTGAAAAGTATATAATTTTGAATATTTCTGGATGAAAATATGAAATGTCTTTATTTGAAAATCTTGTTTATCTCGAGTGTTTCTTGAAGAGTTCTTGTAACCTCGTTTTTGCAGCCACGTAATTGCAAACGTGGTGTCTGCTGGATAAGGGGATTCCATGATAACGTATTGTACTATGCACTTTATTGAGTCTGACACAGTTGCGCTAGGAATGCATGAATTCAAAATGTGATTATCATATCGTATCCGGGACAATTTTCCACCGTCAAATCCTATGAATTTCATTGAAGAAAAGAGATAAGCTCTCGGGAATGTGTGAACGCCAGCAAACAAAGCGGAGAAGATGATTTCCGACGAGTAGTTCAGGAATTGCAGAAATGTTGGAATCGTTCGAAGAAGAAAACAGCGAAGAAGGGAACAACTACCTTTACGTTTTCCTTTGCAATGGCGACCAATAACAATTTACCTATACAATGTAAACTAATACTTCTAACGTCTCAAAAAGACTCGAGCTGTTGGACCCAATTTTGAAACAGTAATTCGTCTTTAAAACGTGTACGATTATTTTGCACACCCGCTACATTAACTCTTTGCACTCCAAGCTATTTTAACTCGAAGATTAAACATTTCTTTCGATTTAGAATATTTCCATTCCCTATGATTTTTGAAATTTTATGTATACGAAATTGACATAAATACCTCATACAATACCTAATTGTTTAGTAATTGATAAATCTATATATATATATATATATAATATATTTAAAAATCTAAACGATATGGCCTCAGAGTCGCCATTGGGTTGCTAAGAGTTAATTTATATTCTTAAAATGAGAATTTGTGCGAACATATTAAATACAAAAGGTTTTAAATAATCTATACAATTTAATTGGCTGCATAACGGTTAATCTGGTTTCATTCCATTTTCGGGTAGATTGTTAAATCGCAGAGAAAATTGGCAGACTGATACACAAGAGTATAGGGAAGCCGTATTGTCTGGTTTCTCGTTTAACGCAGCTGGTAAAAAGAGAGATTCCCAATGAAAAGAGTGTCCGCTAATTTCGCTGACGAGTGCGGTGTAGGGGACGCGAATTGCAAGTGCAAGGAGGATCCATGATCGATGGAACAGTGGCGCCAGCAGCGTGGATCCGCAGGTAGCGCACGATCAGCCGGAACGCGGTTATTGCGTAACATTTCGAAAAGTCGACGTAATGTGTCGGAAGTCATCGTTAACTCCGGCTATGGTCTCGTCACGACCGACCAAGCGTGAATAAACAAATGAATAACCGAGCAGCGGTTTCGATCGGTGCGGTCCGCCAGTTTCGTGCGACTCTAACGATTTTTTCGTTCGTTGTTAAACACTTGCGCTGGCAAACTAACAATAAGTAAATCACAGGTGCGTGTGATCTCGACGTGCGTGCCACGTCTTTCCAGAGTAAGTGAATAAGGATTGCGTCTCCTAGACAGACGACACACGCGCGTGACTGCACACAGTCACCACAGCACACTCACAAACCGCTAGACCACGTATACGTACGCGAGGATTGCAAGGGTCCGGAATTCCACTCCTGATTTTCTCAAAATTCTCATTATTCGGCAGCATGTCGCGGAGCCGCGAGAAGCAATGGAGAGCCGACGGTGCTGCCGCCCATCGTGGCTGTCGATATGCTGCGGAATAATGAGGATTACGCGTCGTAAACGTAAAAGTAGGATTTTTGAGGCAAACAGTCCCTTAGATTGATCTTTTATGTAGCGATTTTGACTACTAAGGAACCCCGTCTATGCATTATAGAGAAATCAGGAGTGGAATCGCGGATCCTTGCGATTCTCGTGTACGTATACGTGGTCTGGCGGTGTGGGAGTGTCCTGTGGTGACTGTACACAAAGACTGGGTTTCTTAGTAGTGAAAATCGCTAGATGAAAGATCAATCTAGGGGGCTATTTGCCTCAAAAGTTCTACTTTTACGTTTACGACGCGTAGTTCTCATTGTTCGTCGGCATGTCGCGGAGCCGCGAGAAGCAATGGACAGACGACGGTGCTGCCGCCTATCGTGACTGTCGATATGCTGCGGAATAACGAGAATTACGCGTCGTAAACGTAAAAGTAGGATTTTTGAGGCAAACAGTCACTTAGATTGATCTTTTATGTAGCGATTTTGACTACTCAGAAAGCCCGTCTTTGCATTATTGAGAAATCAGGAGTGGAATCCCGGATCCTTGCAATCCTCGCGTACGTATACGTGGTCTAGCGGTGTGCGAGTGTTCTGTGGTGACTGTATGCCGTGACTCGCGAGTGTCGTCTGTCTAGGAGGCAGTCTTTAAAACGGCTCGCGACGACGACGATGCAACGGGACGGGGGCTCGCTCGTTTCCGATTGACAACGAGACATCGGGAATAATTATTCAAGGCTGCAGTGCGTTGCATTTGTATCGGCCAGTGCAGTTGTGCCGGCTGCGCGCCGATGAAAGTCTCGTCGAGTTTAAAGAGCGCCGGTTAATACGAGCAACGCACGCACGCACACGATCGAATGCACGCGCCTCGACTGAACACTGAACCAAGCCATGCTGCGAGCGACACTGTTATGAGAATACACCATTTGTTTCTGCTCCATTGACGTCAAACGAAAAATACGGAACCTATAGCGATCGGCAGAGAAGTTGCAGAGGGAAGCGAATTATTCTCTTAGCCCCCCTCGTATCGTATCACATCCTGTCAGACTCGTCACGAATATTTGCGCCCGTAATTATGAAAGTGGTCTAATTGAAAACTGAAAAAAATTAGGTTATCAGTTATTTCGCGTGACATTATTTTCAACTATGATAAATGAATTCGATGTAATTTTCAGTGCTTGTTATTTCAATATTATAGGAAATTGATATAGCGTTAATATAATTTTCCTTTAAATATCTTGAAACAAGACGTGTATCGCTCAGACCACTTTCATAATTATGGGCACATATTTAAACGGATTTTTAAGAAAATCTTAACGAGGATCACGTGCGTTAAAATTCCATTACTCGAAATTTTAGGTGGAACGGTAAAAATTCCAGTCCTTCGCCACTGTAACAAATTAATAGACCACTGGGTTACTAAAAAGTGAAACCACTAGGAAAATTTCAAAATGCTGTTACATTATTTTCAAACTATTAAACATAATTACGAAAGAAAATAAACTTCCACTTCGCTCCAGTTTGTTGTAATACAGGTAGAAAATTTATACTTTGCATAAACATCTGCTGTCTACAAATAAAATTTTTATGATACGAGCGAGTTTCTACGTGTGCAATATACGAGCGAGAAATGGAGGTCGATATTCTTGTGCTAATAAAATTTTGGAGCCGCGAGATCCGTCGAATCCCGTTGCTTGAGAACGTAGTTCGCAATTGCGCGACAAGTACGGAATATTTATTCGACTCGTAGAACGGAATTCTACCAGAAGAACCCATTGAAATGCGTCGATACACGCGCGTCTTTTTCTTCCAGAAACGAGCGAGTCGGACGCGCGCCGCTTCTTTTATTTGGTCGTGCGTGCACTCTCGCTACCTTGCGATCGCCTTGCAGGTATATTTTAATAAAGCCAAGATCGCTGCTTTTGGCTCGGCCTTGCTGCCGCGTTTAAATGAGTCAGACGGAAACGAGAAACGTCAAGTGATGACCAACGGCTCTCGAGAAGTAGGCTTCTCTCGTTTTCTATGCAATCGTCCACTCAACACCGGGAAACTTTCTCGAAATAGATCAAGCCCGGTCGATCGATTCACGCGTCGATCCATATTTTTCTCTATCGATCGAAGCGCCTGCGATGCACTTAGCCGAGAGAAACCGCAAAATCTATTGATCAATATACATACAGTGAATGTCAAATGAATTCGTAAGTCCTTTAAAATAGAATAACTTTTTTATAATTGTACCAAACGACCTAATTTTTGTTTTTTTTTTTGTAAAGAAGGCTTTGATGATTTCATCAATCATCGCTAAAATTCTTGCGTATCAATTTCTCGAAATATTTTCCAACTCGCTTCTCTGAGAATGGTGTTAATCTTCTATAAAATGGATTACTTTTTAAAAATAATTGATAAATGTAAATAAATTAAATTTAAGTCATTTATAGAGGTCGTTCGTTTATTTTTGAAAAGGGCCTGTGTCAATTCAAAATTTAAAAAGAACATTATCGTACGAGATTCACACAAAATTTCACATTCATAATAAATTTTCATTGATCAAGACTAATCGAATTCTAAATAAAAATGTTACATAATATAGAAATATTTTTTAATTTACTCAAATGTAATTCTTGAAGTATCTCGAAACAAGACAATAATAAACAAGATGAGTCGGATCACTTTCATAATTATGGGCACATATGTACTTGCAATGTAAATACAGTGGGTGTACAAAGTGTTCGTACAACTTTTAAAATAGAACCTGATTTTTTATAATCAATTAGAAGCATTGGTTTACGAAATGATACGAAAAAAAGATTTTCCAAATAATTATAATTTACAAGGTTACATGCAAAAATAAAAATGGCATTTTTTAAAACTTTTTTATTTGGGCCCTTAAAGAAAATTTAAAATATTTGTTTTGTAGATCTATAGCAGTTACACGCATGCTGAAAATTACATCGAAATCGATTAACATACACACGAGCTTCAAGCTGTTAAAAATGATGAAAATCGTAGTTTTACACGACTTTTGATCAGTTTCTGCTTAAAATCCACAGAATCGTACATTTTCCGATGCGTGTCGTTTTTTCCTGCGTCAACCGATCTTGATGCAATTTTCAACATGTATATAACCAACATAGATCTACAAAACAAATATTTAAAATTTTTTTTAAGATCCCAAATAAAAAAGTTTTAAAAAATACCATTTTTCTGCCTATCTTTTTGCCTATCATTTCGTAAACCAATGCTTCTAATTGATGATAAAAAATCAGGTCGTTTGGTACAATTATAAAAAAGTTATTCCGTTTTAAAGGGCGTTCGAATACTTTCGTGGCTCACTGTATATCCAACGATGAAACATCTGTTAAATGTTTTGCGCTCGAAATTCACCCGTTTGCAAGTCAATCTCACCCATTCAGAATATTTAAAATCAATTATTCATTTATTTGGATACACGTGAACGGTGACATTACTGCGAGGGAAAGATAACTCTTCCAGCTGGAGTTTTTTCCTCGCGGAAGATCAGTGAATTTGACGTGTCTGTCTATTTGAAGAATTGAAATGCCGCGTACAGGGGGGAAATGTGTAAAAACACCTATAAAATCGTCAAGTGTCGTTTAAAGCTGTGCGAGCAGCAGCGAGTCGCGTCGCGTCGGTGAGTTTGCCCTTCGAAGCCAAAACGGTGGAACGGCGATCACGCTGTCGCGCGTGTGTGTCCCCTCGACTTTACGCTTTTCGAGGGAGAGGACGCGGTGAAATAGTGGAAACGAGGGAAAGACGAAAAGGGGGGAAGCTGTGGGAGAGCGAGAAGAACGATCGTGATTGTGTAACATGAATGCACGCGAGTATCTCTCGCGGCCCCGCGTATACGCTATGTATACTCGCGGCGCAGCGCGGTGCGCACGTAGGTGTATGTAGATCTTCTAGGTAGTGAAAGGTCATCCGTTTAATAGTCCTCAAACAGCTGCATGCGCGATCGGATCTCCGCCAGTCGATGACTAACTCGCGAGAGCCATCGGAGAACCGCGGTGCATCTGCCGATGCGTAATCAAAAGGTTCAACAGAAGATTCTTTGACATTGAACGGATCGAAATCTCGCGGCGGCGTCGCCGATTCGCCATACATACAGGCGTGATACTAATTACAACGATCCTATACTCCCCTCGCCCCTCTCCCACACGGCCATTTCGATCGGCTTTCAGAATCTACTTGCTCCAAATACTTCGACCTCTCACAGTTCACACCGGTACGTTGGTCCTCCGTCGAAAAGTTACCGTATTGTTGGTTTTTCACTCGGAATTCACCATTTTGCAAGTGAAATTCAACCACATGCAAATCCATTTCAACTATTAAGAATATTTGAAATTAATCATTTATTTGTTTAGACACCCGCGAACGGTGTGATTACTGGGAAAATTTATTACTCGGGAAATGGCTGCGACGATTATACGTATCTACACACAGTTCTCATAGATTAGAAAGTTAATGAATTGGTAATTACTTTAAAATAAGTATTTGTTGTATATATTTGCAATGGATCAAACTTTGAATTTCTTAACGATTAATTTGCATTTGATTTGATTGTTTTTTCTTTAAACTTAAGCAGTACTTTCGCTGCTCACCTTCGTTGTCGAAGTACGTGATTACAATTCGGCAGAGAAAAGTCG
The DNA here is from genome assembly GCA_028455805.1 of Lasioglossum figueresi. Taxonomy (NCBI): domain Eukaryota; kingdom Metazoa; phylum Arthropoda; class Insecta; order Hymenoptera; family Halictidae; genus Lasioglossum; species Lasioglossum figueresi. Next base: position 10,973,213 of record CM052192.1, on the reverse strand, counting down.
TATTGTTTGGACTGCAAGCTATAATGGGATTATATTGATTTATAATCAGAAAAATATTTTATGCACGCATACATTGAATATTTATTATTCGAACGCTCGGTTCTTGTAACGTAAATTTCATCTCAGAGTGAAAAATAACTGGATCGCGGCAGATTCCAGCTAACGAATAAAATTTAGGTGCTGGCAGGACCTGTTTGGCCACTCTTTACATTTCCAAGCTTGCGAGACGGCGTGCAATTTTTCGAAGGAAAGAGGAAGCTCAACGCTGTCACCGAGAGTTGATTTGAGGAAATGATTATAGGCATCGACGGGATCGATTCGACGTAAAGCCTGTCCCGAGATTATGCGCTCGGAAGAAGCTGTCAAATGGTTTTTGCGACGGAGAGATGCATGCTCTTCACGTGCACGCACGTGAAAACCGAGGCTGTGCACGTGAGTTTACAGGCAAATACATTATAGTCGACTTTGGGGAAGAAAGGACGATCGTTGAGATTCGAGAAAAAGAGAGAGAGAGAGCGCAAAGTTGCCAAAGTCCATGCAGAAATGCACGTTATTTTTTTTCTTTTTATTTTGATCGGTATACGCTGACGCGATATTGCTTCCTCGCGGTGTTTCCGTGTTTTCCGCGCGATCCTGCGGCTTCGCCAAGCCGAGCTCGCTTGTCCTTCTAGTTACGCAACCGAATAAAAGTGTCAGACGTTCAATATTACGTCTGACATCATGTTTATCGCCCGAGATCCTGAAAAAAGGCAATCAGCTGGAGAAAAGAAATATTCAACGCGGAACACTTTCTCGGGCCGCGGGGCTCCAGCAAAAACTGGAGCGGATCTGTGCGTTCGGTAACGCACGTGTTGGTCCTCTTGTTATTTTATTCATTCCTTTTTGCAATCGCTGTTTTAAAATTGCCTGTGAAAAGTTTGCACGTCGATTCGACGAGAGAATCAATTTTCTCTCGATTCATTCAAATGTACAAATATAACATATTCATTTTCCTGAAATAAGTTATACCGTACCGCTGTTCGCTGGTAAATTTGTAGGTAAATCTTAACTTGTGAATTTGAATAAAAAAAACATCGAAAAATAACTGTTTACCTTGTTGTTTCGTCGATATTTCCGTTCGTGAGACGAGGGACGGATGAGGGGGTTAAGTAGAGACAACGAATCTTTGTGCTCACTGTGTAATTTCAGTGGATATACGAAATATAAAAAAAACTTTTTCAGAATGTTACAAATTAGGCAAATTACGTGATTCATGCCAATCGGTAGTAACACTTTTCTATTCGAATATATGTGTTCCTAGTAATTGGTATCTTGCATTGTTCGCAAATAAATGGCTCATGATTATTTATCGAATGCGCGTGTGTCAGTGCTGGCTGACCTATCTTAATTCTGCTAACTAAAGCCGTAGACGTGTTCTATCCGATGCGATTTAAACATTTTTGCGATTCAATTCCAACTCCGACATTCTTCTATAAACATTCCCCATCTCCGAGATGTCTATAAAGTGTCAAAACACGCTGGAGAAAACGCAATAGTAACTGTCTGTAGCTACTGGGACTCTGGGAGACAGTTTGGGCCAGTCCGTCAGTGCGACAGCGCGTTCCCCTAATTTTGGCAGGCCTGCAGGAGGAGCCTGGCACAGCCAGGTCCCATAGAGTCCCGCGGAGGTGCATGGCGCAGGCGCGCAACGAGCATGCCCTTCAGATCCACAATGATGGAGCATCTATTAGAGGAGGCGATTGTTCTTATATAATGAATGGATCATGTAACTAGCCGCTTCACGGACTCGCCTCGAGAAACGAGAGATACGAAGAGAGGCGAGAAGAGAGCGGAAAGAGAGAGAGAGGGAAAGAGAACCAGAAAAATAGAGAAAGAGCGAAATGAAAGAGAGAGAGAGAGAGAGAGAGAGAGAGAGAGAGAGAGAGAGTGAGAGGGGAGATGGAGAGAGAGACGCCTTCGCGCGTATACATACAAGGCCATGCGACGTGTGTCGCGTACACGCGACTGGTATACCTGTGCGCGAGTGTGCGCGGCCACGTACCAGTTAGAATCAGCTAGGTTGGTACGTAAGTGCAGCTGAAAAGGCTTTTTACTTTCTGGCCTTGAACGAAATGTATCCGGTGACTCGACGACCGCTGATCGGCCGAGGGAACTTCGTCGTTCCCCTACACGAGAACCGAGAGCCGGCGAAACGAGCGGGTATAGTCCTCTCCTCTCTGCTCCGGCTACATCCTAACCGCGCTGTTATTTTTCGCGCGCGCGTCCGATGTCGCATGTCGCCGTGCGAACCGATTCCTCGCTTAATTGCTGCTACGAACAAGTGGATAGGATAATAACAGGTTACCGAGCAGCACGGAGGCACACAAGCAACGAGCAAACGCAGTTACCGATCCCCACGATTCGCTCCCGGAACGTGTCGCGTCGTCGCCCGCTTATTGTTCTTGCTCATTATGAAAGCATTCCAGAATCGCGGAAACGCGACCGAACGAGAACACGAAACGAAACCGATCCGATTCGGTTCGTTCCGCGAAATTGTACGTAAGTACGGGAATATAGTCGAGCGGCGAGGCGAGCGTACCGTTGAGGAGAGCGGTGCGGTGATTTTTGGTTCTATGTGCACCGCTATTCTCTCGTCACTGGTACATCGTGTACTGTCGCAATTCATTGCAGTGGTTCGATGTTCAACTCGTCGCCATCATCGATCTTCACCGCTCCACTATATCTATACTCTGTACCATAACTACGGAAATATAGTGGAGCAGTACGGTGATTTCTGTTTTACCGGTTTTTAAACATTTTTCTCAGATTACGTGCTCAACTTTATGCATACATATTTTCTATAAACATTTTAAATACATTCGTGTGATTTTGCCACGATTTTTATCTCGTCGTCATCCTCGATCTTCACCGCTTCATTTTATCTGCACCCTAAGTACGGAAATATAATGTAGTGGTGCGGTGATTTTTGTCTCAACGATTTTTAAACATTTTTCTCAGATGACCTGCTCAGTTTTATGCATACATATTTTCTATGCCCATTTCAAATAGATTGGTTTGATTTTGCCACGATTTTTACCTCGTCGTCATTTTTGTTTCAACGATGTTTAAACATTTTTCTGAGATGAACTGCTCAAATTTTGCATACATACGAGTATTTTGTATGAGCATTTTAAATACATTGGTTTGAATTTGCTGCGATGTTTACCTCGTCGTCATCCTCGATCTTCACCGCTTCTTCATTTTATCTGTACCCTAAATACGGAAATATAATGTAGTGGTGCGGAGATTTTTGTTTCAACGATCATTAAACATTTTTATCAGTTGACCTGCTCAACTTTATGCATATATATTTTCTGTGGCAATTTCAAACACATAGGTGTGATTTTGCCTCGATTTTTACCTCGTCGTCATCCTCGATCTTCACCGTTTCATTTTATCTGTACCCTAAATACGGAAATATAATCGAGTGGTGCGGTGATTTTTGTTTTAACGATCTTTAAAGATTTTTCTCAGATAACCTGCTCAACTGTTCGTATATATACGAGTATTTTGTATGAGCATTTTAAATACATTGGTTTGATTTTGCCCCGATGTTCAACTCGTCGCCATCCTCGATCTTCACCGCTCCACTATATCTATACACTATACCATAACTACGGGAATATAATGGAGTGGTGCGGTGATTTTTGTTTCAACGATTTTTAAACATTTTTCTCAAATGACCTGCTCAACTTTATGCATACATATTTTCTATGGCCAGTTCAAAAACATTGGTTTGATTTTGCTGCGATGTTTACCTCGTCGTCATCCTCGATCTTAACCACTTTATTTTATCTGCACCCTAAGTACGGAAATGTAATGCAGTGGTGCTGTGATTTTTGTTTCAACGATTTTTAAACATTTTTCTCAGATGACCTACTCAACTGTTTGCATACATATTTTCTATTAGCATTTTAAATAAATTGGTTTGAATTTCATTCTCGATCTTCACCGCTTCATTTTATCTGTACCCTAAGTACGGAAATATAATGGAGTGGTGCGGTGATTTTTGTTTCAACGATTTTAAAAATTTTTCTCAGATGACCTGCTCAACTTTATGCATACATATTTTCTGTGGCCATTTCAAATACATTGGATTGATTTTGCCACGGTGATTAACTCGTCGTCATCCTCGATCATCACCGCTTCATTTTATCTGTACCATAAATACGGAAATATAATGTAGTGGTGCGGTAATTTTTGTTCCACCGATTTTTAAACATTTTTCTCAGATGACCTGCTCAACTTTATGCATACATATTTTCTATGGCCAGTTCAAATATATTGGTTTGATTTTTCTGCGATGTTTACCTCGTCGTCATCCTCGATCTTAACCGCTTTATTTTATCTGTACCCTAAGTACGGAAATGTAATGCAGTGGTGCGGTGATTTTTGTTACAACGATTTTAAAAATTTTTCTCAGATGACCTGATGAACTTCATGCATTCATATTTTCTGTGGCCATTTCAAATACATTGGTTTGATTTTGCTGCGATGTTTACCTCGTCGTCATCCTCGATCTTCACCGTTTCATTTTATGTGTACCCTAAGTACGGAAATGTAACGCAGTGGTGCGGTGATTTTTGTTTCAACGATTTTTAAACATTTTTCTCAGATGACCTACTCAACTGTTTGCATACATATTTTCTATTAGCATTTTAAATACATTGGTTTGATGTTCATTCTCGATCTTCACCGCTTCATTTTATCTGTACCCTAAGTACGAAAATATAATGGAGTGTTGCGGTAATTTTTGTTCCACCGATTTTCAAACATTTTCATCAGTTGACCTGCTCAACTTTATGCATACATATTTTCTATGGCCATTTCAAATATATCGGTTTGATTTTGCCACGATGATCACCTGGTCGTTATTCTCGATCGTCACCGCTTCATTTTATCTGTTCCCTAAATACGGAAATATAATGGAGTTGCGCGGTGATTTTGTTTCTATGCGCACCGCTATTCTCTCCCATAATTACATTGATTTGATTTTGACGCGATGTTCACCTCGTCGCTGTATCCTCGATCGTCTCCGCTCCACTATGTATATCTGTACCCTAAGCCTGTTTCATAGCGCGGCGGTTGGCACCACTGCGAGTCCGATCGTTTCCAAACGATTTCGCAGCTCTCGAGCACAGACCGCCGTTCTTTCCCCGGTTTTCGTTCATTTCCCGCGTTATTGCTTTTCGTAATTCACGCTCGCCGTCGGATTTTCGTAAGAACCCCGGCGAATAGAGAGGATAAGAGAGGGAGAGTGGCGGAGAGAGCACGTCACAGTCGACAGAGCGATGCGTAAGTGGGAGAGCGTGAGAGACCGGCTGGAAAATAGCGATTCGAAATCGGGGAAAGGTGTGAGTCACCGGTTTCACGGGGTGTCATAACCCTGCCCTCAGACCGCCAGTTACGCGTTTTCGTTTCGAAAATATATGAAACACCGTAGCCGGCTCGCTGATGAAGAATTAACGAGCCACGAACGATGTTTTGAGCCACGGTGAAAATGACGCTCGATCTCCAGCCGATTGTCAAACGAGCCTCGGAAGTCGATTGCAATAAACAGACAATTTAGTAACGGCTAATGGAATCTTTTTAGAAATTTTATATTATCAGATCGTTCGGAAACTAATTTCGTTTTTCGGTTAGAGATGGTGTTGCATCCATTGCTTATTACTAGACTGAGAATATTTATGCAATTTGCAATGGCAAGCATTTGAATGCATGCGAATTTGAAGAAAGTTGAATCGAATGAAACGAGAAAAATAAAAATCGTACTATATTCTGTTGAATTTGATATTCCATACATTCTTTGAAATTTTGCGGAAGCACATCGAATCGTCTAGTTATCACTTAACATTATTTTCACTCGCAAAGTCGTGGTGTATCTCGACAGCTGACATTTCGAACGTCGTTTCGTGCCTTGTACAGTTGCTTTATAAGTGCATCAAAATTAAAGTACGCATTACTTCACCATTCTTCTCAAGAATTCAAGAATACTGAATGTATCGGTGTCGGCTTGTTATGGCGGTAGACTCGATTCCAGGATTGCAAGTGTTCGGGATTCGCGTTCTCATTTCTCGATAATACAAACACGGGGGTTTTCAGTAGTCAAAAACGTTAGATAAAAGATCGATCTAGGACGCTATCTCCCTGAAAAGTCCAATTTTTTCGTTTACGAGGCGTGATTTGCATTATTCGACAGCACGTAGCTATGAAGTTAGCTACATGCGCAGTTGTATGCTTCGGAATAATGCAAATTACGCCTAGTAAACGGAAAAATAGGACTTTTGTGGGAAATAGCGCCCTAGACCTATCGTTTATCTATCGTTTTTGGCTACTGAAAAATCCCATTTTTGTATTATCGAGAAATGAGAACGCTAATCCCGCACCCTTGCAATCCTCGAAAAAGGAGTCTATCCCCATTTAAGATGAATAAGGTAACTGTAAAATTTGAATGCGACTGCCGTTTTTGGTAAACAATGCAAATACTTTTTACGTTGCACAAAGACGCAGAATCCAGTGATGGCACTGTACCTTTCGGCTAGTTCGCCGATGTTCCGGGCGAATGGTTTCCGAGGCTGGCAGGCGTATGTATACACGAGAAGGCCCGATGAGACCGCGAAACGTGGCCTATTGAGACTGGCGAAACGTAATTGGGCCCACAAAAAATGGAGTGGAAACGCCCGGACCCCATTACAGGCCTCGTAACGAGTTCTCTCTCCGCGTTGCTCAATCCTCTCCGGCTGGTTTGAAGGGTTTGAGCCGCCTCGCCTTAATCCGCGCCGTCACGATCTGCTCTCTCTCTCTCTTTCTCTTTCTCCCTCTCTCTCCGTACGATAAATACCAAACAGCTCCATTATTTTCGTGAATCGTACGGACGATCGGGTGACAAGGAATTCCACGGATTAACTCACCTTTGCTAAACCGTGTACGATATTCGACAACTCTCCACGATCATCGGTTCGACGGAGCCCGTACACGATACACTTTCTCGTAAATCGACTTTCAGCGGTCGCAATTACTTACTTTCGTCGAGGCTCGATTATCGGCCGTGTCCTACTCGATAAGCAATTCCGATAATCAACGAATCGCGATTAAACGCCGTGGAGGATAACGTGCTACCTTTTAACCGAGCACTGTTAACGATTCCGCTATTTAATCGTAGACGGCGACGCTCGGAAGTCGAAATGGGTTACGGTCTTTGTATGCAATTACTTACATGGAAAATCTGTTTGCACGATATTTTTCATTGAGATTCAAGGATGTCGGACGAAAGTCCACTCTGTTGTTTGAACGTTGCGCAAAAGTACTTTGCTCTTGAGCAACAAAGCACACAAACTTTCCACGGTGGGCCGACGGAGAAACATTTTATTTATCGTACACTTTCTTCGTGGGAACCTAACTGTCTAACTGGACTGCAAACTCGCCGTTTTGATTATTTACCGATTATTTGCCGATTATTTACCGATCGAAGACCATTTTGAACATTCACTTGAACGGCGTTAACACTTTGCCTACCGGAAGCCTATTAATAGGATTTTCAATAATTGTGCTGTACCAAAAGAAAGCATAGAAATTTTCTTTCACATTGCAACCTTAAATAAAACTATTAGATGACGTTATTGAGGATGACTTGTTAGTTCGCAATGAAAATTTCTGTTGCTATTGAAGGTTCCATTAAAAAGTGTTTAGCCATGTACCATAGATTTTTCAAAATTATGCAATAGTCACCGGTCGGTGATGTGTTAAGTTAGTAGAAAGCGGATTTTACGCTTGTACGGTAGACTCCCTTACAACGCGATGAAACAATTGTTTAAAAAGAATATCTGCTGTGGCTGTCAGTCTACAATCTTTTTAAGTAATCCAATGCTATTGTAATTTACGCAGATGGTAGTAAGGTGAAAGAACTCTCCGTCAGTGAGTGCTGCGATATACTGGCCGCAATTAGATATAGCACAAAAAATTAGCCTAGATATAAGAACATCAGTTTTCACTTTAGTAATCCACACTAACGGGTACGCAGTAATTGCTACACGGTTTTTATTTTTTAATATCTTCTTATGTTGCATTACGCTTCGAGGGCCATTTTTTTCTTCTATTCGGAACACATGATTCTTCCATGAAATGCTAACACATATTATTATTTCGTGAGAAATTAGGAATAATATTGAAATAGAAGTAAAAATGTTTTACCTGAATTATAACAGACTCGAGTGAAATAGAAATTTATTTTCTTCGTCGATACGGATGATTGGTTGAAAATAATATAACAGAATTTTCAAATTCTTCTAATGTTTTCACTGTTCTAAATTATACCTACTCATTTTTGTTATAAGTGCATGAAGATCCGATGTCTATACAGGGTGTCTCACAAAATTCCTTCAACATCCGGAAATGGGAGGTTCCTGAGATCATTTGAAGCGACATTTTCCTTCGCAAAAATGGCGTCCGCGGCTTTGCTTAAGAGTTATCAACGAAAAACACGGACCAGTCATTTTAATTCCACGTTGACGAAGAAAATAAATTTCTATTTCACTTTTCCTGTATACAGCTTTCTCAGTTCAGAAAAGAATTCTTATTAACCAGTTAACTGCTTTCGACGTGTACAGACGTAAATCGAAATCTCCATTGCGCTACAATAACAACAACCTTTTCAAGAATGAATTGTTAATTATTTATCAAATAAAAATGTAATTCTTCCTCGTTTTCCGTAAAATTTACAATGGGGCCATTTGCCCTGCGTTCGACGTGTATACTCGTAATTGTTTGATTTCAATTCCGCGCTCTGTGGCGGATTTTTAAAACTAAATTCCGCAGTTAAGAGGTTAACAAATAAACAGAGACGCGTTTAACGCTCCACAAAGGAGTTCGAATGAGCATCGCCTCGAGGCGTATTATTTCACAGGATCGAGATTAATTAACTATTCAGGAGACCGCGATGGAAAGTGTTTGATACGGCTACAGCGGACTGATTCTGTCTCGGCCAATGGCGACGCCACGTTAACCGGGTCCTGTCGCCGAGTTGGACTCCGTTCGCTGTAGCCGCGCTCTGATTGGCCCGCATATTTCGTTGATAACTCCTTAACAAAGCCGCGAACGCCAATTTTGCAAAGGAAAATGTCGCTTCGAATGGTCTCAGGAACCTCCCATTATCCGGATGTTGAAGGAATTTTGTGAGACACCCTGTAGATTACGATCGAAGCATGATACCGCAGTAATTGGTAGAGTTGCCCTATAGTTGCGTTGTTAATTTATTTTCTGTAGAGTCTTGCTGAGCTCGCGAGGAGTGCGTCGCGTGGCATCATCGCGGCCGCGATTCACTTTTCCGGAGTAGAATCGGGACGTCATAAATTTGATGATGCGAGACGCACGGTGTAGAAGACGTGTCGAGAGGGTGTTATTCAACCGCGGAAAGTATCGTCGCCGTGTGCTACAGACGGGCGTCTCCTCTGATCGAGGCCTCGGGTTTTCATGCGAGGTGCTCGATCTTTTTTCCGGTGCCCGTGCCCCCCCCCCCCCCTTCGCCCTCCCCCACCCCACTGTCTCGCGCTTTAATTTCCAGCCTCGACATTTGCGTAACCCAGTTTCGCCATTGTTCGATTCAATGGTAGATCGTAACGTCCGCCATCCGGATAGAAGATTATAATGCCCGCGTGTACATGGTACTGCGCATCGTTGCACCGAGGCCTGTGCGAATGTAGAACCCCTGAGAGAGCGCGCGAGCGCCTGCCTGCCTGCCTGCACGCGGTCCGAACCGAATGCACATATTACACATGCACATATTGCACATGCACATATTACGCATGCACATATTCCACATCCACACACGGAATCGCTACGCTGCTCATGTATTATATCGCACACAGACCGAGAGCGATAAGCGAGCCTCGTCGTCCACAATGAGCTCGCGTAACCAAATTTACGAATTCCACCAACTTTCTCCTCTTATCTTATCTTATCCCGACCTCGCGAACTCGATGCACCAGTTCCCATTGTATGTATCTTCATCGCTCCTTTTTCGCGAGCAAATGCCAGCTCTCCACCAACACCGATCGACACTTCGATCGACGTTTATCGTCAAACCGAGGGTCTATTCGCATTTTTTGAGCATCAGTTTAGAGTCTCCATCGGCGGGCTCATTCGTTTCGAGGGATGGGAGGCTTTTGGAAGTGTAAATAGAAAGTAGATGCTATGTACTCTTCAAGAAGTTTTTTTATAAATATAAATGGTTTTAAACTTTAGGATTGTGGATATTTGTTATTAGAGTAGATCGTTGCGGGATATAAAAATTGTCTACGTCCTTCGTAAGAAACAATTCTTTCTTTAAAATAATACATTGATGTTCTTAAATTATGCGAATCCGTTTACGAACAATCTAATCCGACTTCAATTTTATTGCACGCCGCAGAAAATTTTCGAAATTGATGCAAGGGTTAAAGTGAAGACTAAGTTAACTAATTTAGGAGATAAAAATAAAATTTCCTATAATTATAATCTTGTTGAAACGTCGTAGAAAATTGAGAAAATTCATTCTTCAATAATTTCATTCATGTCCTTAAATTCTTCGAAACCTTTTACGACTTCAATGTTATTGAACGTCGACGAAAATTTTAGAAATTGACGTAAAGGTTAAAGTGATCAAGTTAACTAATTTCGAAGATAAAAATAAAATTTCCTAAAATTATAATCTTGTTGAAACGTCGTAGAAAATTGAAACAATTCTTTCTTCAATACTTTCATTGATATACTTAAATTCTTCGAAACCTTTTACGGTTTCAATGTTATTGAACGTCGACGAAAATTTTAGAAATTGACGTAAAGGTTAAAGTGACCAAGTTAACTAATTTCGAGGATAAAAATAAAATTTCCTATAATTATAATCTTATTGAAACGTCGTAGAAAATTGAAACAATTCTTTCTTCAATAATTTCATTGATGTCCTCAAATTCTTCGAAACCTTTTACGACTTCAATGTTATTGAACGTCGACGAAAATTTTAGAAATTGACGTAAAGGTTAATGTGATCAAGTTAACTAATTTCGAAGATAAAAATAAAATTTCCTATAATTATAATCTTGTTGAAACGTCGTAGAAAATTGAGGAAATTCATTCTTCAATACTTTCATTGATATACTTAAATTCTTCGAAACCTTTTACGATTTCAATGCTATTGAACGTTGACGAAAATTTTAGAAATTGACGTAAAGGTTAAAGTGACCAAGTTAACTAATTTCGAGGATAAAAATAAAATTTCTTATAATTATAATCTTATTGAAACGTCGTAGAAAATTCAAACAATTCTTTCTTCAATAATTTCATTCATGTCCTTAAATTCTTCGAAACCTTTTACTACTTCAATGTTATCGAACGTCGCAGAAAACGTTCGAAATTGATACAAGGGTTAAAGTGAAGACTAAGTAAACTATTTTCGGAGATAAAAATAAAATTTCCTAAAATTATAATCTTGTTGAAACGTCGTAGAAAATTGAAAAAATTCTTTCTCCAATAATTTCATTGATGTCCTTAAAGTCTTCGAAACGTTGTCCTACTTCAATGTTATTGAACGTTCGCAGAAAATGTTCGAAATTGATGCAAGGGTTAAAGTGAAGTCTAATTTAACTAATTTAGGAGATAAAACTAAAAACAACAACATCTATAATCTTGTCTATCAACCATCGTCGAAAATTTCCAAATTTTACACAAGGATTAGACTCTGTTTTCTCGGCAGGAAATTTTGATTCCGCCGAAAGATCGTTGAACCGCGAGGCAAACGCGATAACAGAGGATCGTTACAGGTTATTCTCTAATTTTAAATTTCAAATATTTGAATACCTCGTCGTCGTCGCTCTACGTTTATCGGCGAACGAGCCGACAGGGATTTACGGGTATTTACCGACAGCTTTCGAAAGTCGGGAGAGCGGTTTCGTCAGTGAGAGCGGTTTCGTCGGTGAGAGCGCAGCACTATCAGATCGTCGAAGACGCGACCCGGTCGGTAAAACGGACAAAGTCGTGGGGCCCTGTTAGTCCCCCACTTGTCGGACAAGCGGGCACTTATCGATGCAGGGCCTTGCTCCCACTAGGCTCGAACGGCACGAGACCCCGCCCGGCAGGTCTTCAAGGCCCAAATAGAAGAAGAAAGACGAACGTAAGCGTAAGCGTGGACGTAATGCAGCCGGTCGGCCGGCGATTGACCCTGAACTTCAGGCCGTGCTTGTTAACAGCAGCAACACCGACGCAGATGTATCAGCAACGATTTCCTTATTCAGCGATTTTCTTCGTGAGAAACCGCCGGCCGATTATGTCCGACGATGTGAACGATCGTGCACCACGTTCCACCATAATTCTTCTTCCTTCCCTTTCGAACTGTCTCCACTATTTTCACTTTGTGGAATTACAAGGTGTGTTCAAAAAGCTTGGGCACTTTGTTTATTCAATTATTTCATTTTTAACATTTAATTACTCGCGATGTAGTACTGACAATCTCGAAACTTTCAATTTAGTACTTCAAGCATAAACAACGGTGTCGACTGCACTAGCAAATATCTATTTTGCATTCAAGTAGTTATTTTATTGAATCAAAATTTATTTTGGTCGGACTCGTACACAGTTCCGTGTAACCAGTTATTTACAAATTGGAGTGCGAGTAACCAAAGGTTAATGTTACTCGTTCAAGCGGGAAACGGAGAATTCGGATAATCGAGGTTACACTGTAACGCGGATTAAACCAGCAAATATACTCCGAATTGTATCGTGTTCGGTCTCATTTTAATCGGGAAAATGTCACGAATTAATTAAAAATAAGAAAGAATAACTTCCAGATTTGATGTACTCGTACCAATACTATGAAAAGTTGGAATTTCTTCTGGTATGTTCGTGTTAGTATCGCACACGCGAATTCTATAGTCGGATCAAAGTCAATTGGTCACTTAATATCATCTCTCCAACTATGAATGACATCATAAACTAGTACTCCTATTGCGGCCGCATTATGTATCCTGATTTTCTTTAAAGTAGTGGGTCAACGCATCTGGGTGAGAGACAGCGATGGCGGCCGTTCTTTCATAAACGTTTTCACGTTTACTGTAACGTTCCTCGTATAACCGAACGCGCTCGTTCCACCTTGAAATTCTTTCTCGACATTTCTCTTCAACGATGAGAGAATTATTGAAGAGAGACACGAGGTGCGCCGTTTGCTGGAACACCTTTTCTGGCGAAAAATCTTGGCAAGAAACAGTTATCGTAACATTCGATTTACGTGTGTGGTTTTCGATGAATTGCTTCGGTGCTCGCATGCAGTATGGCTGCATTGACAGTCTCTCCATTTAAGACAGCGTGTGTGCGTGTGTGTGTACATGTGGTTTATATTGGCAGTACGAAACTAAATTATAAAATTTTAAATGTCGCAACAGAAATTGACACGATATTACAGGTTTTGCAAGTCGAATACACCCTTTTCCAAATCAATTTCTACCTTTTACCAATGAAGTATTTTTAAGCAAGTTTTTGTAAAAAGATCAAATCAAATGTAAATTAATGGTTAAGAAATATAAAATTTTATTTATCGCAAAGATGCACATCAAATACTTATTTAAAGGTAATTATCAATTCGTTAACTTTGTAATGCACAAAAACTGTGTTTAGATATGTATATACATTGTAGTAATTTTCTAATTAATAAATTTTTCAAATGAAAGTACATATGTATTTATTGAAGCGTATCGAGTATTGATTTTTATGTTTCCCTCGCAGTAATGACACCGTTCACGTGTGTCTAAATAAATATATAATTGAATCGAAATAATTTGATTTGCAAAACCTATAAATTCCGACTGGAGAGATTGTATCTATGAGTCTACACGAAAGCTAGCTGTAACTTAAATAATAGTATGATCTAAGGACAGCTATTCCGTTTCAGCTGTTCCGCGAACGTTAAATGGCGTGTGGGATCTTATGAAGTCGCGATAGTGTGGGTGAAACGACTATGGGAAAGTGTTCCTTTTTTTCGAGCAGCGACGACGAGTTGCGTCTGAGGTATTGTCGAAGAGGAAGAAGTGCTATGAACACGCAACCATATCGATTACAACTTCACCATTTTCCCTACAGTTCTCATTCCAATCAAAATAACACTCATTCAATAATTTTCCAGGCTGAGCTGTCACTCAGGAGACCAAAAATTTTCGACTTTACTCAATGTGATATTATACAATTCAACGAAAAAGAATGGTAAAACTTTAAATTCTAGTGCGAGGAATTCAGTCTCGGTGCGTGGAGTTCAATCGTTCAAACGTTTTAGAACTGATGGGTTAGGTTTTGGATTCCTCGCGCTAGAATTGAAAGATTTACCATTTTTTCGTCGAATTGTATAACGTTACGTTCGGAAAAGTTGAAAATTTTTGGTCCCCTGAGTGAAAGTTTAACCGATCTTCCATTCTATAACGTCTACTCTTGATCAGAACAGAAGAACAACAAATAAACCACGTGAATTTTTGTTATAGAAAGCGGCCATTTAGTTTCCATCGACCTGATATCAAAGCGTCTAACATCGTAGCCTCCGACCTTCAATATGTCCCTCGTAAGATACCATTATTATTTTGTTTCTAAATATAGTTTTAAGCGATGCCGACTCTTGCCGTGCAATCTAAAAACCGTAACCGAGGAAAAAGCTTTACGTAACTAGCTAGTCGGTCACGTGGCCAGAAATGATCGTTCGCAGAAGAAAGCTATTGACCTTGGATACGCCTAACTTTTGCTTCCCATAACAGGAGTGTCTATTGCTGTGAAGCAACTTTCGTAATTCTCAAAGCTATTTGCCTTTCTCTTTCACTCGTGTGTGTCTTTACTTTTTCATTAACTTCGAGCGTTCACTGTGCGAACATCCAGGCTGAATACGTGTGCGCTATGAAAAGATCGATGTCGATTCGCTTTGTTCGCGGATCAAGGCGCACTCTTCGTATTTTAGTAGTTGAACAATATTCGGTGGAATTACCCGATAAATTCGTTGAATCAGACTCTTCGATTTGAGCAAACACATTCTTTCGCTTCTAATTTTGGTCACGGAAGTTAGTCAATTTTTACAGAGGTGAACGAAACTTATTGTTCTGAACACGTGGACGCCAGGATGAGGATGGACAACGATTTTAGAAGCTTGAAGCTGCTTCCTTTAAGTTGCAATATTTGTTCTGAGATATTGGTAAATTGTCCCGGAAAGTCATTGAAAAATCGACTTGTTCGAAGCCCATTGTTCTAAACACATGGACGCCAGGATGAGGATGGACACCGATTTTAGAAGCTTGAAGCTGCTTCCTTTCAGTTGCAATTTTTGGTCTGAGATATTGGTAAATTGTCCCGCAAATGAATTGAAAAATCGACTTGTACGAAATCCATGTTCTGACACGTGGACACCAGGATGAGGATGGACACTGATTTTAGCAGCTTGAAGCTGCTTCCTTTCAGTTGCAAGTTTTGGTCTGAGATATTGGTAAATTGTCGCGGAAATTAATTGAAAAATCTACTTGTTCGAAATCCATGTTCTGAACACGTGGTCGCCAGGATGAGGATGGACAGTTATTTTAGAAGCTTGAAGCTGCTTCCTTTCAATTGCAATTTTTGGTCTGAGATAGTGGTAAATTGTCGCGGAAATTCATTGAAAAATCGACTTGTTCTAAAGCCATAGTTCTGAACACGTGAACACCAAGATGAGGATGGACAGTGATTTTAACAGCTTGAAACTACCTCTTTTCAGTTGCAATTTTTGGTCTGAGATATTGGTAAATTGTTCCGTAAATTAATTGAAAAATCGACTTGTTCGAGAACCATGTTCTGAAGACGTGGACGCCAGGATGAGGATGGACAGTGATTTTAAAAGCACTGAAACATTGGTAAATTGTCCTGGAAATTAATTGAAAAATCGCCTTGTGCGAAATCCATGTTCTGAACACGTGGTCGCCAGGATGAGGATGGACACTGATTTTAGCAGCTTGAAGCTGCTTCCTTTCAGTTGCAAGTTTTGGTCTAAGATGTTGGTAAATTGTCGCGGAAATTAATTGAAAAATCGACTTGTTCGAAGCCCATTGTTCTAAACACATGGACACCAGGATGAGGATGGACACTGATTTTGGAAGCTTGAAGCTGCTTCCTCTCAATTGCAATTTTTGGTCTGAGATATTGGTAAATTGTCGCGGAAATTCATTGAAAAATCGACTTGTTCGAAATCCATGTTCTGAACACGTGTCCGCCAGGATGAGGATGAACACTGATTTTAGAAGCTACAAGCTGCTTCCTTTCAGTTGCAATTTTTGGTCTCAGATATTGGTAAATTGTCACGGAAACTCATTGAAAAATCGACTTGTTCGAAATCCATGTTCTGAACACGTGGCCGCCAGGATGAGGATGAACACTGATTTTAGAAGCTTAAAGCTACCTCCTTTCAGTTCCAATTTTTGGTCTGAGATATTTGTAAATTGTTCCGGAAATTAATTGAAAAATCGACTTGTGCTAAATCCATTGTTCTGAACATATGGACGCCAAGATGAGGATGGACACTGATTTTAGAAGTTTGAAGCTGCTTTCTTTCAGTTGCAAGTTTTGGTCTGAGCTATTCGTAAATTGTCCCGCAAATGAATTGAAAAATCGACTTGTTCGAAATCCATGTTCTGAACACGTGGACGCCAGGATTACGATGGACAGTGATTTTAAAAGCTCTGAAACATTGGTAAATTGTCCTGGAAATTAATTGAAAAATCGCCTTGTGCGAAACTCATTGTTCTAAACACGTGGACGCCAGGATGAGGATGGACAGTGATTTTAGAAGCTCTGAAACATTGGTGAATTGTCCTGGAAATTAATTGAAAAATCGACTTGTTCGAAGCCCATTGTTCTAAACACGTGGACGCCAGGATGAGGATGGACAGTGATTTTATAAGCTCTGAAACATTGGTAAATTGTCCCGGAAATTAATTGAAAAATCGACTTGTTCGAAGCCGATTGTTCTGAACACGTGGACGTCAGGAGGATGGACAGTGATTTTACCTGATCCGAAACATTGGCAAATTCTCCTGGAAATGAATTTGAAAAATCAGTTTGTTTGAAACCGTTCCATCTAAACTGCTAATCGCTGGGAAGATCGACAACGATTTTCACAATGCGAACGTAATTGTTTTCAATTGGCAGTGGTAGCTGCTCGAGCTGCCGTCTATCAGCTGCAACTTTTCATCTCGACATTATCCGGATAAAAGACTATTCCGTCTGAAATACGAAATACGTCTATCAAGGAGAACCAAATTGGAGGAACGATTTAAAATCTATTGCCGTGTATCTCGTTCAATAAATTACAGGTATATTGGAAGAAAGTGGTGTCCGTTAATGGCCGCGTAAACGGCAGGAATCCGCGTCCTCCTCGTGACTTTTACTCAAGGTCTTCCTTTCCAATTCGATCGAATCACTCATCGAAGGTTACGCTGATGAGTATCTCGTTGTTGTGTCACACACACCGGCAGCGCGCACGCTGGCGATAATGATGGAAGGCGATTCGCGAGCGTTTTATAATCCGTTGATTCGCAGTCGGACGAAGCTTCACGGTCTGGTTGGTTTCGATAATAATTCGCCGGCGATTATGGGATCTCTTTGGGAGGCTTTGCATCTAGCGGATCGCGATAAATCTTCTCGCGCCGGCAGCGACAACTCGCGAGAGACAGAGAGAAAGAGAGAGAGAGAGAGGAAGAGAGAATAAAAAGGGGAGCGAAAGTTTCGCTCGCGATCATGAGTCCCGATCGTGAAACTCATTGTGCCTGGAACACGTTTGACATTGCGGAACGCGTCGATGCTTACGGCATTGGTTTCATAATATTAATTATACTTCTGCTCCTTGGGAGTACAGCGTGAAATCAAACTTTCTCTCCCGTGGTTCCCTTGGAGACACGATGGAAACGAGCGAGCGAGCGAGAGCCGTTCGATTCTCGATCGGCTGCGAGTCGGTATCGGATGTCAAATTTATTAAAACGGTAAAGTCCCCGAGTGCTCCGCCAGGAATGCTCCTCCGTCTTGTTTATCGTTGCGTCACCGGCACTTATACGTAGAGAGCGACACGTGTACAGGGATTTGTTATAAATAAATCATATTGTGCACCGTGCACAATTTGTTAGCGACGCCTCCGGCGAACGCCGTAATTTATTCCGCGACGGTAGCGTTTACCGCGTTATTTTCTAAACGCGAATTAAATTGCACCACACCGGCCGGTCGTATGACTCACGTCGCCGACGATCTTCGACGTTTCAACTCCTCCAAGCGGAAGTCTCGCGAAGAATCGCCGCGATCCGTCAGGGTTTTTCCTCTCGGCGAGGATCGTTAACGAGATCGCTTTTTATTATACATAGTATATTGTTCCAGCCAGTGATTCCATCTACCTGCTGCATATGGAACGGACGATTGCATAAAGCTTTCCTTGCTAATTGATCGATGGACTGCGGATCTTCGTGCAGAATTACCATTGTCAGAAACGGGAATCCCGTAGAAATTGATTTTTCCTCCTAATCATTTCTATTCGTCCAAATAATTTTGTATCTGAGTTGCAACAGATTGGAGTGAAGTGGAAGTTTATTTTCCCTTTCTTAATATGTTCAATAGATTGGAAATAATGTAACGGTATTTTGAAATTTTCAATTTTTATTTTGAAACGACTAATAGAGAAAGCGCTGGGTAAATAAAGTGGAGTCTGGAATATTGATTATAGTGTATTTTTGGTCTCGTTAAAACATAAAAATGTTTGAAACGTGTGTAATTTGTTATTAGACTTCGGGTTTTTATGCAAACTAAAAAATGTTCGCATCGATTGCAGGAAACAGGAGCCAAATAAAAATTGTGTTCTTCTTTTAATTATCCTATCAAGCTGAAACTAATATACATTGATGTCCTTAAATATTTTTAACATGTCCACTGCTTTAAATTGTACGTGTCCATTTTTGCCGTAAATGCATAAAATTCGCAGTCCATTGATTAACTATACACTCAATTGTAAATTGTAAATTGTTAGAACATCGATCTGCTGTTTTATTCCAACAGATAAGGATTACTTGTATATATTAATCTACGTAATATTTATAAGCTAATGTCGCAAGAAACATAAATATTTCTACATATACACGTCCTTCGCAAGGTCGCGTTGACACGAGCACAGAAGGTTAATGAAAAGTATAATGTCAAGTGACATTTATTGTGTATAAATACGAACACTGCAACTATCGAGCCCTAAAAGTGCACAAACAACGAGACTATATTAATTGATATTTCACGCAGTATTTATTACAGTACACGAGCGAACGAGATAAACCATTTTCACAACGTAAAAATATAAAGTTCGAACACTCTTCGCACGAATATAAATTAGTAAACACGATTCAAACGTTGCTAAGAGATTACAAAAACTAGACGCGTTTGAAAAACTAAATAAAAACTAAAGTTTTATTTAATAATCACCTGTGTACCGTCTTACTCAGTGACGATTCTGTAGAGGGCAAACACTGATTTCTCTTCCCAGAAAGATAAAACTTATCGTTTCATTTTTCCGAGTAGCCGATGCAATTTGAACCGCTAAGTTAATTACCAGGTTAGCGCATCGTTTCCTCGAGATTTGCAATTTCGAGGTGCGCCGTACAATATCCATTTACCGTTTACATAAATAATACATGATGCTAACGTCGGAGCCAGATAGATCAACATTATTCGGAATGTTTATTTTACAGTTATCGAAATCATAAAAATCCTCCGGTAGCGAATTCTGAATTGAGTTTACACACGCGCGTGTATGCAATTACAATAAAGAACGCGTAAAATCTTAATGAACGTACTCTTGCTATTTCTACGACGTTCCGAACCAGTTACTTTTAGCGATCGGTGCTTTCACAGTTAATGAAGAAGGAAACTAGGATAATGAGTTTGTAACCAAATATAGCGGCCGTTCGGTCGCATAGAATTCTTGCGGCGCAGGTAATAACAAACATGTAGTATCTTACGTCTTATTCTGCTGAACTGATATTTTGAATAATTGACAAGAATTAAAATTTTTAATTATCGTCGAATCAGCTGGACCGTATTCCATCGTTGTACCATTAT
>CM052192.1:10939814-10952971 GCA_028455805.1 Lasioglossum figueresi | reverse complement strand
CATCGTGCTAAAGCCGCAATTCGTTCTAACACTTTTACTACCGCAATTACACAGATGCGTGTCACGTCCGTAGTCTCCAAGTTTACTCAAAGACAGTTCTATTAATTTCATTGTTGTCAAGCGATTGTTCATATTTCTGATAATTCATATTCTCCTAACTTTACTGCTTCAACGAAAATCAATCTGTCCTTCGTTGCCGTATACCATCGTGCTAAAATCGCTTTTCGTTCTAACACTTTTATTACCACAATCACACAGATGCGTGACACGTCCGCAGTCTCCAAGTTTGCTCAAAGATAGTTCTATTCATTTCATTGTTGTCAAGCGATTGTTCATATTTTTGATTATGGATATTCTCCTAACTTTACTGCTTCAACGAAAATCAATCTGTCCTTCGTTGGCGTAGATCATCATGCTAAAGTCGCTGCTCGCTTTACCACCGCAGTCGCACAAATACGTGACACATCCGCATTCCCACAATTTGCTTAAAGATAGTTCTATTAATGTCTTTGTTATAATCGTGTTATAATCTCTGGTACTATATTCAGAGAGTCCACGACTTTCTTCCGCTGAACTGTTCCGATATTTCGCAAAGGAGGTACGTTGTATTTAGATAAATACAATGTGAGATAGAGAACGATTGTTAAACGATTGTTCGTATTTTCGAGGGCTGTGTTCATTGACCATTTCCCAACTATCGTTATTTTTCTGAGCGATTTTCTTTTATGTTTACAGACGATGTATACTGACGGTCTCCTAACACTTCATTATGGGAAGCATCCAGCGACCTTGGCCGCAGAGGTCGGAGCCTGGTACACCGGGGACCGTCACGTGGACGTGACGTTGGCCTGTGACGACGGGTCCGTCGTTAAGGCCCACCGCGTCGTTTTGGCAGCAGCTAGTCCTCTGTTGGCTGGTCTCCTTCGCAACCCCGCCTTGGACCACGTGGTCCACTTGTCCGGGGTCCGGAAAACCCAGCTGACTCATCTGCTGGAATTCCTCTACAATGGAGAAGCTCTCATACCGGTATGATCGCGCAATCCGACGATTATCTCGTTCCCAAGGTCGTTTGTGCACGGTAATGTCTCGATACATGCAGAACCGGATTAAGCCCAGTAGCAGAAGTAGCAAATGCTACGGGCCCCGCGCTTGCAGCAGAAAAACCCCTGGCTACCATTAACACTTAGCCGACCGATCGGGGAGATTTCCCCATTTTGAAGTAAATCGGTGTCCGACCGATCGGGGAGATTTCCCATTTTGACTTTGGCAACGCGTTTCTCGTTTTCTGTCATCGTTAACTACCTCGACCTGGAGTTTTTCGCAATTGCTGACGGACTGCTGCTGTGGAGCACAACATATAATAAAGTCAACTAATTTTGACGTTAGTCAAAACGTATAACGTAAGCGCGGTGGAAACCGAACAGTTCTCTGTGGCGCGTACGGTCGGCTAAGTGTTAACAGATATTTCGGGTAAAAAAAGGTCCTTCATTGTGTTTTGTTTTATTATCATGCAAAATCTAGGGCCCCAGGTAACATTTGCTACGGGCCCCGCGCTAGCTTAATCCGGACCTGGATACATGTAGTAGTGGAGAGAGAAAGAGAGAGATGAACACGATGGTTCTGAAAAAACAGGTTTAGCACTCGAAATTCACTCTTTTACGAATCAATTTCACCCTTTCGCAAATCAGCTTTCAAGAATATTAAAAATTAATTATTTATATAGATCAAATTATGTATTTATTTAGACACGCGCGAACGTAACATCAATACACTTCAATGAATACGTATGTACTTTCATTTGATAAATTTATTAATCAGAAAATGGCTACGGGAGCCTAGGAGCTCTGTCGCGAATATGTTATTAATGGTTTCATTAAGAAATAGTGAATATTAGCATCGCGACATTACCAAGCAGTGAAAACTGTATGATGCCAGACCACGAATTCTTCAAATCACGTTGTACGGATTATAGTGGAGGTGAGACGAGGTGCGTCTCGAAGGAAAATAGGTGCACGGAAACAGGAGAGGATCAGTAGGGAAATAGAGAAGTGGAGAACAAGAATACGATAGAACAAATTATAATACGATCAGAAAGAGAATAGGATTACAGAGTGATCAGTCGATCGAGAAATATAGCGTTCACAAGCGTGAAGCTACACTCCTCAAAAGAATTAAGGGATCGCCTCTGCGAACCCGAAAAATTGCTAACAGTTTACACGATCATAAGTCATCATTACATGATCATATTGAAAGCGTGAAACGTCTAGTTTCAGATGCTCTGTTTCAAATTTTTCCTATGTTGTTTTTTACAAAGTTACAGCGTGATAAAGACAACATTGACGGTATTCAAAAATTTTGTGCAACTTTGCCACATCACACGAGGTGAAACAAATTTTTTTGATAAATCGCCTTAATATCATTCGGAAGGGCAATCTTTCCTGTGTAAAATGTGTCGTTGTTGATTATTGTGCGATTTTTTTTGTTCGAGTTATTCGACATTGAAGTAAATGTTGGCTTTTTAACTTTAACTGGCTCCAGAAAGCGAAAAAGTTATCGTAGAATCTTGTGCAAAAAAGCAATAGAAACAGCGTTTCTTTCTCTTTAAGGCATTTCTTTTGTTTTTTTTTCATTTTCATAAAAATTTCGATATGCCAGGTGTTTCTGAAAATATGATTAAAATATGCACAATTGGTAGTAATAATTGTTCCGTTTCACAGTCGACGGAGCTGACACCTCTGAGAGAGCTGTTCGAGCTTCTCCAGATCAAGTCGGAATTGTTCGAGCCGAACCAGCCCCAGACCTCGAACAACTCGGACCCCGAAAGGATACCCACCCCTCAGCCCTCGGAGGGCCAGGAAAGCTCGAGTTACGAGTCGCAGTACGACGGCAGGTTGGTAGACTTCTAACTCGACGCGAAGTGTTCGTGAAATGTCACAATGATCGCCGTGGCAGATACCGCAATTTCTCAGATAGGAAACTATTAAGATTAATTCCAACTTCTGCCTGATCTTTTGCGCCGGCAGAAAGCAGAAAGGAGGGCTTACGCAACAGATCGATTCGCCTAATGTCAGTCCTTCACGCCTCTAACCCCTTGCTTTCAACATTTCTGTACCAAGTTCCCAGATGCGAGCGACCGATAATACCGCACCGCAGGATAATTTGAAGATTGCCGGTAATCAGGGTCTCGAGAATATATATACATATCATTGTTAATCTGACATTTCAGACAGTCCAACAACCCTGCGGACTGCTGCTCGGTGCTCATCAAAACTGAGGGCTGCGAGGAGGAACCGGAAGTCGACGTAGAGGGTATCGAAGGTGAAGCTCTGCTCACGGAAAACAGGGAGAGCAGTGTAGAGCCGCCACGAAGAAGGGATAGCTCCGACCCTGTGAACCTCAGTCTAAATTCTGGAACCTCCACTACCAGCGAAAGCTCGCACGACATTGTACCTAGGTAGGAATTTGATCGGGAGTCCTTGGATCTCATGGTATTGTCCTCAGTCGAGTCAGTATTGTAGAGTCAGGAAGGTTCAATGTGGATTTGATTGAGAATCCTTTATTAAATATTACAGAGATACATTCGATGTAGTATATTCCGCTGTCTCGTCTTACTTCGTGTCTCGTGTACTCGTGTTCTCTTAATCTAAAAACTCTTTAACTCTTATAATCAGAAAATCTTGTCTCGTGTTCTCTTTTAAAAAACTGTCTCTACTCGTCAATTTCTCCGAAGACTGCCCTGACTGACCTACCACGCAAAATATATAAGTTATTGTGCTCTCTTTCTTATTTATGATTCGCACTCGCTTGCTCGGACGTTCACCCATCGCGTATTTAACTTTTCGGATCTAACTGTCGGCGGTCAACCGCTGACCAGTTAGATCAAAAAACGTGTTTTTACAGCTCAACCGTCGTCGTTCGAATCTTTAGGCTCGACTTGCTACTGTATAGTTCTCACCGTCGAACTAAGCGGATCTGTCCTCGAGCAATCAGTGCGTATCTTTTTTCTGTTCACCTCGTGTAAAAGACTATCGTTAAATCTCTCTCCTTTTCACGATCGGGCTTCGAGATTAAAAAATTCAACGAATCGCTCACTACAGTTCAATTTTCGAAAAGAGATCATCAGGGGTGCTTGCTATCTGCTGGTTCGAGACCCCAGGTTTAGGGTATAACGATGGGTCTAATTGAATTTGTTGTCAACAGGTCAGAAAAACAGTTATTGGAAAGGCGAGAATCTCTAGAGGAGATGGAGGAGAAGAGAAGACAATTAACAGCTCGACTCGCGTTAGGCTTAGAACCAGGAAAGCGGAAACCAGAAGAGATACCTATCCCCCCAGCGGAGGCGTACGTTGTCACTCCCCATCGGAAACGAAGGCCAGGCTTTCACAATGCACCCGCTCAGAATCCGGCTTTCGTACCGTTCAATCCTGGATTCGAGACACCGAGGAGGTTGCCGGCGCCACATCCCCTCAGCGTCTCAGCACCACCGTACCTGGTACTGATTTTTCGTGGCGTTTAACAAAGTTACACCACTGACATCCGAGCTCCCAACATAATCCATCTAATTGAAGGAAAATCGTGTTGCGATTACTCACAAACTGAATCAACTTCCGAGCTCGCAACAGTACACGTTCAAAATCCACGTCTTGATGTTCTAGCTAGAATAAAACCAATCTAATTGTAGTACAATATATCACTTGCAAATTGATCCAACATTTGAACTCCCAACAGTACATGTTTGAAATCCCCCTGAGCAAAAAGAATGAACAAAATCCACGCGTTGATGTTCCACCTTGAATAAAATCAATCTAATTGTAGCAAAACGCACCACTTGCAAACTGATCTAACATCCGAACTCCGAACAGTACATGTTTGACATGTGCAGGCCACAGAACAAGAAGACTGAACAAAATCCACGCGTTGATGTTCTAGCTTGAATAAAATCAATCTAATTGTAGAAACACGAACCAGTTGCAAAATGATCTAACATCCGAACTCCGAACAGTACATGTTTGAAATCCCCCTGAGCAAAAAGACTGAACAAAATCCACGCGTTGATGTTCTAGCTTCAATAAAATCAGTCTAATGGTAGTAAAACTTGTAAACTGATCTAACATCCGAACTCCGAACAGTACATGTCTGGCATGTGCAGGCCTCTGAACAAAAAGACTCAACAAAATCCACGCGTTGATGTTGTAGATTGAATAAAATCAATCTAATTGTAGCAAAACGCACCACTTGTAAACTGATCTAACATCCGAACTCCGAACAGTACATGTTTGACATGTGCAGGCCTTTGAACAAAAAGACTGAACAAAATCCACGTCTTGAAGTTCTAGCTTGAATAAAGTCAATCTAATTGTAGCAAAACGTACCACTTGCAAACTGATCTATCATTCGAACTCCGAACAGTACATGTCTGGCATGTGCAGGCCTCTGAACGAAAAGACTGAACGAAATCCACGCGTTGATGTTGTAGCTTGAATAAAATCAATCTAATTGTAGCAAAACGCACCACTTGAAAACTGATCTAGCATCCGAACTCCGAACAGTACATGTCTGGCATGTGCAGGCCTCTGAACAAAAAGACTTAACAAAATCCACGCGTTGGTGTTCTAGCTTGAATACAATCAATCTAATTGTAGCAAAACGCACCACTTGCAAACTGATCTAACATCCGAACTCCGAACAGTACATGTATGACATGTGCAGGCCTTTGAACAAAAAAACTGAACAAAATCCACGTCTTGAAGTTCTAGCTTGAATAAAGTCAATCTAATTGTAGCAAAACGTATCACTTGCAAACTGATCTAACATCCGAACTCCGAACAGTACATGTTTGGCATGTGCAGGCCTCTGAACAAAAAGACTCAACAAAATCCACACGTTGATGTTGTATCTTGAATAAAATCAATTTAATTGTAGCAAAACGCACCACTTGCAAACTGATCTAACATCCGAACTCCGAACAGTACATGTATGACATGCGCAGGCCTTTGAACAAAAAAACTGAACAAAATCCACGTCTTGAAGTTCTAGCTTGAATAAAGTCAATCTAATTGTAGCAAATCGTACCACTTGCAAACTGATCTAACATCCGAACTCCGAACAGTACATGTTTGGCATGTGCAGGCCTCTGAACAAAAAGACTGAACGAAATTGAGTCTTTTCGAAGCGAACGACTCGAGTCTGATCGTGTATGTGATGTTTTCAGCAGGACAGATCCGTGACACCGCCGGGAGCGTCGCACCGGCCTCCGAGCGCGGATCCAGCGTCTGCGGCGGTTCTGGAGCCACCTTGGGGCTCGTGGGCCTTGCCGCCGGCTAGGGCCCCGCCTCCTCCCCCGTCGGACGACCCGCCGAAGTCGACGCCAGTCCGCGAGTACCGGTGCAGTTATTGTGGCAAACAGTTCGGGATGTCGTGGAACTTGAAAACTCACCTGCGAGTGCATACGGGCGAGAAGCCTTTCGCGTGTAGACTTTGCGTAGCGATGTTCAAGCAGAAGGCCCACCTATTGAAGCACTTATGCTCGGTGCACAGGGGCGTGATCGCGGCGCCCGACAACACGTTCACCTGTTGTTTCTGTTCGTTGAGCTTCGACAGCTTGCAGGAGCTGATCAGGCATCTGTCGGGGCCGCACAACAACCTGCTGCTCAGCAAGAACCTGCACGACTAGCGACAATGTTAAGGGCCGTACACCGGTGATCCGGATGGAGATAGAGCTCTCGAATTAACGCGTCTCTCGACCGAACCATCGTTCAACATCCGCGTAGTACCCACCCGCACACACACGGTCGATCGATCGATTCGAGACACTACAGTCGCCTCGAATCCGTTCTCCGGACCACGCAAATGCACGAGTGCCTTCGATAAAAAACAAAAAAAAAACAAATTTATGAATCGCGACAAGCTAGCCATTTCCAGTATTTCGCTCCTCGACTCAGCATTTCTCATTATTGTTGCTTTTAAACAGTGAAATCGTTGGTCTGGATATTTGATCTCGAGATGCGAAGGCATTTACGCGTCCCGCCCAGAGACAGCTGTACACCCTCCAAACGTTCTCGAAATGAAAAACAAAAGAATTATATTGTCCCGTTCCAGCAGCGTTCGGGATTTTTGTTTTCAATTGTTCGACCGCGCGGTCACGTGTGAACGAATGCATAGACGCTAATGTAAGTAGAGTCCGCGCGGATTCCGCCGTGTCTGAACGGGCCGTTAGAGAGCGTTCAGGTGTTCGACGGAAATCGCGCGGTTCGGACGTGTGTCACCATGACGAATCGCTTCGACACAGAATTACTTATCGATATCTATCTTAGCACCGAGATAAAACTTCTCTTCTCTCCTGCAAATCCGCACGGATCCCGCCTCTTCCTGAACGACTGTCTATTTTCAAGCGGTACAAATCGCGCGGTCGAGAACGTGCGGATTTCGCTGTGTCTGAACGGGCACTTAGCGTCTTCGTGCTCGTTCGTACGCGTCCGCGCGATCGAACAAACGAAAACAAAAATCGCGCGGTTTCCGCCGTGTCTGAACGGGCCCTTAATGTTTGGAGAGGAAGAGCGTCGCGTCACCAGCTGTTGTTTCCTCGCGAAGAGAACGATTCTCGTTTCTGGCTGTTAAATCGAATGGAAAGCGGGGTGATATTCAAAATGCAGCGAATTAGATTGCTCTTCTGGCTGTGCACTCGACCGAAAGTATATATGTGTGTATACATAGGTATACGTATGTCTGTATAGCGTCGCCGAAATATCTTCGTTGCTTTTAAGAGGAAACAGCAGAATGGGTACCGGAAGGGCCTTCGACGGTAGCGTCGGATCGAACACTGTCGATCCGAAATGTCGATGCGACGATCGACCACCATTATTGTAAGAAGCGATGACCAGTAACTCTGACCAAATAACATATTTCCGACAGTCGACGTCAGGCGGAAGTGTGTCGGGTATGTTGACGGTCTCAAGCGCGGAAACGTTGCGAAGAGCGAGGCGAGAATGAGACGGAAACCGCGCGGCGACGCACGGTGACGAAAATTTTTAACGGACAATGCGATTGCAAACTGCACCGGACTGCGCGCGGTGCATCTCGTCGCGTCTCGCTCGCGCGCATCCATTTTGCTTCCCAACGTTTCCCGGTCGCGACACGCGACACTGACAAGAGGACGTCTCGTTTACCTCAGCGCGCGCGCAATACACACACACACACACACACAGACACGCGCACAAACACGTACATGTACACACGCTTAATACAGACACACACACACACACACACACAGACACACGCATACACGCACACGAACACAATCTCAGATGTAAATAACGTTAATGTTAATAGTAGGAAACAAAGCGGACGGATAACGATTTTATTTATTTTACACTTTGCAAAGGGACCAACCGATTTTCCACCGACTTCTGTCTTAGGTAGATATTAGGTGACCTGCCCCATCAATCGCCTCGAATCGATTTCTCACGGCAAAATTCGTGTTCTCGAAAACCAACACCCTGTATATCGGCGTTCGCCCCGATCATCCCCCATCCCCCTCTCCCGCTGAAGAGGAACATTATCGGCGAGTCGCGATCTTCTGGGAGAAAAGCGACTATCCTCTTTTCGGAAATGGCTCGAATAAACGTTGCTAATGTTCTTCCAAAAAAAAAAATCCTTGTCTTCCATCGGTAGATCCATCTCTTTCTCTCTCTTTCTCTCTCTCTCTATCTCTCTCTTGCTCTCTCTCTCTCTCTCTCTCTCTCTCTTTCTTTATATATTCCCGGCAATCCCGCATTTTGTCCTTTCTACACTCTGTTCGTTCGAAAATGAAGAAACATGTTTTTATTTTGGTATCTCAGCGACTCGAGTGCCTTGTCAAATGGGTCCAAATTGGTCGATTGGGCAGTGATTTCATGTGTTCATAGGCTTAAGATACGTACACGTGTAAGATGACGAATACGAGCTCGCTTAGGAATTGAAGGAAACGTTAATCGGTTCACGTAGAAATGTTTTTAAATATCACTCGAATTAATCCCCCAAGTTTCGTTAGGGTCTAGATAGAGAATCATTTTAATGTAGTAGCTTTTTTGTTTCTTTAATTCCTGTTTACGTTCTAATGAACAATTCTTCTCTTCACCTTTCTCTTCGGTCTCTCTTTCTCTATCGTTGGCGCAGGACGTCATTTCTCTTTTTTTAGGTAGGTATTATTACCTAAGGTGCCTTGAAGAAGGGCCTCAACCTCTTTTTAACACCTCGACCACCGGAACGCAGAAAATTTCTACTACGTTTACGCGCCCGTCAAATGTATACATTCCACCACGCGGAACGCGAGCGAAATCCCGCCGAGAAGCAAATATTATTCGTTTTTAAGAAGTCACGCGTAAATGATGTTAATGTTCACCGATTGTTGACGAAAACAAAAATACAAACGACTTTTCTCCAAGCAATTCTCCAAGTCCTTCCTTTCACACACGCGACCCGCGTGTCCCGGACGCGCAATCGATAAGGGATGGTAAAAAGAGGTTCGAGGGGTGGTGTGCGCTCTCATTAAGCCAGACAAAAAACGGCCAGCACAAAACAGTGAACGCAATGTGATACTAAATGATAATAAAGATAAAGTAATTATTATTTAGCGTGCGACGCCTCGGCGAATGGCACGAGCGCGCAATCCGCGCGGCTCCCGCACGGGAACAAGCGAGCGGAAAATACCGATCCTTTGAATCTGCGAGCCGCCAGAATAACTTTTAGCGACCAACGTTTTCGTCGTTTCTCTCGTTTCTATTATTTTTTTTGTTTTTTATTCTTCGACCCCTTTCTCCTAGAAATTCCCGATCCAAAAGAACTCCCTCCCCTACCGTCCCCTCTCTTCTGGAGTCGTAAGTGCACTAGGGTTAAGTATACAAATTATTTTACCGTTCATTAGTTACGTTTATCGCGTATGCATACACGCGCCTGCTCCCGGCCAGATGTCGAAGAAGGACGCAATCGTCTTTTCGAAATAGCCGGGTCCCCACAAACCCAGTTACCGTATCCGGATCGAACACAACCGCGCGAAACAGTCATTTCTCGCGAAACGAGGCGGCTCGCGGGCTGGTCCTGCTTCTCAGCGAATTCTTGTAAATTGTTGAGGAAAATCGAGCAATTGTTTTTCTTGTTTAATCCGACCGTCGAGAGTTTGTTTTACACTCGCTGCGCATTCGACCGTCCCGCGAGCTTTTCCACACACGGTTTTCGAAATTTTAGCAATTCTACGATTATTGTCCAGATAGAGAAACCACTCGCTTTTCGTTGTCGTCGCGCGCGTCGCCACTCTTCTCGTGTCTGCACGTTGTTGTTGTTGTTGTTGTTTTCCATACGTTCCGTCCTTCGGACATTTGGCCAGAGATTCGTAGATTTTAAGCATCTTCCGAGCGGAGATCGTTTCCGCGTGCTTTCTTAGTGTTCATAGGTTTACAAAAAATAAATTAATTCAAACAGCATATGCGTTAGGATGATGCACCAACCGTCTGAAACCACCCGGTCTGTCGCCGTATCCTTTCCCTTTTCTTGCTGAACAAGTTTCCCTCTCTCTAAATAGTTAATTAACGGTGTTGGTGGTCGTTCGAAACGATCGAACAGGATATATTTTTCTTTTCGATCCTCGGGTTCCGCGGTTCCTTTCGGTTTTTATCGTCGCGGCTATTTATAAACGAAGAATCTTTATTGTAAATATTCGAGAAATGAGGATTTTCTTCTTCTTTCTATATTAAACCATCTCTGAACTGTTGGCGATTAGATTAACTAAAAGGATCAACTCGAAACACGTGAACACATAGTTTAACTTTCTATTAATGTATTTTTCCTAATCGATAAATGCAAAATTTATCGAGTGATTAGGAAGTTTGTAAATTAGTTTTCTCGACATACAGGAAGAACGTGTTTCTTTTGTTGATAACGTACAACAAGCGAAATTAAAATTACTGGTGCAACGTTTAATTTTCATCGAAGACACAGAAACATGTGTCCTTTAATCATTATTGCGAAGGATTAGAATTGCGTATAATTCAAGAGAATGTGTTCTTTTCACAGTTTGTCGTGCCTGAAATTCTTGATTACAATATGGTAAAGATGAAATTCAGGTACCGAATTCGATGACGGAAAGAACGAAAATGGAAATTGATTTTCGGTGTACACCCGATAGATGAAGCGCTAGGAATTGGTAGTACATCCTTTGTAGTCGTCGTCGCTTCTGTTCCTATAGTTAATGGCACCATAGCTAGTCGAAGTGGGTACTCGAAACTAACGGTCCGATGTCTCCGAGGATTTCAACGAAAAAGAAAAATGCAACGGGGAACCCGTTACCGGTGGTGGTCTCCGCGTTTCAGAGACTGTCCGGAGTATGCTAAACGTCTCGGCGACAGTGTCGATTGCATAATTGCAACGCGATAAGTAATAGTCGGTTTCTTGTTTTACTCCGCGGAGAACTCACGATGCATTTGCCATCTACCTGTTTCATTTGTGAACATAAATACTCGGCCGCGCGAAAGGTCGAGGTTGCTAGAACCGGCTTCATGAATGACTACAGGAAGAGGAATAACGCCATCAAATGTGTAAGTTTCACAATCGTGCATTCCAAAATGGTCGCCGATGATGCACTCTAGTCCCGCACCCCTCGTAAACAAACCAAAAACACGGTTTCGAAACGAAAAACCGTTCGACACCGCGCGTCTTTCTCGTTTCGATAGAAACAGTTACATCGAACATCTTCAGATTATTGGGTTAGCGCATATCACAGTTCAGGCATATCTTTCTATGCAGTATCAACTTTACACAAAACTTTTGCACGTTTTATTTATTGGATTCAGCTCACTTTTGTATGCACCATCAATTCTATACAAGCTTGTGCACTTTTAAACTATTAGTTTAGTGCATATGAAAGCTAAGAAACATTTTTTTGTGGAGTACAAATTTTATACAAACTTGTGCACCCTTAACCCTTTGCACTCGGAGCAATGTTAACTGCAAAATTAAACATTTTTTTTAAATTTGGTGGATATGAAATTGATGTAACACCTCGTACAATACTCAAATGTTGAGTAATTGATTAGATACCGACAGATCTAACAATGTAAACAATATTTAAAATAATAGTACAGCAATTATTAATGGCGCCTCAGAGGCGTCACTCGAGTGCTAAGGGTAAAACTATCAGGCTAGTGCATATGAAAGCTGAGTAACGTTTGTTTCTGCAGTAAAATTTTTATACAAACCTGTGCACTTTAGGTTCCATTTGGTTAGAGCATACGAATGTTCCGGTTGATTCGTGTTCGGAACGTCCTGGTTCGCGGTCGAGGCCGGGAGGAATTTTGGAAAACGGAGTCGCGGGTACAACCTGTGACCCAGCAGTAGTCATAGACACACGCTGCGCCGTGGCCCGTTACAATTGCCATATATATCACGGGGAATCTTGGCATCCCATCAAATTGACTGACACCAATCCGCCGCTCCGGGGGATTCGTCTTCATCGGTGTAAAAGTCCCGTTGCCGATGGAATTGCATAATGGAGTCTGTGTGTTCCCCGAGCGAGCCGAGCGGTCGTCCGAGCTCCACAACCTCGGCTGAACTTCTTACCAAGAAGTCGCCGGTAACATTGACCAATGACCATCGCCTGTTGACCAGATTCTGGGGCCACGAAGAGTACCGTAAGGCTTTTCACGTGTAGGTAAAAAAAATGGAGGGGATAGTGCCCGGTCAACGCTCTTACACTCACCGGTTATTGTATATAAGGCAAGAGCTTCGGACAAGACCCACGGCAGATCAACGGAAGACATGATCGGGAAAATTGTTTTGGTTCTATCGACACTGGCCCTGGCCAATGCACAGGTGCCCAGTCTCGGCTTCTGCCCGGAGTATGTGCCCATGGCGAACTTCGACATGAGCAAGGTACGCTGCACCGATCAACCTAGTTCGTAATAGTACTCGTTCTTGTAAACATCCCGAGTTTATTGGTATATTTGGTAGCGCTTTGTTTGTGGTGGGTTTAACGTAACGTGGCCATTTTATTTGCCATTACAAAAGTTCCATTCCAACGCGGATTGTGCTTTGACAGTATACGAGTAGTTTGATCAACATGGCCACTGTTTTAAGACTACGGTGCTCGATCTTGTAAACATTCCGATTTTATTGGTAAATTCGTTAGC
>CM052192.1:10916833-10939714 GCA_028455805.1 Lasioglossum figueresi | reverse complement strand
GAATGAATTGCTAAAGTGAAATAATTCTTTAAATATGTATGGTGTGTGTATGTAGAATATGGTCTGGGTTTTTATTTTAACTCAGTGTCTTCTAATTGATACAGACAATTTTTATTTTGCAGTTAGATCTACAATCAATGAATTGCTAAAGTTAAATAATTCTTCGTACATGGTGTGAGTACGTAGTATATGGTTAACGTTGAATAACTGATTATCTGTTTATTTCCAGACAAAAGAATGTTCCGAGCATGTCTACTGTTAATTGTGGTGGCGGGGGCAACAGCGCAGGTGCCATTTTTAGGCACCTGTCCTAATTTGGAAACTATGTCGAATTTCGACATGAGTAGGGTGAGTATGATCGTCTAAACTTAATTGTCGGAAATTAGAATAGATTTCTTTCGTTCGTGCCTGTGTTATTGACTTACTTATCAGGCAATGCAACCTGCACTTAGAAAGTTGTCCTCGATGGGATGTACGTATAGTGATATATAATACATACATCCGACGCAACGCGACGCACGCGACAGCACATCCAAGGAAATTCGTTCGAACTTTCCCGATCATTGAGAAGCGGCTTTAACCTGTTTGTTTCAGTACATCGGGAAATGGTACGAGGCGGAAAGGTACTTCGCTCTGTTCGAATTCGGCGGGAAGTGCGTCACTGCGAATTACAGCCAAAGTGAAAACGGATCGATTAAGATCTTGAATAGACAGATATCTGCCCTGTAAGTAGCATTCGTTCATGCTTTCTAAACGCCGATGATCTCTCGTGAAATTCTTTGCTGTCCCGAATAGTACCGTTTCAAAATTCTAGCGGTAACTTTCAAACTAAATCGAATTTCGAACGTGTTCAACTGTTAGAGCATTGTCGGCAATAAATTATGTAATTTCTTCGAATGAAATTATTTAACCGATTCTCGGTGAACTCAGTAACTCTATGGGATTGGGATTAATATTTTTGTGGTTGCGGTAGGACCGGAGTCTCTTCGAGTATCGAAGGAATCGGAAGGTTAATTGGCAAGACAGAGGATCCTAAGATAACCGTGACATTCCCTTCTCTTCCTCTACCGCTCGATGCACCTTATTGGATTCTAGATACTGACTATAGTTCGTACGCCGTAGTATGGAGCTGCTCGAACTTTGGTGTATTCAGGTAAATATACGTTTAGCTGTTCTTAAAACTAACTTTATAGTTCTTCAGACTTAAATAATACATGATTTGTGTATCTTCAGAATTATATTTCTCCAGAATTAAATAATAGATGATTTGTGTATCTTCAGAATTATATTTCTTCAAATTTAAATAATAGATGATTCGTATATCTTCAGAATTATATTTATTCAGATTTAAATAATAGATGATTTTTGTATCTTCAGAATTATATTTCTTCAAATTTAAATAATATATGATTCGTATATCTTCAGGATTATGATTTGAATATCTTCAGAATTATATTTCTTCAAATAAATAATAGAAATAAATCGATGGCAAATTTTATAATAATCGATTTTATATACGAAAATGCTGAAAATTCGATGCAATACAAAAATTCAAGTTTCGATACTGCTAAACTTTACACCAATATTCTCATTCGATTTTACATGAATAAAATCTTTATTAAGGTATATAAATTTTTACTTGATTTTACTTATACATACGTATAAATTAATTATTAAAATGACAAATTTCAATAAACATCCGCAGTTTACAGTTACTGTAGGATAGTACAAGGTATCTTTACGTTAGTGTAGCAATGATAATAAATAATTGATGAACGATGTCAAATACTATTTTGATGAATAATGTATTTTCGGTTGAATAATATTAATTGCTCTGCGTTTTAGTGTACGAAACGCTTGGATCCTGACGAGAGAAACAAAGCCACCGGTTTCTGTTTTGGAGAAAGCATACCAAGTGATAGATAAAAATGGCATAAGTAGAGCATATTTCATTCGCACTGATCAGAAGAATTGTCCAGAAGAGTATTAAACGACAAAATATTGTAAAATGTCGAAGCGTGTTTCACAAAAAGTAGTCTTTCGTAATTGTGATGTCAGTCGATATTCCTGGGACAGAATGCTTGAAAATTTTTTAAATTATTGCTCGAACGGATTCATTCATTGTTGAATTGAACGGAAACTTATTTATTGCGTGCAGTGATTCGTTCTATCATACATCGGTAAAGTCAACTTTATGCACGAAAATATTCTTACGTGTTTAATTTATTTTATTGTAAAGCTTCTAATGCTTAATGAATTTCTGCATAGACTAAACGGCTAAATTCCAGAAAACGTCCATGTTCCGTATTCGATGAAATTTTGGAATTGGGTACATTTTCGAAAACCGTTTAAAACAAAAATCGTGTAATTCCATCCGAATTTCAAATTTGACAGAACTGTAGCAAAAATAACGTCCTTCAGGCGACAGAAATTAGAATGACCGAAGTTACAGGCTCAGATTCGGTTTTTAGAGATATTTTATTAATTTGCAGGAGTTAAACATTTCATTTTTTGTATGGACTGCAAGGAAATGTCAATAAGGGTGTCTTCTGTAATCAACGTGTTTTATAAAGTTAGAGCCACCTCCAAATCAGCCTAGAGTACATTCACGATTACGACTGTGTTGGTAACATTAACAAATTTTTATTCAATCGGCAAAAACTTCTCGCAATTTAGTCGAGGAAGAACCTATTCCCAGAATCTCCTCCAATTCGGAACGTTTTCGAAAATACAGCTGACCAGGGTTTAGAGGCTTTACAAAACTTCAATTACACAGTTCTACAGTTATAGACAGTGGATTTGATGCGTTTATGGCAAAAATGAGTAGGTGTAATTGAAAACTAAAAATATTCGAAAAATTTAAAGATACTCTTATATTTAGACAAGAAATAAATTTCTATTTCATTCCAATTTGTCGTAATTATCATAAGAAATTTTTATTTTGCATAAAGATCCGCTGTCTGTAGATAACTTATGTGTTTAAATGAATCTGGACTTTAAATACATGCTTTACACATTGTAATTTTAGTCATTGAATTTACATTTTGTTAAGTTATAATGTTGTATTTGTAATATTTATTTATTTATTGTATAATATAGTGGATTGAAAAATATAAATAAATGATTGAAACATTAAGAATAATTCGTTTTGCAATTTGTTACTTCGTTGTCTCTCATTTCCATATAACCACCGACGAGATACTATTAAAAACAGCCAGCCTCTGTGCTATGAGATGGGGGGTTCACCTACTCAATATTCGAAATAATTGAAAATATAAATTCTTGTGATTTCTTACGCCCTCTAGAATATATTGCGGCTGGTATAAGAAGCAGAAAGCCACCGATGGCCTCCGGTCGGTAATGAAAATTTCAGCGGTGCCGGCATTTCAGATCACTGCCAGTTCCGCGTGTTCCACCATTGATTAAAAATAATGAAGCCACCCTTCAATTTTCAAATTTCAGAAACAAATTTTGGATACTGGTCCTACGTTTTTCTCAATTTCTTCGAAAACCGTTTACTTTACGAAAAAAGTAATAGAACATAGAAGTCGCAGCCTGTGTTTCAGTGATCAGCAGACTGCGAATCTTCGTGCTTCTAAAAATGTTCAAAAAATGCTAGAATATAAAATTCGATAGAATTTAGTAACATTTTTATTCGTTCTCGATCTACAAAGACTGTTCCCATTGAGAAAAGGATTTTATTTCATGCCACCTTCTTAAAATTTCTCCGTAAAAATTGAAAATTGCATTAAAAATCCGCAGTCTAGCGATCGGATGAAAAGATCGATCAAAATCACGTGTACGACTACTCTCGCAACTAACGAAAAGAATCGTAAAGCAGTAACTGCCGGCTAATCCATAAAACGTTTCGAACCATGGGAAAACCAATATCACTTATTCAGAGAAAGATTGCGCTTTCCGCGCGCACAATTCCGGAGTTAGCAACGCATTACCGTGAATGCGTATAGAATGCAATATGGAAAGCGTGAGTGCGAGCGTACGCATGAATGGCGACGTTTGTCACGCTGGCGGAGCTCGTAAAAACACGCAGTGATTTTCGCACGGTGGTCGGACCACACCAGAGAGACGTGTACTCGAGTAGATACACGCCTGAGTGTCCCAACAGTATTTTCTCCCACGTTAAAAATGCGGGAGATGGTCACGGGCGCGATAAATCGAGCGTAAACTGGCGAAAACACCGCGGCACAATGCCGTTAAATTAAACAAATAACGCGGGGCGCAAGAGCGCAGGGTTAGGGTCCATCTCCCTAACGCGTCTCGTTGTGTCACGTGTCGTCTGCCCAAACAGACAGTATTCAATCGACTGGACCTGCACGATATGTCATCAGCGGTGCATTGTGGCTCCCATATAGCGGACATGCAATCCCCGAGTCCCACGGAAACGTTGTGAAAAAAGAAAAGGGGCGTGCACGTTGGCGATCATACACTTACGAACGCAGTATTAGTTTAACTATAACGAACTACCACCCCTGTTATTGTAATTATAATTAGAATACAAGGATAAACCTTGTCACACGTGAAGAAAGTATTAACGTGAAAATTAATATGTTTGTTTTTCCATAATCTAAGGTAAAGGCACCAGTAATTGACCTCGTATCAGTAGTCGACCATTTTTTCAGGAAAACCTGAAAAATAATGCTTGCGAACGTAATAAGGCAAACTTGTGTCCACCGAGGCTTAAGGGAGTAGACTCGATGAGATGTGTGGTACACAGAAGAGAATTGCAAGGGTCCGGGATAAGGAAAGTAGCGTCTCGCTAATGCGTATTGGGGACTTCTCCATAGTCGCAATCGCTAGATAAAAGATGCATCTGGCGCGCTTACTATCCCAGAAAGCCTAATTTTGCTTTTTACAGGCGATGTTCGCATTATTCGACAGAATTTAGCGGAGCCGCAGGAGAAGAAATGCTGGAACAAATGAAAATGCAGCACTGTCACGCCAGCATTTCTTCTCCTGCGACTCCGCTAAATTCTGTAGAGTAATGCGAATATCGCCTGAAAAACGCAAAATTAGGCTTTCTGGGATAGTAAGCGCGCTAGATGCATCTTCTATCTAGCGATTGCGACTATGGAGAGGTCCCCAATATGCATTAGCGAGACGCTATTTTCCTTATCCCGGACCCTTGCAATTATCATGTACGTACATGCGTCTAGCGGTGTGTAGTGTACCACACAACTCATCGTTCCTACACCCTTAATTGATATATTTTTCTCGTCGAGCGCGCCCTTCACGGAGAACAGCGTCATCAAGGTAACGATGTCTTTTGAACATCAATCCGAAGACATTGAGGTGAGAAACTATCGGTCACTCTGCGGAAGGAAAGGCGTAAATTCGCCTTTCCGTTAGTTGACTGTAAGAGACGATGAGGGGATCTCTCTGTCTCTCTTTTTCTCTTGGGAATAGGCGTTCCTGTAATCGGCACGATCGCCAGCGATAAATTAAAATGCGGTGGAGTCTAAATCAGGATCTAGATAGGCACAAGGCCCCCGTCGAGCAGAGCTGAGCAGGGAGCAGGCTGCGTCCCGAAATTTATTCGACTATCCTCCTCTTCGTTTGGGACTACGCGAAACCCGTGGAGAGAACAACGGGCTAAGAAGAAGGAGAACCGAACGCCTTGGTCGGAGAGACTGGTGAGAGAGAGAGTGCGGAGAGAGAGAGGGGAGACGCGATCGTCTCTCCGGGCCCAAATATCCGCATGGGCCATTCGGTTTTCGAGCAGCACCGGCCCCTAATAATAGGGTACACACCGAGGATAAACAAACATACACGCCCCTGGCATCTCTCGTTGAAAGAACACACGAGAGGAAACGCGAACAAAAAGAAACAATTTAGCAACGCCACTTAGAGGATGCAGGGTGAAGTATGATAACCACCGAAAGATGGAAGAGTAAACCAGTTATCGTTTGGAAATATTCGACGAGCTCAGATTCGGAATGAACGTTGAAATGTGGAAGAGTGAGATTTGCTGTGGGGAAGATCGAGCATGATGTGGGGAAATACTTTTCGAGCCGTTCACTATGTTTCAGGAATCGAAATAAACTTGTATTTTGGTTTTAAACGTATCTGTTCGAACTTATACGTTTCGTTCGAGCGTCTCTGTAATCGCAATGATTAGGAAATGAAAAATTTTAAACGCGTCTTTAAACTGAAATAACAATTTTACAATTTTACAATTTAATGTGCAAAGCGAAGATGAATTTAAAAAGGAAATGTAAATATTAAAACACTAAGAATTAGAAAATGAACTTTAAACTGGTCTTTAAACTGAAATAATAATTTCATGTTTCACAGTTAATTTGATGTAGAGAGCAAAGATGAATTTAAAAAGTCCATTCCATTTGAACGTAACACGAGCCTTGGCATAAAATACGAAGACGAATTTCCGTTTTCAGGAACGAATCCTTAAAAATGTGAATCTGTGTAAATGCTCGCTGTAGAAACTGTAGGTACATATTTTACTTCGAGAGGAACCGCGACGGTTCTAGTTTCATTTTAAGGCTGTAACAGTGACTGGATCTTGAAAGATTGCACGAAGGTTCTCTGTAATCTCGCTAGGAAAAATTCGATCAAAAGGATTGCGGTCTTGACATTTGATGTCGATTTACTCGCGTTACACACCGCTGTCTCTCGAAATGAAAGTCGAGATGTGTATGTACCGGTCTTGGCAGGATCTTGAAGCCTGTCGTGTAATCAAGGAAAGTACAGATACGGGAGAGAATGGAACGATTGTTGGCAGACATTACATCTTGGATTTTAGCATTGTTTCTGAATAGACGCTAGTATTACGCGTGTATACATCTGCGGCTGCAGACGTTTCTAAGAATAATGGGATGACACCACTTCCTTCGCTGTGCATAGGTCAGATGGACGAAACACTTTACGTAAATAAAAAGAGCTTTCAGACGCAAAAAACAAACGCGATAAAATAATCTTTTCTTTCGTAACTAGCTCGATATCGTGTTCGCAAAGAATACTTCTAATCTAATTCTTAATTCTTCTCGACGTAGTCTTACATTCCTCGTTGAAATTCGTTAAAAGATTAATTTCATAGAATCTTCGAAAATACGAAAATATTAATAGAAAAGTATGGACTTGGTTCAGCTCTGCGTTAACGTTTCGCATAACATCCAACGCAGGGATGAAGAGTGTACTATAACGACGGGCAGCTGCTTCTTTCCAAACAACTGGAAGTTTTTATCTACCTTAAACAGTTCCTTCGAGTACGCCGCGATACGAACCGAATAAATTCCGTCGTGGTTTGTCGCCGAATTTGTAAAATATCGAGAAGGGTTTTTTAATCTAAATGGAAATACGCAGCGCGTGAAAGTTAAATGCCGTAGGGGTCGATCCATTTGTCTCTAGCACGTGCAAAAGACCAGCGAAGAGACGCGCAAAATGCGAGACTACGGGAGGGTTTCGAGTAAAAAGACTCGAAGAAGAACCGGGCGAAGAAGAAGAGCGCAAGAAAGAAGAAGGAGAAAACGAAGGTAGATGAGACAAGAGGCATTCTGGTTTGTGGGCACAGCCACTGCCTGCAGCCCACAATTATGATAATAGCCCCTGAGTCCTGAGTCTTGTTAGTCCAACGTGCAGCAAGCTCTTTTTATCTATATCTTCTTAATTTCAGCCTCACCCCTTCATATACCTTGTCTACTGCAATTTCTACTTTCATCCCTCCGCGCCATAAGGTTAGTTA
This sequence comes from Lasioglossum figueresi, assembly GCA_028455805.1. Lineage (NCBI taxonomy): Eukaryota > Metazoa > Arthropoda > Insecta > Hymenoptera > Halictidae > Lasioglossum > Lasioglossum figueresi. The sequence goes on along the minus strand of CM052192.1, from coordinate 10,931,997 downwards.
ACGTCGTTGCAATCGAATTTTAAAAAAAAACGTGTGCACGATACAAAATGAACAAGTTCCTTTACATCTCTTTTACAAATTTGATAAAATCTTCTTGCAATATTTCTTTACTCCGCTCAGCTAAAGCCACGTGAATCGAATTTTAAAAAAGGCCAATCCTAATTTTACAAACTGGCTAAACTACTTGCTACAACGATATCTACTCTAAATGTTTCGATGCAATATTTAAAGGCGCGCGTGACTCGTTTGAAACATTTATATGAAACAAACTACTACCGTGGTCGGTTTAAAACGACTTGCGCACAAACGAGCCCGGTGAGAAACATATCAAAGCCGAAAGAGCGTCAAAGAGCCTTGGTACCGATAACGCTAGGAGTCCGTAAACAAATCTTCGCTTTGAGTCGCGCTTTAAAAACGTTAATTAAAGCAATTACCGGGCGGGAGCGTTCAAAAGTAATAATTCCCGTCGCTCGACCGTTTGGAAGGATCAAAGAGAGGGCAGAGACGCGAAAAAGTCGGTTTCAAACGGATCGCGTACGCTGCAGTGAAGCGTCGATCGAAACGCGGTACAATTCGCGGTTTGACAAAGGCTTCTCTCTCTCTCTCATTAATTGAAATTAAACCGGTCTGCGCGCGTTTTCGCGGTTATCCGAAATCGGATGAAACGCGCTCGCGTTCGCTGCGGATTGAATGCGCATAGAAAATCGCGTGCACAGGTATAGTAAGAATATAGATGACGACGAAGCACCGGGACCGACTACAAGCTTGTACAAGCAGTGTGTACACTCCTGAACAAAATGATAGCGCGCGTGAGCTATATACAGGGTGATCCACCTTTCTCCGATTTCCACCAAGATTTTTCCCAATAATATTCATTGTAGCGTAAAAATACGAATGAAATTTGAATTGCTCTAAAAGGCGCTTATTTCGATAGCTTTTTTGTGGGTGAACGCGTGAAGGAGTCGCGAAGATCAACTTTTATCTCGTAAATAATTACATATTTTTCGATGCACTGCTTGATGCAGTTCGTCGTTCACGTCGAAAAACCATTGGTTGTGGAGATATTTGAATATGAATAGAAGAATGAAATTTCATTCAGAAATTCTACGTGCTCCTCGATAAATGAGAAATAGTACAGGTGCGCGTATCATTTTGTGGAGGAGTGTACACGCGTCCGCGTTTGTAAATGTTGTAAAAGGCGGTGGCAAACGGGGCCCGCTTTAATCCACTTTAGAGCGCGCAGTCGGTGCCTTTTGACACCCGCGGAAAAGCGTTAATTGGAGGCCGCGCGACGATCGGGCAAAGAAAGCTTTTCAGAGCGGAAACCCGGTGGCGTGATAACGCCGTCAGCTTTTTCCCAGGATAAGAAGGAAATGTCATTTTCTTTCTTCTTCCGCGCACACGTGCGCCGCGGCCCGCAATTTCAATCGACGCGACGCGACACGCGCCTCAAAGCTTTTCCAGCCACCCCATTCAAAACGCCCGCCATTATGGCCTTCTAACGAGACATTATTACGCGAGCAACGCTGCCACAGCGAGACTCCACGGAAACGAATAATCAATTGACGCCGGCAAAGTCAATGTCGTATCACCCCGCGCAATTGTAATCCACTGTTTTCATAAAGGGGTGATTGTGGACTTTCTGAGCGTGAAGTACGGTTTGAACTCTTTGCGGTCGATGCCCGGGATTTGCGACGCGAAACACTCGCATGCTGTTACTGCCATTGGTCGAGTGTTCTCCGGTATTTATCGTGACGCGTGGTGGAAAGCAGTTTTTTCGAATGATGAGAGACCTTCGAAAATGTTAGAAAATTCTTTGGTAATTGTGCAGAAAAAGTTACCTCACAGATATTGACGAAATTTAAATATGTTGTGTGAAACTCAACATTCGGAACAACTTTTTCCTATACATGCAACCGCCGCTCAGCCTTAGTTCTTCAGATATTTGCGAAATACTGCAGCTACTACTACTTAATACCAAACATTCGATTTTTCCTATACGCGTACGTCCGCGGCGTGCGTATTGAGATTTGACATTTCGAATGGTGCAGTCTACTGCCGAAAATTAGAAATACTCTAAGCTTGGCGTATAAACTTACAGTGGTAATTAAAAATAACCTTACAGAAGCAGTTACAATCTTTCCACCGCGTAGCAAACAAATTTTGATTACTCGGCGAGTGAAAGTTTGTTGCTCTGTTTCCACACTTTTCCAAAGCCGAATAAACGCGTAGTCAACATTACAAACGCATTCGCTAAAAGCGGAGCAAGTGGATAGATTAAAGAACATTTCAAGAAATCTACTTATGCATATATTATCAAGTAAGCTAATATTCAATTAAAAAACACTTAAAAAAACGCTTGAAAAACAGAACAGTTCCTTTTCGTAATGATAAAAACAGTTTAGAAAGAAGGTTAAAGAGGGCTAGTTTAATAAGAGTAGCGTCATCATGATCATCATCAACAACTGAATTAATAGTAGAAAAACTACATTAAAAAATTAATTTCAGAAGAAAAAAAATTGTCATAAACGTAGGTGTACAGCGCAAATCCGAGCGATCGAATAATCGCCAAGGTAAATATTGTATTTCATGGATGAAACTGTTTCACAAAGAGAGCATTGACGGCCCAAAATTAGAAGCTATCGAAGGTATTCCCGGTTCCTTTGAAATCCTCGGTAGCCGTTACTGGGATAAACGTGGATAAAACAGCAACCTGGACGACACCGTCGTGATATACGACTGTTTGTCCAGATTAGACCCGACAAAGGAACTGTTCTCTCTTCTTGACTCTGTTTTGATTTAAGCGGACCGCTCCGTATTTGCTCTAGATTAAATGGAGCTCCGTGGCAGGAGCTACAGAGAGCCTCCTCTCTTCCTCCCTCTTTTTCCACGGTATCTCGTGCGCTATACTAAACGCTTGTACGTTTATTGTACATTGTATTCATAACGCGTACCCGGCGAAAAAAAATCCTTACGATGTTCTTGCACGTGCGCGTTTGCGACCGTTTAATCAGATTACACGACAGCTCGCGTAAATATCCGAACGCTCGCGTTCGCAACCCCTAACTAGCATCGTTTATGTGCAAGCTGTACTGTTCAATACCGTGTAGCAGCTACGACAACGAAGAAACTTCTAAAATAAATTATTGTCAGAGAAAATTGGTACACGCGTAAACAGTAAGCTAGTCTATAAACTAGCCTGCGGATCTTGACGCAAAATTAAAACGTTCTTCATCGATTGCGGATTGTTGACTTCTCTGTTTCCTCCGCAACAATTTTGTCGAGCATTCGGTTACATTATACTCGGTGTTTCAACGGAGCATTTTTCAAATGTAAATTTTCCCCATTCAAGGAGATTGAACGCGAGCAACCGTCCATCAAAAATCGATTCGTTCCAGGCTCGATAAGCGATAAACTGGTAACAGTTACCAGATACTCATCGACGAAGCCCTGCACAGCATGATTCGTTATTGAAGTCATACACAAGGGAAGCTCGGGGCGGTGTATCGATAAAACATAAAATCGTAATGAAGTTAAGAATATAATCATTGAGATCAAGTTAATAGCTGTACGGTAAGTACTTCAGCAACCGAGGAGAGGAGAGGCGATACGTTAGGGTGATGAAACGAATTTGCTTTTCCTGTGGCCAGCTACCAGGCAGCAATAGCGAGAAATTGAGCTCGTAGATGAACGTGTCCGGGTAATGCTTCTTGCGATTCACGATGTACATACAACAGAGTAATCATCGTTGCCTCCCTCCGTCTCTCGTCTCATCGTGTTCAGTGACGTCGTTTTGCTCCACGCAGGCTTTTCAATCAACCGCGAATTTGCAAAACGAGTCCTGCCCGCTCGTCTCCCATCTTTTCCCTCGTCTTTTTGCCCCTCTTTCTATTCCACGTCGACAGAGAGACCAAAACGGCCTGTTGTTGCCTCTCTTCAGCCTCGAGGCCGTAATAACGAAGTTCGGTAATCAAACTCGTCCCGATAGGCTCCAAACAAGACAAAACGTGTACCAAGGTAGACCATGATTTGCCAGAGCTACGTGGGCGTTCTCGTAATCCATTGTAAATCTCGAGCTTCGCGGATAGTCGACATAGAAATTATGGAAAAATTGTTCGTCCATTCTGGATGGCTTCTTTCGCAAAATTCATTCGCATTACATACCTGCGTGTACTGTAAAAATTCATAAAAATTGTTAAAATTTACATTGTTTACATTTACATTTTTATTAAATGTGGAAATAAGTAATTCTCAACGTCGCAGTTTTCAAGATTTTCGAAGTATCATGGCGGAAAAGAAATTTTTCAAAAAATTGCAATTACGCGATACATTGAAATCGCAAATATACGTGAAAGTTAAAATGACACGTACCGAGGTACGTGTACCCGAGACACACGTGCATTTGAATACACGTGAAATAGGTATCTCTGGTAGTACATATTATAATATAATTGTAGTTTTCTATCGATCGTATTAAATAAAATTGTTAATGTTTTCGGCGCAAGGGTTCGATCATTTGTTACTAGTTTATAAAGCCATTTTGCAAATTACTAAAGTATTGGGTTGTTCGGAAAGTCATTTCGTTTTTTTTTGTGAAAATGAAAGACAATTTTCGTATAATGAACAAATATTTTATTAAATTATATATTGGCCATCCTGGCCCAATACCTTTTGCCATCTTTCTGGTAGCAGCATGATTCCACGCTCATAAAATTTTTGGTCTTTGCTGGCAAAAGACTGATCGAGGTGGTTTTTGTCCTCATTTGAAGCGAAGGTTTTACCGTTTAAAAAATTTTGCAGTGACCGAAACAAATAATAATCCGACGGGGCCAGATCTGGAGAATATGGTGGGTGTGGCATCGTATCCCATTCAAGCTGTAAAAGCTTTTGGCGAGTGACCAAACTTGTATGAGGTCTCGCATTATCTTGGTGGAACGCTACACCTTTTCTGTTGAGTAATTCTGGCCTTTCCTGTTAAAGTTCATCATTCAGTTTGTCCAAGTGATGACAGCAGACTTAATAATTAAACAAAAAAAATAAAAATAAAAAAAAAACTTTGCAAACGAGTTCTGGCACTGGCGTACTGTCAGCACATCTTCTCCATACACATCGGTTAATTTCTTTCTGTCTTGAACAGCATTTTTACCTTTTCTATAGTAAAAAAGTAAAATATGACGAAAATGCTGCTAATTGCTGTCCATATTTAAAAGGGCACCAACCAAAAACTACTGCGTAGAATCGATTGGACTTTTTCACACACAAGCCTTGCTATATCAGCTCTCGAAACATATAACGATTATGCCGCTTAAGTGTGAAGTTGGGTGCAAAAAAATACAATTAAATCCTCTGTCGGGAAAAAACGAAATTACTTTCCGAACAACCCAACTATTTTAATATAAATAATTTTTTATAAATAATTTTTATTATTTAATATCTTTTAAATAAAATGACACGTACCGAGATACGTGTACCCGAGAAACACGTGCATTTGAATACACGTGAAATAGGTATCTCTGGTAGTACATATTATAATATAATTGTCAATGCTTTCGGCGCAAGGGTTCGATCATTTGTTACTAATTTATAAAGCCATCTTGCAAATTACTAAAGTAATTCCAACGTTACGATCTACATTTGTTTTAATATAAAAAATGTTCACAGACGCGACTCTAGTAAACCTTAACCCTTAGCTTAACCCTTGCTGTACTATTATTTAAAATATTGTTTACATTATTAGTCCCGTCGGTATCTAATCAATTACTCAACATTCAAGTATTGTACGAGGCATCGCATCAATTTCATATCCACCAAATTTAAAAAATCATACAGGATGTAAATATTCCAGATCTGAAGAAATGTTTAATTTTCCAGTTAAAATAGCTCCGAATGCATAGTGTTAAAGATGATCTAACTGTAGAACGAAACGTCGGAATTACTTTAGCAATTTGCAAAATGCTTTATAAATTAGTAACAAACGATCGAACCCCTGCGCCGAAAGCATTACCAATTTCATTAGTACACATTATAGGTTAAAACTCTAGTAAATATTATAGGTTACGTACCGTCGAGATCGACTCCGGTCGATCGATTGCGCGCGAGACCCTCGTCGGATTTGCCGAGACTGTCAGCGGAAAAACAAACGACTTCTGAACGGTGGGATACGCGTGCGGGTGAAAATGCAACAAGTAACATTCGCGATGTACAGAAAACAAAAGCGCGGGCGTGCTAGGGTTGTAGATCGTCGAGCGTCGTCGCCGGTGTTCCTTGATTTTCTGCTGTTCTGTAGACGGGTTATATTTAAGAGCCGGGAGCAGGGTAACCGTGTGCGTCGACGAGTAGCTGATATCTCCAAAAATGCGGCCTGATTGCACCCTGTCGTAAATCTTGCCGGCGTGTTTGCGAATCGCAATTTTAATTCTCCCCTTGGTCGGTCGACGGTGCCCGAAGTTGCCCGACGTACGTTCGTGTTGAAACGAGCGTCACTCTTGGCGGCTGCTCGGCCGTGTTCGGTTCAACTCGGTCGGGCTCGGCTCGACGAGCCTGCGTCGACCTCGCTCGACCCATGGCGGTCGGAGCACACAACTGGTTGTGGCTTTCGTGAGGCAGGTATGTCGCGCGCTCGTCCGTGTGTGCATTCTTATTCCTTCGCGTCATCTGATTTCGGTTTCGCGTTCTCGTGGCTCGTTTCACGGGCCGTGTAATCGTTCGAACAAACAACGTCCACGGTTATCGCAAACGACTCCGCACAGCGATCGCCGGGGAGTGCCTGTTACGAGTATAGAACGTGATTTTCATGCCACGAACTGTCAAAAGCATCGTCCGTTTCGAAGCGGCGGCGGCGACGGCTTGCCGATACTATTCAGGCCCGTTCTCAACCGCACCGGAATAACCTGCTGTCACGTGGACCCCGTTTAATATCGCCGTGAATTTCTCTGCAAACCCCGTCGATCATGATCGTCCCGACCGCGAAAGTTTAACGTGCTCGGAACGGTAACGTGTAACGCGTGTTTACGGGTGCAGCTAGTACATATCGCTCAAGCACGTGGTGGTCCACGATGCTCCTAAAATTGGCAGTGTTGCTGTCCATGCTCCTGCGGCCAGGTGCAAGCTACTTCAACCTCTTCCTCAGCGAGGCAGAAATGCGGAAACTAATGGGTAAGCGAAAGTGTACGATTCTTTCATGATCATCCCTCTTTTTCTCCCTTCGCGACGTTACGCTCCTGCTGAACGCGTCGCGTGCTTAGGTGTCACGTTCTTCGAGCTTTTACTGCTCGAGATGAATGAAAATTTTAATGTGCGCTCTTCCTGTCGTTCGGAACAGGTGGATGTCGCTCGAACAATGTACGGCGAATATAGTGTGTAGTATTAGCCGTCAATCTTATTCGAACACGGAGAATATTGCGATTATTTAATTTTTAATTACTAGCGTACGATACTTACAATCTCAAAACATTAGATCTAGTGTTTCATGCATAAACAAAGGTGTCGACTACGCTAGCAAATATCTATTTCAGTTTTATTCAAACTGGGAGAATATTGCGATTATTTAACTGTTAATTATTAGCGTACGATATTTACAATCTCAAAACAATAGATCTAATGTTTCAAGCATAAACAAAGGTGTCGACTACGCTAGCAAATATCTATTTCAGCTTTATTCGAACAGGGAGAATATTGCGATTATACGATACTTACAATCTCAAAATATTAGATCTAGTGTTTCAAGCATAAACAAAGGTGTCGACTGCGCTAGCAAATCTCTATTTCATTTTTATTAGAACAGGGAGAATATTGCGATTATTTAACTGTTAACCCTTTGCACTCGGAGTTATTTTAACTTGAAAATCAAACATTTCTTCTGACCTACAATATTTCCATTCTGTATGATTTTTTAAATTTGATAGACATGAAATTGATGTGATACCTCATACAATACTTAACTGTTTATTAATTGGTCGGATACCGTCATGTCTAATAATGTAAACAATATTTTAAATAATAGTACAGCAATTTTTAATGACACCTCAGAGGCGCCATTCGAGTGCTAAGGGTTAATTATTAGCATATGATACTTACAATCTCAAAATATTGGATCTAGTGTTTCAAGCATAAACAAAGGTGTCGACTACGCTAGCAAATATCTATTTCACTTTTATTAAAACAGACAGAATATTACGATTATTTATCTGTTAATTACTAGCGTATAATACTTATAATCTCAAAATATTAGATCTAGTGTCTCAAGCATAAACAAAGGTGTCGACTACGCTAGCAAATATCTATTTCACTTTTACTCGAACAGGGAGAATATTGCGATTATTTAACTGTTAATCACTAGCATACGATATTTACAATCGCAAAACATTAGATCTAGTTTGTAAAGTATAAACAAACGTGTCGACTACGCTAGCAAATATCTATTTCATTTTTATTAGAACAGGAAGAATATTGCGATTATTTAACTGTTAATTATTAGCATACGATACTTACAATCTCAAAACATTAGATCTAGTGTTTGAAGCATAAACAAATGTGTCGACTACGCTAGCAAATATTTATTTCGCATTGAAGTAGTTATTTTAGTCAATATATATTTATTTATGTTGGAGTCGTATAAACTTCCATGTAACCAGTTATTTACAAATTGGAGTGCGAGAGTAACCAAAGTTTAATGTTACCAATTAAAGCAGGAAAAGGAGAATTCAAATATCGCCGGTTCGGATAATCGAGGTTCCACTATAACGCGGATTAAACGAGCAAATACACTCCGAATTGTATCGTGTTTAGTCTCATTTTCACCGGGATAATGTCACGAAATAATTACAAACAAAAGAGAACAACTTCCACATTTTGCAAACTGGGGAAAATTTTTGTATGAAATGGTTATCCATGCAGAACACGAATTATCCATTTCCGCGTCTTTTATGAAAGAAACTTTGCACGGAAGTTAATTAAGTCATTAACGTAAGTTCGTTAACTCTCCCGTTGTGTATTAAGGAGTTCAACTGGCGTGAATTTCTCGAACGGTTTTACAAACAATTTTTTAATCGGTTCGTCCGAATGAATTCATTATGCGTCACCGTTGAAAGCCTAACCACCGGCCGAAAGCCTATTAAGGTAGCCGTGTTCAGAATTGTAATTGAGTATTGGACAGTGAAGAATGATCGGTGTCAAAGGTTCATAGCATTGAGAATCAAACTAGTTGTGCAACTTTACGCACGATTATTCCGTTCCCGATAAATCATAAGCGTAATGTGTATGTAATTACAGTTCTGGTTCGAGCATTACTATTCTTCTATTCAGTACACGATCAACTGTCTTACGAGAAAATATTTATTATACGACCTACATACATGCATTTCACTTTTCCACGAAGTACATAGGTGCATTTATTGCTAGTGAAAAGCTATTTCATAAAATACTGAGTTGGTGTACATTATACACGTTTGTCGGTTACGATACAATCTTGGCCAATGCATCGAGTATTTCAAGCTTTGATAATTCAATGTAAATCAATGTAAATCAATGAGTATTGTTAATTACAGATGATTGTTCTGTATGTTCAATCTGGGGTACATAATTGTTTCATAATACAATCGTATTTTACAATCTTGTTATTTGTATAAAGTAAAATATCTAGTCACTTTAACACTCCTGAAATACAGTATTAAACTCTAAAACTACAACCCCCTGTCCAAATGACCGGTTCCAGATTTTGTATTTTACAATTATTGAAATCATAAAAATCAATTCGTAAGAAATGATTGTACGGACATAGTTTAGAAGCCGCACAAAGTCTAAATAAAATCAATCTTGTAATTTTTATAAGGGAACATGTACCAGTTACTTTTAACACTAAACGTACCGAGCACTAAAACCGATTACAGTTACACAAAAAATTGTTTAAAATTACCGTGTCTCTACATCTTTTGTAGAAGTAACTGTACAGTTGCCTTACGCAACGTTTTGTACATGTACTGTACATATACTGCAACATACAATACATATATAGTAATTTTGAACAAGTTTCTGGTCGCGTTATACAGGAGTCTACTGCAAAATGTTTAGCTTATAAAAATGACAAGGTTCTGTTTGTCCAGATTTCGTGCTATTTTTCTTACAATATATGTTTGGATAAAGAAATCGATCGACTCAATTTCCACGTAGACAACTTCATAATATCAATAGTCTTGAAATGAAAAATATAAAACCGACCGTTCGACCGGCAGTGGTAGGTTTACCTTTGAAAATCCACAAAATCAATCTGAACCGATTCGTACAAAATCCGTTCGACAATCTCGAACACGTGTATTTTCCCATGAATTCCCTGCACGAATCAAAATCGATGGTGTTTCAATGCCAAGGGGTACGGCAGGATCGCGTGACTTCTAATCCGCGCGAATACCTCGTCGAAACAATTGTTCAATTAAAACGCGATTGGCGGGCGAAGCGGGATAGAGCCACGGTTCAACGACCTATTAAAACGACGAAAGGATAAACACGGCTGGTTCGAGACCTAGCCGGTCGAATCTCAAACTCCATCGCATCCATTGCGATCGAGCGTGCCGTGTGGATAGTGTTCGTTTTATTCTCACGTTCCCGATTTCCTTTTCGACAGTGTGGGGCGCGGTAGCACTCTTGGTCGGATTTCATTTGTAGTCGCTGTTAGCCAGAGATCGTCGTTCAAGCTATTGCACACGAATCGTCGTACCGGAAACGGGGTAAAAGCCACTCGACGGCCGCGAACTTTCCAATATTTCCTCCATAACTTCCACGGCGGTGGATAATTCGCTCTCGGCTCGTTGATCCGCAAAAACCGTTCAGCCGCCGCCACCGCCCTGATATGCGAACTACCCGGCCCTCTGATGCAAATATGGCGGTACAGGGAGGTGAGGGGAAGAGAGGGATACACCCCAGGGGGAGGTGTGCACGTGTAATTCAGCGACACCTGAACCTCGGCGCGGCGAGTCGCCGCGGATTCGCCTTTTGCGAGAGGAACTCGCTCGCGCGTGGGATTGCGCGTTTTCAGCCAGCACGCACTTTGCGCCTCGTTCCACGGTCGACGACACGCATTTCATATGCATCCGAACAGCCTCTCCCGGCCAACTCGAACGTGCTCGCGTCAAGAGCTTCGCGTGAAATCGAATTGTACGTAGCGTTGCCACGCCACGCCACGCCAGACCGGAGCGAAGTCGAGTCGAGTCGTGCCGAGGCTCGCCACGCCGTTGGTTCGACCCAATGAAAGCAATCGGTTTGCACGCCTTGCTAAATAGCGAGGCGTTATTAATTGCACCTATAAATTCGGAGCGCGTTAGCTGTTCCCCCCAGCGTGCAACCAGCTTCCAAAGAATTTCCTGAGCGCATTCTCTTCTTCTCTTCTGCGGCCTATCGCGCGAACCTTAGAAACCCTCTGTCGCGGCGGTGTTTAATTGGATCTCTCGTTTGCCTAATCGAAGCGGTCGAGTTACCGCCGCTTTGTGGGGAAGTGATTATTTTGGGATTGAGAACACTTTTATTCTCCAGAATGATCCGCGGTCTAAGGTAAACCCGCCAGTAATTGACCATTCTTTCAGAGAAATGTGAAAAAGAATTCTTCTGGACGCAGCAATTCTTCGAGAAAGGTGCGACAGATAAATATATCAGGTCGTTACTTAACCGTTTGAGGCCCAAGGGGTATTGAAAAAACATTGTCGAAAAATCCCGAACAGCGCGACCGCGCTTCTTTTTGCATTTCTCTAAAATTTCGAGTCTAAATGAGTACGAAAGCACCTTCTTTTTTTTATTTTGATAAATCTCAATCAGCGCGACAGAGCTGCTTTTTTTATTGTACTATTATTGTAGTATTGTACCTATTGTAAAATGTATTATTTACATTTTAAAAAAGGAGCTGAGTGATTTACGTGCGTCAGTAAATCTGAACGCGCTACTTCAACAGTCGGTGACTCAACGTCAGTTGTCCACAGCGCTCGAAATGTACTGGGATTTTTCGACACAAAATCTGAAGAGCGCGATCGCGCTGCGCTTGGGACTCGAACGGTTGATAACTTCTATTTCTTATAATTTAATCTTGGTGGCGCAAACAAATTACGGTTAATTGAGAGACACAGGTATAAATGACTTTCCGTGTACCAAGATCGAAGAATGTTAATTAGAAGATAGCATTGAATTTCCTGCCACAGATACGTGAAAAGGAAAATAGCGATGATTTCTACGATCGGATGCGTGCACAGCTGATAAACATACTCACGATTTCTATTAGGTTTAGGAGACCTTGAGAATCTACATAGGAAAGTGCAGACTGTCCCATGCGAGGAAAATTCAACGGGAAATCTACCGTGGCACATAAATTTAGCGTAAATTGATATTAATAGAAATTCCATCCTGATGAAACGGCGCGTTTCTGCATCTACATGAGCCAGCTACCTCAGTTTAACGCAGGAACGAAATTTACGAGTGTTTTCTGCATTTTAATTAAATGGCAAACACGGCGAAATTGAAAAAGTTGACATGATAATAACATCGCGTGTTAGCCGCGCGTATCTCATTAATAATAGAAGATTGACATGATTTTATGGTTAAAGGTATTTACACAAAATTTAAATATTTATGAACCGTATCTACATCCGTTTATGCGATCGTAAAAACATTATAGTTTGCAGGATGTGTTAATCGCCTTATCCCCGTAGGATTTAACGCTGTGTATTGGTTTTTGGGAAGCAAGGTATGTAATTTAATTTAAAAAAAAAGGTATTGAAGTTTGAACTTGATTTATTTAGATGTTCACCCTAGTAAGGCTAGGCTGTGACTGAACAGAGTTCGGCAGCTCGTTGATACGTTTAAAGAAAAACGTCCGAAAGGGATCACGTCAGCGGACTAAAAGAAACGCGGCTTTGTCTTTGATTCGATATCTAAAGACACCGCGAGTTACAATGTAACGGACCCGTAGATATGGGATCTGAAACACTATACATATACACTGTGTGTGGACCCTGGAACCGTATTCATTTCTGTACATATATCTATACTGTGTTCATTAAACTTGGCGAACAAGCAATCAATTGCTTGTTAATGTACCTAATGGTCAATTTTTCAACGCAGCACAGTTCATTCGAAATAATAGTAAAAGTCAAAAACTGTTCGCAGCCTAAAGTCCAAACTGAACAATTAATATTACGCTGATTCTGTGCAGCAAGTTTCGTTTGCAGCGTAAATGCTAAGTTTTGGAACAACCTAATATTTCACTTATCAACCGATTTGATGCATTTATAACAAAAATCAGATGTAATTTAAAACAACAACATTAATAGAATTCCAAAATACTGTTATATTATTTACAACCGGTTGAACATATCGAGAAAGAAAACAAGCTTGTCTGTCACTTCAGTTTGTTGCGATTCCGGTGAAAAATTTCGATTTTGCATAAAGGTCCGCTGTCCAGCTGTGAATTATTTTGAAATATAGAAGACGTGTTCGGGTGACGTGATCGAACGACACGGGAATTCAAATGTGTGCCGTTGGCATTTTCACAGACGCTACGCAAATGGTGAATTACAAAGAAAAAGGTGGTTCTCGTGTAAATGTTAATGGCCACCATAAATCGGTCGATCAGATATGTATATTTATACAATTCTCTCGAAAAGAAGCGAGGACCTTCGTGTAAATTTGAATGATCGAAACGGGACAGCGTATCGAACGCATTTATACAAATAGCGATCGGCTCGCTGGCAGCCTTAACAAGGTTGGTTTCCATGCAAATGCGTTGGCACGAGTGCGAAGTATTCGCATTCCGCTGATTGTCTTCTGACCTGTTCTTATCCGTACGACTGTTTCGTCGCCGTTTCGCGATAAGGCAGGTCGCGACGACGAAAAAATGTTGATCACGGGAAGAAGTTCGCAGGATGCCACGGCGCACACCACCACCACCTGAACACAAAACCTCTGCACACAGGTAGGCGAGGCTCTCACAGATACAATAAAATATTATAACGAGGTCCTTTTGAAGCGGAGGCAGCATGGGGTGCCGAGAAACCCGGGCCCCGAGACTAGTTTGTTTAGACACCGAATAATCGGCTGTCTTGGTCTTGTTTTCTTCTGGCTCGCCGTTCTCGCGTTGCTCTTTTTCGTCACTTTCTCGTTTTAGTCCGATGGCCATGTTGCTGCGTGCCGGATAGGGCCTCCGTATAGATAGAGCCCTTGATACCGATTTCGGAGGGTCCCCTTGGGTCGCTCTCCATATGGACCATCGCTTTTTCGAGCTGCACTAACGCTTCTCGGAACAACCCGGTCTCCGGTTTCGTTATTTACTATAGGGTTTCCCATCTTCCCTTACCCGAGCTCTTCCGTGTCGAATTGCACCAGATTCGATGCGTTATCATCGATTTTTTCCTCATTCTCCCTCTCGTTGTTTGTTACATCGACTTCCGATAACGTGTATTTCAGCTTTATCGCAACCAAAATACTCTCCCATTTTTTTAGAAGAAACAAATTATATCGGAATCAATTTAAAAAACATTTCATTTGCAATAGAGATTGTAGTTTTGAACGTGCATTAACCGTTTGAGTCCCAAGCAGCGCGATCGCGCTCTTCAGATTTTGTGTCGAAAAATCCCAGTACATTTCGAGCGCTGTGGACTAGGGCTCTAACTTTTCCGAAGCTTCGAAGGAACGAAGGGACCTTCAAAGTTTCGAATTCTTCGTAGTCTTCGAAATTTCTAAATTTCAAAGTTTCAAAGTTTCGAAGTTTCGAAGCTTCGAAATTTCGGAATCTTATACCGTGTCACGATTTTTGATAAATAAAAATATTAACTGTCAGTCACCGGTGACTGACATTAAAGTTTCCGTTTGAACTTTTTGTAATTAAATTATATTTAAAAAATTAAATTATAATTATTCAATTATATTTGCGCGAATAAACAAGCGCAAATCCGAATGTAGATAGGTGAACTCTCCACCTACCACATATCTACCGTGGCCGTCATAATAATTTACTACGGAGGTTCGAAATTAAAAACTTTGATTCTCATCGCCTTCGAATTACCAGAAAGCTAACCTTCGAAATTTCGAAGTTTCGAAGCTTCGAAGCTTCGACATTCGAATCTTCGACATTCGAAACTTCGGAGCTTCGAAATCTTCGACCTTCGAAGGAAAGTTACAGCCCTACTGTG
>CM052192.1:10849988-10916733 GCA_028455805.1 Lasioglossum figueresi | reverse complement strand
ACTCTCCACCTACCACATATCTACCGTGGCCGTCATAATAATTTACTACGGAGGTTCGAAATTAAAAACTTTGATTCTCATCGCCTTCAAATTACCAGAAAGCTAACCTTCGAAGCTTCGAAGCTTCGAAATCTTCGACCTTCGAAGGAAAGTTACAGCCCTACTGTGGACAACTGACGATGCAGTCACCGACTGTTGAAGTAGCGCGCTCAGATTTACTGACGCACGTAAATCACACAGCTCCTTTTTTTTAAATGTAAATAATACATTTTACAATAGGTACAATACTACAATAATAGAACAATAAAAAAAAAGAAGCTCTGTCGCGCTGATTGGGATTTATCGAAATAAAAAAAAGAAGCGCCATCGCGCCGCTTGGGTTCTTTCGTACTCATTTAGACTCTAAATTTTAGAGAAAGCGCGGTCGCGCTGTTTGGGATTTTTCGACAGTGTTTTTTCAATACCCCTTGGGTCTCAAACGGTTAATAACACACGTGTATTTACATACTCGTACTTTAGTGCGTGTCATTTTAAGTACATTTTACAAGTACATTTTACAAGTACATTTCTCGTGTATTAATGCATCCTCATATTTCAGTTAGTATAATTTTTAGAACATTAATATTAATTTATGTATCGAGATTATGGTTTCACAAACTCTGCTGCTGTTGGTACGACAATAATAGTACAACTATTGAATGGTATTGCCGAATCTTTAAAGCGTGCAACTGCAAACGAAAGCCGCGGAAAGCTAAATATTTCAGAATTGTAGAACCGACAAGAAAATATTTAAACATATCAGCAACAGCAGTTGCTGCGGAATGGTGTTTTCCAACAACTAAGAATGTTGTTATTCCAAAAGAAGTCGTTTATCGTCAGAACATTAAAACATATCAGATTCCTCTTCGATAAACTAGAGGGTTAGTTGATTACATTGTTTTAATGAGAGTGGCTTTTAAATTAATTTTACATACGCATATTTTGATCTCGAAATTTAGTAACTGAATTAAAATGCGGATACGTTAATTCGCGTGAAATAGGGATCTCTAATTTGCAACGTTATTGATCATTTACAATGTATTGTTCGTTAAACTGTTTTCTCTCTGATCGTCACTGTCCGCGTGGAACAAATGCTTCTCGCAACGTTGACAGCGATAAAGATGACACGAACTCCGTCGTAACTCGGTTGTTCCGCGATTAATTTATTATCGGGAGTAATTAATTGCGAACGCGCGACTGTGGGATCGGTTCTCGCGATCCGTGCTGTTGAAACTTCAAACAGTAAAAACTAAAAACATAAAAATATTGGAAATTCTGTTGTATTACAGTCAATTAATTCAATGCAGAGAATGATTGATTTGCATGAATATTCGTGATTAGACTGCGGATTTTTATGCATTTATAGGAAAATTGGGTAGAAGAAATTCAAAATTGTTGGTAAATTATAAAAATTGAACACGTCGATG
Organism: Lasioglossum figueresi; assembly: GCA_028455805.1. NCBI lineage: Eukaryota > Metazoa > Arthropoda > Insecta > Hymenoptera > Halictidae > Lasioglossum > Lasioglossum figueresi. The sequence continues at coordinate 10,915,267 of CM052192.1, read as the reverse complement.
TATGATTTCTCCTCTATTAAAATCATTTAGGGAAGAAATAACATTCGATTTAGTTTCAATCTCTTGCAATCGATGCAAAAAATTTTTATTTCGCATAAAGATCCGCAGTCTATTCGCGATTAACTGACAGAAAATCAGACAGGATGATCAGCATCGCACGATTCGTCACGTCCACTTTCCGCGCAGCGTCTTCTAGAGACGACGAGGCTAACAGTCGCCGGATCAATAATTCGCCGTTCAACAAATATGTGCACGAGCGGAAAGCTCGTTGTAAAATTAATACGTCCAATCAGGGGAACGTCAAGCGGTGGACGAGCTTTGCTCGCAACATCCGTCAGAAATCCGTGTCAAAACACGAAAGTAATGTTCGCTCGGACAATCTCGTGCCTGGGGCGGTGTTTTGCTCATGTGAGTCCGGCTCGGGCCCGACCTTAGCTAGTTAGGGCCTGACAGGCCCATCTTGATGTTGCTGCGGGAGTGGGGTGGCCTCAAAGGTCCCGCCGGGGCTCCGTGAAAACGTTTATGCACGCACAGTGGCGTAGCAAACGCCGGCCCCGAACAGTAATAAAACATATTCCGCTCTCTCCGCATCCAGTTGGCGCGAAACAGCAAGAATTTCTCGCGTCGTTTACTATACCGACACGCTACGAATCGGATTAATACGGTAAATCGGTCGATAATTCACCGGGAGAACATTCCTTCAAGATTCGAAGATGATCGAGCCGATCAAGGTTCAAGGTTCGAACAAGGATACGTGTCGTACGAGAGCACGCGAGCGATTAAAAAAGGTCGACAGGGTCAGGCAGGGGCGAAAGAAAAATTGTAAGATCATATCTGTCGATGCACGAACGACAGAGAGCGATGTCTTACAAGCGAAAGGCCGTGAAGAAATTCTCGTGCACGGTTTCTAGATGGACCCCAGAACCGGGCGGATGCTGCACCGTTGTCCGCATCAATCTTCGACTCCTCGTTAAGATCCGCGCCTTAAGTTTCCGTCTGTGTGCCTGTGCGCGTTCGCTCGTTTCGTTCGGCTTACGTGCCAGGGACACTACGCGCGATGTGTTGGTCAGACATTTACATAAAGAACCGTCAGAAGAGACGCTCGACCCTCGTGGATTTTCTTCCAAGACCAACTGACCCGCGTCTTTCCTCGCGTCCCACCAATTCCGAACCGCGACAAATATATGTATTCTGCGATACACGCTGCTTTTCGATAACCGTGCGACACGTACCCGTCGAGCAACATTCCTGCCGCTGAAAGATGTTCGTTAACTTTATATAATTTTCGAGATTTTATAAGTGCAAAAAACTCTTTTCTTAATTATTCCTTTTACGGAACGCTCGCCGATGTATTTCTGATTGGTGCAAAGAGCAGCTGACAATGAAGTTGGACAGTACGCAACGAATGAAGCCATAACTAGATTGACTGTTAGGCCACGTATTCCTCCAGAGACGCCAAAGATGCGCGCAGCACGAGGGTGAAAACGCTTTACCCTAGTTTCCCAAGGGCACTGGGGAGTTCTCTCTGTCAAGTGCTGTTATGAAAGAAAGAAATATATTTTAGGGGGCTTTCTTTCTATAGGGTACATTTCTAAACACAACGTCTACCCTACTCCAATTCATTCCCTCGGAGCTAAACAATCTGTAATCGCTACAGTAAATTCCCCACATTGTTAACAGTCGAAACATCATCCTTCGACGTACGAACGACAGAAATACGTTTGACGAAAGAAATGGAAAAGTTCATTTTCTTTTTAAATATTTTTAAATTCTTCCAACGTTTCCACTGTTTTAAATAACACCTACTCATTTTTGTCATAAATGCATAAGATCTACACTGTCTGGTAACTATAAAACAAAACCATATTCTATTAGGTTGGAGGGAAAGTTCTGTCGTATTTTAAATAAGCAGGTTATCTGAAAGACGACAACAAGTTGTTACAAATAGTGTATATGATATCGTTGAATGACATTAAACATATATTTTTATAAATTGCTTCAAATGTTTTCTTTAACACTAGGTTTACGGAGGTCTGTATATCACTATTTCGCATTTATTTATAAACATAACAAGAATGTGTATATCTAAATTTTTGGCCATTTTTCCGATAGAATATACTCCAAGAATTAAATTTGTTAAATATTTTCTCAGGGAAGCATCTTTACAATCTTAATAATTGCAATTTAAGAATATTAGAACCCGTCATTTTGACGGGTCCCGTAAACCTAGTGTTGAAATACGACAGAACTTTCCCTGCGACCTAATATTACATCCAATTAGAAACGAACGTTGATCCCGAAGAAGCAGGCTTAGGAATAAAAGAGATCGCCGTATAAGGATTTGAATGGGTCTATCCGCGACTCTCGTTAAGTCGTCAGAAGCGTCCGCCATTGGAGGCTTAATTAAAAATGAAAAGACCTGTGCCCCGTCAAGGAACAATTTGCACACCTGGATGGGCAGCGTATCCGCGCGCGAATCATTTTCAAACGTGCCCATACGCGTTGGAAAGAGTGAAACTAATTGCGGCTGGGGGGTTTCAACAAGTGGTTCTAATCGCAAACATTAGGATTGGTGTTTCAAGCGGAATTAATCGAACGCCCAAGCGAGGTCTGTTCGCCTGTTCTTTCTCCCAGCCTTTCCCTTATCCTTTAACGAGAGTATTCATCAATTTCTCGGTGTTATCCGCGCCGGGAATCTTTTAATCCTTGCTCGTGCGTCTGTTTTGGCTTCCCGGCAGCCAGCCCTTGAGTGACAGGATCTTAACGAGCATCTACTTCTCGAAGATGAGTCGCCGTTCCTTCTCGGTGAAAAACATATCCCGCGCACTTCGAGTACTTAGGAAGCCGTCCCTTGATTCAATATAAGATCGTGATTCAGGCACTCTGGGAGAATACCTAGCTTTCTTCCTTTTCTTCTCGGTCTCTTTTTCGTGCTCGAACCATAAACACCGTTCCTCACCGACGCGCCAACTACGCTCTGCCCGGTGCAGCGATGGTAGAGAAACCATGTTTCTGACGTTCGGACACTATAACCGTCGGGTCCTTATACAAGGTGACTCGACAAATAAGAAGTGGAACTCGTTCGAAGGACCACCGAACGAACAGTTCCTGACAAATGGGTCCCCCGAAGTGGCAGCCGTCCTCATTTTTACGCTGCTACTTAGAAACCAGCCGCCACGGAAAAGGAAACTCGGAGGCTGATTCTTCGTCGCTGCCACGTTGGCAGCCTCGGATAATTTACCGTTTCGTGACTGCGTTTCACGAGAATCGGCGGCGTGCGGTTTTGGAAATTAGCGTGTCCATCATAATACAATAGTTTTATAAGTCGGATGACGGTGTTGGTTTTGTGGGAAGCAGGGTCAAGGATTTTAAATGAAAACGCGTTATTTGAAAATTCACTCTTGCAAGTGTTCTCTTAGCCTCTTCAAGATCGACTGACTGACTGTAACGGGAAGAAGGAAACCCAGGTCAATCGGGACCAAAAGGCCCTCAGCTTTATCTGAGAAAGAACACATGGCCTTTAGGTGTTGTGTTACCGATATCTTTTAGGTCCAAGAATCCTGGCTCAGGAAATAAACATCTAACCTTCGGTATCTACATTTAAGTACAACAGGAACATTGTGACTAAGTATTAGTTTTTCCTTTCTTTTTGCCATTATGTCAATAGCCGGACTAGGAGCTTGGAATCCCTCGACGTGGGATCCCGCAGGATCCCGCATCATTTTTTAGTCCCGCATTTCTTAAATAGACAATGTAAAATTCGTTTCTTTATTAAATATATATTTATCCAAATCTATTCCGCGGCATTAAAACCGACATGAAATTCTTAATTTCTCTCCTGTTTTGAATCGCACCAACCCATTCGTATTGTAAATGCATAAAATCGAGTCATAATATACGAGTTGTGCCGATTATTTAAATGCAATCTCGATCGGAGGAAAGTTCTTCCACTTCGAAGTGCATTTGCAGAGTGCAAGTGGAGTTCTTGCGCCGCATTTTATGCAACGTTCGCCAACTGTGCGAGCGAACGGGCAAACAGAGGAGCGTACACGAGTACAGTTTTTTCGTTTCGAGTAGCTCGGTCTTGTTCTTTGTCATCCGGCTGACAGCAGACGGAATTCCGAACTTGTCTCTCGAATTATGAAGGCATCGGCGCCAGGGAGAGAGCAGCACATGGTGAGGCCCATTTAAAACTTTGAAGCTCTCGGACCGTGGCTGTTAGATGCGATCTCATCCGGGGTCCTCGAGAGCCCCGCAGCAGGGGATGCTCTCTGCCTTTTTCTGTTCGGCCGTGTCCTTCGTTCCCTCCGTCGGAGATCGTCCTTGCAGAAGGACTCATCCCTCGGTAGTCCAGCGGTGATAAATTGCACATGACAAACCCCTCCGTACTCCCTGCCAGTGGGATTCCTGACGGGAGATTGATCTCTCCGGAGACAGCCGAACGAGTCCCTGTTTGACACTGAACACGGGTAGTACACGTAGGTCAGTTCCTCTCCTGGAATTTCGGACAGTTTTACAGGAACGGAACTTCTTACTCCATTAACCAGTTCCTGTCGACCCACCTTGCCATCGATTATTTTTCACTGTGATTTTTAACTCTGAATATCGACGATTTCTTGCCAACAGCTTGCGTACTCAAATGTCCCCATCGATTTCGATTTAAATTGGGTTGGTGAGGGTTGAATTTGAATTCAGATTTAAATATAATGATTGAAAGTTGAATTTGATTTTGGTTTAAATATAAGGATTGAGAGTTGAATTTGAATGTAGATTTAAATATAATGATTCAGAGTTGAATTTGAATTTATATTTAAATATAATGATTGAAAGTTGAATTTGAATTTATATTAAAATATAATGATTGAAAGTTGAATTTGAATTTACATTTAAACATAATGATTGAAAGTTGAATTTGAATGTAGATTTAAACATAATGATTGGAAGTTCAATTTGAATGTAGACTTAAATATAATGATTGAAAGTTCAATTTGAATGTAGATTTAAACATAATGATTGAAAGTTGAATTTGAATGTAGATTTAAATATAATGATTGGAACTTGAAATTGAATTTATATTTAAATATGTTTGAAAGTTGAATTTGAATTTATATTTAAATATAATGATTGAAAGTTGAATTTGAATTTAGATTTAAATATAATGATTGAGAGTTGAATTTGAATTTAGATTTAAATATAATGATTGAAAGTTTAATTTGAATTTAGATTTAAATATAAGGATTGAGAGTTGAATTTGAATTTAGATTTAAATATACTTGATCATTGAAAGTTGAATTTCGACTTAAATTGGGTTGCTGAGAGTTGAATTTGAAAAGTTCTAAACAATGGAACGCTGAAATGAATCGTAGCGCGAGGGGTTGAACATTCGTCCATGGGGATTTTACAGTTGTCCAAAAAGAGAGAGTTGTATGACGTGATTTAACACTGGGAATCGGTTGCATACGTTTCCGAAGGTCGTTCAGATCAAGGCGGGCGTCTCAAAGGAATTTTTACGTGATATAATTCGTAAATAAAAGGACCAGTTCGTTCGACGTGGCGAGGCTGACAGTTTGAAGGATTAAGCCCGGGCGAGATGAAGATTGTTCGCAACGGATCCTAAAGGATCAGGATTGCCGACGCTTTCGAGTCACCTTCTCTCCTAGCGAATCCTTCTTAACGAGCGCTGTCGATCGTGGAGCACGAACGTGGAGCTACAAACGAAAGGACACTCGATCCAACGTCACGATAAATTCAGTCGTCGCGTAATCCTCTTCACGTCCGAGTCCTGATTGCTAGCGCTATAGTGTGGTGTGCCATATGTCCCCTGCACGGTGGCGACAACGTCTCAATCAACCCACCCATCTGTCAGTCCTCGTATACTACATATACGTGTGGGCTTTTACTATCGCTACCATACGATACACAACAACCGTGCCAACCAAAGCTCTCCCAATCGTATTTCGAGGGTGCACGCCGGGAACAATATTATTTTAGTTTCTGATGCCAGAATCACGTACCGAGCACGAGCCGGTTTGCTTTTGCTTCCCTCTTTACGCCGCTTCCCTACCCTCGACAAATAAACGAGACCTGGCTTACCAATAATGAACGGTGGCCATCTTCCGCGGACATCGCTCCTCCCGGGGAACAATGAACCGGATTCCAAAGCGAACGGCCGCAAATATACTTTGCACGGATTCAGCGATGGCTTCGAGCGGCGCGTTCTTATAGCGAGCAGGTTTGCGGACAAACGTTGTTCTGCAAAGTTGGGAACACATGTTCGCGAATAAGTGGAGAAAAGCAAATTGATCTTTTGAAAGTTTAAAAAATATTCCCTTAAACGGTTTTGCGCGAGAGACAAAATAAACACGGAGAGGAAATGGGACACTTAACGGAACGCTATAAATATCCGTTCTACAAGATTTCCCCGAACGAATAATAGTAAAGGAAACGACCGAGAAACTAGCGAGGGACGTTTCGGAAATGGGACTTTCAGCTGCGACAATGGTTTACGGTCGGCGGTCGAAGAAGGCCGAAGATTTGTACGCAAGGAAGTAGCCCAGCAGGAAAGTTTTCTTAATCCTTCCGTTGGTTTTCGGGCTATAAACCAGAGGCAGAGAGTTTCAAGAAACCCATGAAAAAGTATCCCCGAAACAGGCCGACCCGGTGCGTGCATTCTTCTCTGTTCTTTTTCTCTTATCCTCCTTTTTCCTCGGGCCCTGCTAGCGATCCTCTAAAGTGAATTATAACTGGTGTCGCGTGAAGTTACGCCTTCCTGGATGTGACCTATGGCCCTCGTCGAGAAACAGAGAAAGAAGCGAAGAAAGAGAAAGAGGGAGAGGAGAGCGGCACGGTGTAGCAATAACGGAGGAGGAGAAACTAAGAACGAAGGGAGAAGGAGAGTACAAACGACGACCAGGACTTGACCAGGACTTATGGGTTATTCAGTAGAGACCCCCGTTGGCGGAGGAAGAACCCACGTATTCGTTCGATATATGCTAAGCAGTTTGCCTTCTGTATTATACAGGGTGGGGCGCGTCGAACATAATCGTTGCAACGTCTCCCCCGCGCAACGTTTCTTCATGGAAAAGTAAACGGGTGCGGGTACCCGAAAGTTTGCAATCTTCGGAAACACGGAAAGTTAGAATGCAAAGTTAAACTGTAAGGTCGCGAAAAACCCTCGTATTCCGACTTCTAGTACCCGAATGTTGCAAACTTTCGGGTCCTGACCCGACTCAAACCCGAACTCGCAAGTACTAAAACTTTATGAACTTTATGAGCCGAACCCGAGCCCGAAATATCGAACGATAATTGACTACGACTCGCGTTTATGCGCTGAAGAGATGACCGTGTAAAATCAAGACGCGGCGACGTCGAAGAATGATGTATCAGCTGCGAACGAAAGCCGCGGGAGGTTTCGCAGGTAAACTCGCGGTTAGATTGCAAGGTCACGAAAAAGCGTCGTATTCCGACTTCTGGTACCCAAATATTGCAAACTTTCGGGTCCCGACCCGACTCAAACCCGAACTCGCAAGTACTCAAACTTGATGAACTGTATGAGCCGAAAACCCGAGTCCGAAATTTCGAACGATAATCGACTACGACTTGCGTTTATGCGCTGAAGAAGTAAGCGTGTAAAATCGAGACGCAGCGACGAAGAAGAATGATGTATCAGCTGCGAACGAAAGCTGCGGGAGGTTTCGCAGGTAAACTCGCGGTTAGATTGAAAGGTCACGAAAAAGCTTCGTATTCCGACTTCTGGTACCCGAATATTGCAAACTTTCGGGTCCCGGCCCGACTCAAACCCGAACTCGCAAGTACTAAAACTTGATAAACTTTATGAGCCGAACCTGAGCTCAAAATTTCGAATGATAATCGACTACGACTCGCGTTTATGCGCTGAAGAGGTGACCGTGTAAAATCAAGACGCAGCGACGTCGAAGAATGATGTATCCGTTGCGAACGAAAGGTGCGCGAGGTTTCGCAGGTAATTTCGCGGTTAGATTGCAAGGTCACCAAAAAGCTTCGTATTCCGATTTCTGGTACCCGAATATTGCAAGCTTTCGGGTGCCGACTCGACCCAAACCCGAACTCGCAAGTACTCGAACTTGATGAACTTTATGATCCGAACCGGAGCCCGAAATTTCGAATAATAATCGACTACGACTCGCGTTTATGCGCTGAAGTGGTAAGTAAGCGTGTAAAATCGAGACGCGGCGACGTCGAAGAATGATGTATCAGCTGCGAACGAAAGGTGCGCGAGGTTCTGCAGGTAATTTTGCGGTATCGCAGCAAACAAGACACGCCAGATAGGCGTGCACATACGGCCCTGGGCTCGCACGTGGGCGACTCTGGCGATACACCGGGTATATACGCACGCCCACGTCGTTTGTACGCGCTGTGGCGAGTAAGTGAAAAATATCCCATGCAGCGGCGGCAGCACGCGCTCGCACGGGTGTGCGTGCCGCGTGTACGTGGTTCGTGCACACGTACACCGACCACGTACACGCACGTACACGCTCTCACATAAATGCAAACTCGTTAGTACCGTGGCGAGCGTGGATACGTTATTAGATCTTTCGAGGCTGTGCGTGTTGAGGTATCGGCGAGAAACCAGCTGCCCGATCTGGTCGTTAACCTCATCTCGCGGATCATTTTTGGATCAGTCTGACGAGTTCGAGTTTCCGTAGGAGGAACACCCCCCTCGTAGATCCGCGACGAATTTCTCGTAAATCGTCGATCCCGATCGCAGACTACACATGGTCTCGGCGAACTATAGCCAGCTTGTGTTCGCAATGGTTCTGGTTACTCGGCTCGATTATGGCTCTGTTCCGAGTACTGTTGGCGGAGTGTGCTGTTGCACGTTTTGTAAAGCTAGTCGACGCAATTTCACTTGCAAATTAATTCTACTAAAAACTCGATCCTGTCACAGTTTACGAGACCACTTATTTTTGTATGTGTCCGCCGCGATGAGAATCGCGGTAAAAATCAAAATTGTGTGCTTTCGTTGCGAGACTACACAGGGGCTGTATAGAAATTTATTTCTCCTTGCGAATGCTAATATTAGCTGATATAAAATTGCTAGGATACGCAGACGAAATTGCATAGAAATGGAGGTGTATCAGCCTCGAGAGCAACAGCTCTTACGGACATTAATGTGTTTTAAGGAGACCGTTTCACCGTGGATAAAGTAAGACGTTCTCCATATGGAATTGATCACAATGCTGACGCATCGGGAGTTGTTTTGGCTATGTACGGTGAACTTGTCGGTAATTGATCCAGTTTTTCTGGCCGACCCGTACAGGCGCACGAGTAAGAGCCGTTGCGAGAGCTGCACTTTTCACCAATGGAACGCGATGACACAGTAAATTACCAATAGAAAGCCAGGCAGAGTTCTCCGGACGCTTGGGAAAAAGCTTACTTCGATCCTCTTTACCTGCTTCGATTCTTGTTTCCCCTTGGCACGAAGTATTCGCTTTGCACGGCTCGACGTACTCGTTCACGCTTTATTAATATTTCTTTACCGATAAATCTTATTTGGCTTATCGCAGCCTTTATCGAACTTACAAATTGGTATGACCATATCGGATCGTGCGACGACCGCGCGCGTATTAAATTCGTACACGTTCGATCCGAAAAAGTTGGTCGTCTCAGAATCGAATAAAAATCTGGTCCCGTTCCTTCGACCTGCGCTTCACCCTTCTGCCTTTTCCTTTTTCTATATAATGCCTCCCTCTTAGCCCTGCCACCCGCCGTCATCTCCTTTTAAAATGCCTCGCCACGGGAAGGTCTCGTTATAAGCGTACCGTGGGTTTTGCGCTCGAAAGGTGTTGGGTTTCTGACCCAAAGCCCTGGGCTTTTCGGTGGGGACCTACGGGGCGCAGGGAGGGGCGCACCAGGCCCCCGCAGCTAGCCTGCGATTCAACGGGCCCTTTTTTTCACGTCCCCCTTTATGCCGCGACTCTTGGAACTTCGCTCGTCAGCTCGCTTCTATGCCGTATTTTGACAGCGGAGGACACGGTGCCCTGCGAAATTTTGCCGGCTGTTTCGCGCCTCGCGAATCGAAGATGCCTGCCCGCTTTCCGTCTTTGTCCGAAACCTTTGTGCAACCAATTTTTTTCAACCCTTTGTTGGCTGCACGGTCGAACACCTTAGATCGCCGTGAATTCGTCCTGACGGCGCGGCGTACGCGCACCGTTTTCTGCATACGCGTATCCGACACCTTCGCGACGCTTATTAAATTCAATTATTCATTAACGGACCGCAAATTACGAATAAGTATCGATACGTTATGGTAAAGGCACCGATTGTTGACCAGCCAAGGAAAATTCTCTGCGCGAATAATAGCAAATGCATTTTATCCTCAATTAAATAGAGACTCTATGCGTGAAAATGCTGTTTGAACTTCTCACATTGTGTAACAAAGGTACTGTTTTGAAGGTACCATTTTTGAACATTCAATAAGTGCGCCTTTACCTTATTTCTTGCGATTGATGCAGAAAATGTTGATTTTGTCTAAAGATCCAATCTAAACGTTAATTGCTAGACCGTAGATCTTTATGCAAAGTCAAAAATGTTCTGCATCGATTGTCGGAAGCAGAAGTAAAACAAAAATTGATTTTATCCCCTAATTACTTGGTTACATTAAAAACAGTATTACGATGTTCTTAAATTTTTCTAATCCTTCACTGTTTTACATTTCACCCAATCAAATTTTTTCATAAACCCATAAAGGTCCACAGTCCATTAATTACGTTGACGATCAGGCCTCTGTACAGCTTTACCAGCGTATCCCGACGATAAAAACGCTCCGTACCGCCGAATCACTTTATACGGACGTAAATTTACTCGGTTTAATCGCTGCCGCGAGTGATTTACAAGAATCGTCGTCCGCGAGGAATGTCTCAGAGGTTTCTCGAAGGTGTTATGGTTATTGCTTCCTTTTCTTTCGCGCGTCTCCGTTGTTTTTGCCGTCGGTCCACGCTCGTTAAACCATCGCTCGGCTATATTTTCACACGTCAGAATACGACATCGGCTATTCTCGGTCGTTTTCCATCTGCAGTTTGTGCGTTCGCCTTGGCTCGGCTTCGAGAGTGATGCGTCTCCGAGAGCAGTCATCGGGTTCCACGAAGATCGGTCGGTCACTTTCGAACGCGTCAAATATTCAGACTGTCTAAGGTAGTTTCGCGGTCTCCTTCATCTTCCCTTCGGTCTCTCACAATTTTCCTGTTACTTTCTCGGCGCGCGCTCCCGCCGTATGGAATTAGAGACTTAGTTTCAGCCTGGGTTTTCCCGCGCGGGCAAAGTAGCCGAGTCTCGCGCGCGCTATGTTTAACGAGCAGATCAAAGGCTCCGAAAGAATAGAGCGAAATGTACGTCAGAATTCTCGCGAGCTCTTTTCTGCCATTGTTTCATCTCCCGCGTGTTGTTGATCGATATCTGTTTGCGAGCAGCAGGTTCACCGTGCCGACAGGCTGTCTGAGTTTCCTTGCCACCTTATCTTTGATCTCGCACGTTTTCCGGGTGTCAGCAGGCTGTAAGAGTTCCGTAACGGTAAGAGTTCTCGTACTACAGTCGGATCAAAAGCCGCTGGTCTCTTGGCGACGTTGCGCCCGCTACAGAAGACGTCCTCGTTGGCTCCGCACGCTCTTTCTCCATTTTTCATTCTTGCGGAAAGCAAAGCACGCGGTCCCGAGCATCGTCGCTCGCCGTCGGGAAAGTGGCTCAAGCGGCCAGTTGATTTTGATTCGACTGTAGGCGCGCCGCTCTCTGTAGGTAGAGATCGTACATGTTCCAAGAGAAAAGGTTCGAAGTGCCGTAGAACCCCTCGTGACAATTGTGTCTGGCACTCGTTGTCGAGGGTCGACGCCTTCGTTGAAAGGGCTCTCTCTTTTTCTCTTTCTCTCTCTCTCTTTCTGCATCTCCTTCGTCTTTTTCCTTTCCCTTTGCCGTTCTTGCTTGCACTTTGGCCCGCTGCAGGCGTACCAGACATCAAAGGATCTTTGGTGTTCAACCACCCCTCGGTTTGCCCACATGCAAGCTTCCCGCATAAATGCGTGAAAGAAGATCCCGACCGCAGCCCCTCGCAAGATAAGGGTTTTAAGGACACGTAAGCTGGTAACGAGGTCGCGGCGATAGCTTGCCTTCCATCCAAACGTAGACCTGATAATTATGTTGAGCTCGTTGACCTCTGGCTCTAGGCTGATATCGGGTTTCAACTTGTCAGGACTCGTTCGAAGCCTCAGGGATCTATCGGACGACTGTGCCGCTAACCTTCCTGTAACGTGGTTGGAAATACAGTTCGCGGCTTACGCGGTTAATTCGTTCCAGCGCTTTTCGCCTAAGTCGAATACCATACGTTTGTACTCGTTCGAAAAGAGAATTCCAATGAACCAACTATGTTCGTGGAAAATTGATCGCTGATACAATAGCTGAAAGCCTACACGATATGTGCCGGCAAACCTCACGTTCTGCCAATCGAAAAACGAATTTCACGGTTCGGGATTGGTTTTCTGACTCGCTTCTAAGAATCCGCGTGAATCGAGGACTCGCCGTAATGGAAATGGGAACGCGGTTGAAGTCCTTTCCACCAGGAAATGTTCGCAAACCGTCCGCTTTGACCGGGAACCTTATTAGCAAACGCATAAACACCGATGTCGTTCTCGGTGGCGAGCAACCCCGACACCACCGTGATAAATCAGGTGCTAGAACCCAATTCGACACAGCGGATCGAACCACGAAAATTCAACGTTCTAAACGACCCAGCTCGGCTCGTGGGGATGTGTCCACATTCTGGACTGCACAAGCACCGTGGCAATTCGATGTTACGCTACCAAGAACTCGCTGGGCAGAGTTCACTTTCAGGAGCCGCAAGGTCACGTGGGCGAGCGAGCTGGGCGAAGGTGGATGGGTGAAGAAGAAACTGCGGGGATAAAAAGGAGCGAACACGATGAGAAAGAGAGAAGGGGAGGGTGGGGAGGGGAGGGGATGGGAGGAAAGATCGCGCCGAAGAGAACCGAAGGACCCCGCGCGTCGTGTACTCCCTTCGAGGGCCCACGCCGGTTGTATCAGATAGGACGGTTAACGAGGCACGAGTTGGATTTTTAAGTCACCCGAAGACAATGTGCCGTGGCCCCCACAATCGTGTCTTTGCTTTTGGTCCTTCTCCTTCGTCCCGGGATCCCTCGTTCCCCTCCGGTTCCATCGGTCTTCGGCCTTTACCGGTTTTCTGCATCAGATATCGTATACCCACGACCTCAGCGCTGCCCGTTTCTCCGGCCGACCAGAAACTCTTCCTCTCTCTCTCTCTTTCTCTCTTTCTCTCACAGCTTCTCGCCGGGAGACCAAGCGCGCAATGTCCGTCGTAAAAAAGGCGTCGAACACCCCGCAGGATACCCTCGGAAAATAATTACGTTCGGAACGCCGTGGCTGGGCCACGCTGCTATTATCGCCGGTAAAAATCGAACCGTCGTCCCCGCCGTGAATAGGACACTTTTATAGATGTTCCCGGTATTGATGATCCTGACTTTTGTCCGCAGTCACTGTCACTGAAAGGACAGAGTCAGCCTCCTCTCCCGAAGACGCTCGTCCGAACAATATCAGCCCCGCCAGAAGGTAAACTCGATAGTTTAGGACCCGGAATGCCCATCAGGCTATGCTCGCGAAAAGCAGCGTTTATTTTCGTTTCTTTTATTAAATCTCTTGCGAGACTACAGTTTACGAAATAATAAAATTAGAATTTAGACAACAGTTTCGACTGTGGGTGAAAATGAACCCGTTAGCCGATGGTTGATCTCGATTTAGAGAGAAACGGTCCAGCGATTTCAGGAAACATAAAGGATTCCTGGCAAAGTGGCAGCGAACAGTCGTTCTTTTAATAGAATAATGAGAAAATCCACTTTGTCCGGTTGCGGCGCAAACTATGGCGATCATTATGCTGATTCAGGCGTCGTCGAAGCACGTGCAAGAAAATAACAAGCTCGGCGAATCGACCACGCGAGACCGACCTTCTTTTGAAGACAGTGTTTCCACCTCGGTTGCTTATCCTTTCCAGCGCGGTATCGATATAAACTGTAGCAGCGGGGAACAGGAACAGGCTCTTTGTTGCTCCGTTTTCGTTCACACGATTTGTATTCGTACCTGCGCTACGAATTACTCTCGGGACTGTGAACACGGTACCTCTCGCGTGTCCACCGATAGATAGGACGTCGAGAAATCGATTTTTCCTCTCGTTATCTGTGTTGCTGATTAGAGGCGATCTACGTCGACCGCTCTCTACGTCGTCGTGATTCTCTAACCTACCTCCCTACTTTCCATTTTTCTTCCGTTATCTGATCAAATGTAAACTTTCCTCCAACGGTTGTAGGCTGTGCCCGATGGTCATGTTTGTAGACAGAGGACCGATCGATCTTCGTTGGAGATCGGTGATCCAGTTTTGATTCGTTTAAATCGTATCACCTTTGCGAGCCGTTCAGACGTGGTTTTATCTTTTTCGGAATTGTGATTGAGGGTTATTCTTGTTTGAGAACGCTTTCTGGATCCTTTTGAATTAGGAAGGAAATGATATTCTTAAGCTTCTGCGGACAGAGGTGAATTTTTCTTTCATTCTCTGTGGTTGGGGATCGAGGGATTACTGTTTGATTGGTATGGAAATGTAGGGGTTGATCTACTTACCCGTTCGAGCCAATGAGTTTCATGAATAAATATTCGGAGCTCTCTTCGGGCTTTACGTTGAATTTATATTGGTTAAGAGTTTTCTTATTTGAATACGTAATTCTATGTTTTAACAAATACGAGTAGGGTGTGATTTAAAACTATTATATTATTTTCAACTTGTTGAACATATTAAGAAGGAAAATAAATCTCCATTTCGCTCGAGTTTGTTGGAATTCAAGCAGAGAACTTGTATCTTGCATAAAAATACGCTATCTAATGATGAAACTATAAATTAAGGTCACGGCGAAGGACAATTTTAGGAGATTTAAGGCAGGAGTACACGCCAAGATAATTGCACGACGAATTCACCGTGAGTCATCGCCGAACACGAAAACCACTACCAATGTACAGCTTCACCCTTCTCTTCCCCATGACGTCATTCCTTTTGTCTTAAATTGACATCCAATCGATCTGTAATAGAACGGAAATACGATAAATTCGATTGGATTAGAGTTCTTCGATGTTAATGCCACATTACAATATTGTTTCTACACATTTTTACATTTTTTACAGCTAATAATTGTTGCTTCACCGATTGCCTCCGACTAAAATCCACTCGTCTTTTATTCCAGGCCTGAAAGCGGAATTGTTTTACGTGCGAGAGGGCGTCATCAACGAGTACGCAATTAAATTTGTCGTCACAGTACCGGCGCAGGTTCACAAGCTGCATTTCACTTGGGAAAATCTCGCCGGGAGGCCGGTAAGTTCCACAAAGACGCATGACCTTTCGCAAAAGGGGTTTTTCTCCCGATGCAAATCCAGGGTCTCTGGGGAGGGATGGAGAGAGAGAGAGATGGAGGCAAAGAGGGTGGACTTTGAGAAGCGTAAGAAAACAGGGAACGGTAATGGAAAGAGAGAGGCACCGTCGCCGACGTCGTCGTCGTCGTCGTGGCTCCTTGAAGCGTCGCGACAGCGTCCTCCGCGCACTTTATTCCTCATTTACGTTTCTTTGATTCGTCGCCTTGCCGGATCAAAGTTACCTAGGCCTGGTAGGAAGAGGTGAATTCGCTCGTTAACGAAGGAATCCGCGTCTTCGCGCGATCTCTCGCCACCCAAACCAAAGTGGAAAGAGAAGTCTTTACCGGATGAATCCTCCTCCTCCGAACACACTTCAAGCTCGAACAGACACGGACCAACCATTCGGAACCTCTTTCCATGCCCCTGCTTGAAGGTGGATCTTTATTCCTCCGGTTTCTTTCGCGTCCTTCCGAGACGTACTTATTCGGATTATCGACGCATGTCGGTCTTCCCAGTTTCGACGATTCCCCAGAACGAACCTAGCCGTGCAGAACTCTCGAACTTCTCTCGATATTCGATGCTCAACGGGGATAATAAGAGAAGTCCGGCTTTACTCGATGGGGATTTAACTCTCATCGAGACTGCTTTAAACTCTGCTGCTCTTCGAGCCGTTCTCGAGAGATTCTTCCATCATTGCGCGCCCAGATCCGAAGCGATTTATTGACCCAGTTGGGGGCGAGGGTTAATATCCTGATGGTAATTAGGCTTAGGCTTGAAACGAGCTGATTTTATTTCACGACCCGGTAGATTAGCCGCTATCTTGAGATTCCGCGTTCGTAATATCACATCCTTTTGATGATCGGGTACATGCAGAGGACCCAAAAAGTGTTAGGTTGTTGACAGAAAAATTACACCACCATGTAGACACGTTTTCGCGAAACCAACTACTCCAACCATATAATACAAATCGCGTTTTTAATATTTTTCGTGGTTAGTTTCCGCGTTTTAAATTTTCCGCTTCATCATAAAAGAATTGCAGCCATTACACACTCTACATCCGATTAGAAAAAATACAAAACTATAAATGTTTCGCGAGATCAACTATTACAAACATATAGTCAAAATCGCGTTTTTAATATTTTTCGTGGTTAGTCCACGCGTATCAAATTTTCCGCTTCATCAAACTAGAATTGCAGCCATTTTACACTCTACATCCGATTAGAAAAACTACAAAACTGTTCACAAAAATGTTTTCGCGAGATCAACTATTACAAACATATAATCAAAATGGCGTTTTTAATATTTTTCGCGGTTAGTCCTCGCGTATCAAATTTTCCGCTTCATCAAACTAGAATTGCAGCCATTGTACACTCTACATCCGATTAGAAAAAATAGAAAACTGTTCATAAATGTTTCGCGAGATCAACTATTACAAACATATAATGAAAATCGTGTCTTTAATATTCTTCGTGGTTAGTCGTCGCGTCTCAAATTTTTTGCTTGTTCAAAAAAGAAGTTCAGCAATTGTGCACTCCATATCCGATTAGAAAAAATACAAAACTAGAAATGTTTT
The DNA here is from genome assembly GCA_028455805.1 of Lasioglossum figueresi. NCBI lineage: Eukaryota > Metazoa > Arthropoda > Insecta > Hymenoptera > Halictidae > Lasioglossum > Lasioglossum figueresi. Next base: position 10,898,247 of record CM052192.1, on the reverse strand, counting down.
CGCGAGATGAACTATTACAAACATATAATCAAAATCACGTTTTTAATATTTTTCGAGGTTATTCCTCGCGCCTCAAATTTTCCGCTTCTTCAGAAAAGAATTTCAGCAATTATGCACTCTACATCCGATTAGAAAATATACAAAACTGTCCATAAATGTTTTCGCGAGATCAACTATTACAAACATATATTCAAATTCGCGTTTTTAATATTTTTCGTGGTTAGTCTCCGTGTCTCAAATTTTCCGCTTCATAAAAAAAGAATTCCAGCCATTACGCACTCTACATCCGATTAGATAAAATACAAAACTGTCCATAAATGTTTGCGTAAGATCAACTATTACAAAACTAAAAATCGCGTTTTAATATTTACTATCATTGTCGCTGAAATTTCTTGTTTCTTCGGAAGAGCATTTGCATTATTGGTAATTCTCGTGTGAACGAGCTCGTTAATGATGAGTGTAAAGGCGTAATAAGTGATCGGTTTGCGCGAGGAGAATGAATTTTTGCAAGAACCAGCGGCCTCGTTGACGACGAAGGTACGTACGTTGACAAAGTGGCTACGGAAAGTGGGTAGAATGCGGCACGGTGTCGGATTGACTCGTCGACGATGTGCAGAAAAAAAAGGAACGGATCCGAGAGTAGGACAAAGTGGTCCAGCCACTTCTTCGAGCTGTCTCATTGGAAGGAAGAGGAGGAAAGGGAGACAGAAAGTTGAAGACTGATGACCAGCGCCGAGACATCCGTCACCTTCGCGACAAAACCGAGTGTCCTGGACGTTACTTAGGCGCACGGGGGCTGCCTGTCAATCAAACCGACGACTTTTCAGTTATGCGAATGGCTCCCCCGGACAAATTCGTCGCATATTTTTTTCATTCAACGGACACAACCTTTTTCGACGTGTACCTAACCGACCAACGGCCGGTTCGTCCATTTAGAGACACGGAATAACTGCGATTGTTACGTTGAACATTTATCATTACGAACAACAGCAAAATAAAAATGTGTTCTGAAATTCATTTTCTTCCTTAATACGTCTAGTCGGTTGAAAACAATGTAACAATATTTTTATATTCTTTTTAAAACACTTAAAAATTGCTCTAGATAACAATAATGAGAATCGAATACATCCAGACGAATATTGCTGTGTTTCTTAAGATATTACAAATTAAGAATAAATTAAGATATTTTCGGCGTGAAGAGAAAGCCAACTTCATTTAGAAATTATTTTGATTAAAACAGCCATTTAAAAATTGCTCGAGATAATAATAATGAAAATTGAATCCAGGCAAATGTTGATGCGTTTCTCAAGATATTACAGATTAAGATATTTTCGATGCGAAGAGAAGGCCAACTTTATTCGGAAATGATTTGAATTAAAACAATCATTTAAAAATTACTCGGTTTGATAATAATGAGACTCGAACGTATCCAGGCAGATGTTGATGCGTTCCTCAAGATATTACAAGTTAAGATATTCCCGGCGTGAAGAGAGGAGACCAACGAAAAGTTGTCGTCGCCATTACGAAACGATCGGTGCAAAGAGAAAGTTGCATTGCCCGATATAAAATGTTTTGCAAAATGTCATTTGCTGTCGGCGAGCCTGTTGCAAACAGCAATTCCGTATTCGCGCGCGGTATGTAAAAATAGCCCTGAAATTACGTTGTTTCGCGTGTGTATCCAGTAAACAAAAACCAAAACGAGGCTGTTACCTTCGAGCACTTCTGCGCCGCGTAGAACCGAGTTTTAAGCCGTGTCCGTTTCCAGAAGCAACCGGTGCCGATAAACAAGAACGAACGCATATAATCCGGGCACATATTCGCGGCATTCCGGTGCAACTTTGAATACATTTCCAATATCCAGCAGCCGAGAGAGTAGTCGGAGTTCGGTGTAGCGGCGAGCCAGCATCGTTTTCTCTCGTATCTCTTATCAGTAACGTGTTTCATAAATTCCGTGCGACGATGGCCCTTTTCGCGCGAGGACGCGTTCGTAAACATGCGAGCACGTCGAGTCGGGCCCAAGTTGCCCCGCGAAAACCCGAAGCGTTACGAGACACGGGGGTGAGAAAAAGAGGATCGTAAAAATTCTTGACAGTTTAAATCGAACGGTTAGCCGGTTTACGGAGGCATTCACTGTCAGCACGTAGTTGGCTGCTCGCGGCCATAAAAGACCGCAGAGCGCGGAGAACACCGTGGCAGAACGGAGTGTAACGTGTAGCGACAAGCAGGCAGGTTGACGAGGTGCCTTCTCCACGGCTAGTTGGGAACCGATCATCATTGCGAGCTGGTAATCAGCTACGAGGCCTTCTCTGGCCTTAGTTCTCTCTCTTTCTCTCCCTTCGTCTCTCTTCTCTTTCTCTCGTCTAGCCTCTCGTCCCTTCTCCGCCGAATCCCTCGGTTATTCTTTCTCGTTCCTGTCCGTTTCTCTTCTCTCGCCACTTCCTCCTCGTCCCCTTTCTTCCAGTCTCCCTTGCCCGCGGTCCTGCAGATTCACTTTGCTCTCCGTTGGGCGCAAATTGTCTTCCAAGAATGGTACGTTTCAGATTATAAGAAGGTTCAACGCTCGCGTGATTACGAGCGAGCAGTAGCGAACTCGTCCCTCACATCCTTCGACTTTGTTCCATTTGCCTCTCGTTCGTCCTCGCCTGTTCTCCGCTAACCGAACGATCGACGACCTCCATTCTCCCATCCGCAACCCAGTTTCACTCTCCTCGCACGGCACCGTCTCGATTAGACTGCGGATCTTTATCCGTTTATGATTTGTACAAATTTTCAAATAATGGAGTATCAAATTTTACAGAATTTAGTACGATTTTTATTCATTATCGATCTACAGAGACTATTATTCAATGAAAGTAGAATTTAATTTGGTACAAATTTCTTAAGGTTTGTCTACAAAATATGACAATTGCATGAACACCCGCAGTCTCGATATAAAGGGGATCTTCGTTCACTCGTGCACACAATGTTTAGCCCGTAACGTCACACACTTTAGCCAATAATTCGGCTAGAACCGAAAGTGCAAAGAATCTGAATGCAAAGAATGTATTGGGGTAAAATATTCCTGAAAAAATGCATTGCCAGTGTACATCGAACATTCAAAGTCTAGTTTCGACGACACAGAACACGTTCTTCCAGTACCTATTCCATGTTCTTCAAGAGTTTATGTGCCAGGCCATTTCTACAAGTCCGGGGAGCTTAGCGCAAGACAGATGGAACAAGAGGCTTTAGAATGATTTATTTTCCATTTCCAGCTGCCATACTCGATGTTAATAGACGTCAGCGATCCAGCAGCCTTGAGCAGTTCCTTGAACATATCGCAGGCCGGCGAGATCCCGGTGGGTGGTCTTCAGACCTGGGCTTTGGCGTTGCATTGCGGCCCGTACGACGCGGAAATCGATCTCAGTCTTCGAATAAATGTCTCCCTATCGAGGCGGAACACGACCAGCCTGGACTTTAGGCGGAAGAAAATCTGCATGAAGGATAAAAGCAACATAGGCGCCGAAGAGGTGCTGGTCGCCGCTTCTGGAACCACTTCCAGCGGCCAAGTGTTCTACGCTGCTGTCGGCTGCGTCTGTGCCTTCATCGCTGCAATCTTTGTCCTGGTTATTGCCTACTATGTGCGCGATAAAAAGGCCAGGAGGCATCGTGACCCTCTACAGTAAGCGTTACCTTATCTTAATCGACTTGTTCTATAATTACTAGACAGCGGATTTTATGCGTTTACGGGAAAAATTAGTAGGTGTGATTGAAAACGGTGGAAAGATTGGAAGAATTTCAAAATACTGTTATATTATTTTTAACCTGTCAAACGTATTAAGGGAAAAACAAATTAACGTTCGATTTCTTGCGAGAAATTTTATTTCGCATAAATATCCGCTGTCTAATAATTACATTCTTCGAATCCGAAAGGAAAATTGCAGTTACGTTGTTCTTATTGTTACAGGGAATCGAGAGGTCTTAGTTCTGCGTGCAGCGTGGAACGAAGCACCGGTGTTGGACCAGCGCAAACATTTTTGTCCTCGGAAACACCTCCGCCAGCATCTGCTACATCAACGTCTACTTACAGGCGATTAGACGATCGACCCAGTCGAGAACTGCACGAGAGAATCCAGGAAATCACAGTCCAGAGGTGAATGCAATGCTCATTGCAGATTCAGTCTCATTTTCAACTGTTTTCAATGAAACATGTAAAGACGATCAGCCTCGGCTTAACATTTAATTACTCGCATATAGTATTTACAATCTGAAAACTTTATATTTAGCGTTTCAAACATAAACAATGGTGTCGACCACGTCAGAAAATATCTATTTTGCATCGAAGTCGTTGTTTCATTGGATAAAAATTTATTTATCTTGAAGCTACGTAAACTTCCACGTAACCAGTTACGTAGAAAGTGGAGTGCGAGTAATTGAAAGTGCAGAAATCAATGATGAAGCGTTTATAATTCAGAAATATGATTCGTTTGCGAATTGCATAAAAATCCGCGGTCTAATTATTATTGACTAGCAGGCTCGCTTGAATCGACCAGCAGCTATAGACAGCCAGCATCTTCAGTTCCCCGTCTCTAAGCATTTTTCTTTTTATTCTTCGAGTGGCTCCGGCGGAGGCCTGCATCGTGTTTTTAGGTTAAGCAGATCGTTCACGAGCCGGGGAAAAAATCTTGATATTCCGCGCGTTTAAGTGCACGGAAGGTGCTGATGAAACCGTTCAACTATCGATCGGTCGAACAATTGTAACCGGACGACGTTTCTTCACACAGAGAAAAATATTTAGAACGCCGTCGACGCACATTGTGACAAATGCCCGATCTAGCTGGAAAAAATTCCTGCTTATCAGAAACAGCTATTTATGCTAACTCGAATGAGGCGACGATAACGGGAGACTTCAAGCTTTCATTTTCTGTCGATTTTAATAAAAAATTAAGAAAGAATTTATATTTCATTTTCTACATATTTATAACACAGATGTATACTTTCATCGTGTTACGATTCGAAGTGTTTGTGCAACTATTTCTACGCTCACACGGTTACCAAATAAATTATTTTGTTTGCCATTAGTTTCGGTAAACATTCTGTAACAAGAATCTATAACTTTTTCCAGCTAGATCGTGGATTTGTCCCACTATGCGACGTTCGTCCGAAACGTTTAACACGAAATATATTGTCCAATTCCGTTTGTTTCGAATGATTTTTGCGTAAAACTTTCGCCAACATATTCGTGACACGATCGAAGAAATGCCGTCCGTGATCCTTTCAATTTCACCTGTTCGGTTGTTGAAATCCGGTCCGGACGCAGACAGGCTTGCATTCTAGCAATTAGACGATCAGTTCGAGGCATCGGTAATTTCGGAGAACGGTTTTCAAAGTTTGTACAGAATAATTACCGGTTCCGTTGATGCTGGGAGTCACGAATCTTGAGGCAATCTTGCTCGGCACTTGTTACAGATGCAGGGTACGCCTTCTCAGCATTGAAATGGAAGGCACATTCGGTCGCGTGTACAGAGGCAGTTATCACGAGGAGGGAGCGTCTACCCCGAGGGATGTCCTAGTGAAAACGGCTGCTGGACATGCATCACAGTCGCAAGTGAGTAATTTTTTCTTCCCTTTCCAATTAAGTTTCGTCGAAAGCCGGCTAATTAATTTAGCACACGTTTCCCCGGAATTGTTTCGCAATTAGACCCCTGGTTACCTCGTCCCTTGATTTCGCGCGCTCGCCGCGTCCTATGCACGGACTCTAATTACTTTTAAGACACCGAACGACCGTTCTTGCCGAACTTAACGACGATGGGAGACAAATGCAACTGCACAGATGACTTTCGCGAGACACATTCTTAACACTACGTCTAATATTCTTAATTTGCGATTACTAAGATTGTAAAGATGCTTCCCTCAGGAATTATTTACCAAATTTATTTCTTTGGGTATATATTATTGGAAAAGTGGCCAAAAACTTGGATAGACCGATTCTTGTTATGTTTATAAAATAATGTGAAATAGTTATTTCTAGAGCTCCGTAAACCTAGTGTTAAATAAGTCAACTTTCCTTTTCATTTTTCGGGTTGTACAATGTCTGTTTCGTCGAGATTGATTTTTAACTAATATACCCCTAATATACCCCTTGCCGTATCATTTTCTTTACAGTTGCAGCGATTAAAAACGATTACAAACGAATCAAATTTTAATTCATATTAGGCTTTGTTTAAAATCTTCACGACGAGGGTGACTCGTTCAAATACGGCAAGGGTTTAAATGTCTATCGTATAATCAGTACGAAGCTCGTTCATGTTTCATTTTGTACACTACAATCTGTAATATTTTTTTCCACGTATTGAAAATTAAATTGGCTTTTAATTGGAAACGCGAAAGTCATTGTGCTGCGGATAACGGGGCCTAGAGGAGTCCCTTTGAAGCTCCACTATCGTTCGAGCGAGTGTTTACCCCTTTTCTGACGTGCTCTTCACAATTTGGTTTCTTAAGGTCGCCCTTCTCTTGCGCGAGGGATTAGCACTGTACGGTTTAAGCCACCCGGTGCTGCTGCCCGTTTTGGGTGTCTCGATCGAGGACAGAAGCGCACCTTTCCTTTTGTATCCGCACACCGGCTACAAGAACATGAAGAGGTTCTTGTTGAGGTGCAAGTTGAGCAGCGAGGGACCACCGAGGGCTCTCACCACGCAAGAAGTCGTGGAAATGGCCCTTCAAGCGGCGAAAGGCGTCCAGTATCTTCACAGAAAGAGGCTGGTGCACAGAGACCTAGCCGCCAGGAATTGCGTGTAAGTTAAAAGAACCTGAATTATTATATAATAATACACCGAGCACAACACAAACGTTTTTCTCCCTAGCTTTTTCCCCTATTTCTCTTTCTCTCTCTTGATTTCTCTCCGGGTCGTTCCATAAAGTTGCTCGTTTCCATAACCCTGGTCTGCCTAAAGATTCGGTAAAACCGTTCAATCTCATTATTAAAAATGATCTTTAAATGTAATCTTGTACCAAAAACCGCGGAATTTGTGAAACAGCAGTCCCGATGCATAAACCAATATCAGTGTTTTAAAAATTATACGAACTAAAATGAGGATGCATTAATGCGCGTGTATTTAAGTTCACGTGAAATAGTACACGCGTGTCCGTGTACTTTGAATGACACGCGCTAAAGTATGCATATGTAAATACCCGCGTACACGTACACACGTGTGTTCTTAATACTCGTTCAAAACCACGATCTCTACTTTTTACGAGGTCTGCTCGACCATAGGAAGTCCTCCCTCGAAGGATAAACACACCGTACAGAATAATTCACTCGAGGCGCCGTAAACTTAAGGTCGTTACGTTTCGTTACGGAATTAATTGGCCGTGCGGCATTAATTAGCAATAAATACACTGGCCCGAGACTGTTTAATTACCGGCAGCTACTGTTTCGCCCCGCAAGGATGACTTTTAATGCTCGCTCCGGGCAGCTACTTCTTCTGCGACCTTTTTTTTTCGACATTACCACGCGAACCGCTCGACAAATTTAGCCCGGGGCCGAACATACTCGATTCGCCGAGCTGTATGCACGTGCCCCGTGTCTCTTTTTATCGCAGCGTAGTGCTCCAAACTCGTAAAGGCCCGGACGGAATTTGAATTCTCAACTTCTTTCGAACTGTACGCAGTCTCGATTACAGATTCTTTTACGCGTACACATCGCACGAGTACGTACGTTATCCATATTTGTTGGACGAACTTCGAAGTCGGAATAAATGATCTGCAACGATCACATTTTCTCTGAAATACATTTTTTTTCAATTACTACACTGACAAATCTTGTTGCCATAGCGTGCAACATCACCTGTAAGGGTAGTTTCTCATAGTACTCATAGTTCTCATAGTCCCTGCTCCTTGGTGAAAATGTATAATTAACCCTGGAACTGTTAGAGCGTCATTAATTGTAATGTGACGTGCGCATGAGTGGCTTGTTTGCATTTCAGTGAAACATCGAGATGGGATACTAAACCATTAAATATTCACATTTTCTGCTTTTTTCCTAAAAAAAAATAACTTTGGGTTTCTGAGACCCGAGTGCGAAGTATGTACATGCCTCAAAAAATGAGTGTGATGTTCCAGAGTTAAGAGATTTGTGAATTTGGTTCGAGTTCTGACGAGTTTCGACCACCGCGGCGTCGCACTATTTTAAAATATTTCAATCAAATTGTTAATATTACTCCGCAGTAATATTAAACTTTTCTATGAAAGCGTCGCGACAGTGGTCCGAACAGCCTCGGGGACGTTTAACGATCAATGTTACCTTTTTATTAGGGTGGACGATGATCTCAGGGTTCAAATCACGGACAATGCTCTGGCCAGGGATCTGTTCCCCCAGGATTACCATTGTCTCGGCGACAACGAGAACCGGCCAATCAAGTGGCTCGCCATTGAAAGTCTTTTGAACAAAACGTTCAGCACTGCCTCGGACGTGGTAAGTTAACAAATTCCATTTGTAACAAATTTTCTGTGAAATACGCAACGTTAACCTTCTCCCTGTATAATGCTATTCTAATATTAACCGTGTGCAAGAGGAATAATTGAACCCCATACATCTTTCGAGGAAAATGGAAGAACAAAGTTGTCTGCATAATTATTTGTAAAATTTTGTTGTATACCAACGTCATTTCATTCTACATTCTACATAGATATCCATCCTCATCCCATAGATCCTCAAACTCTGCTCCATCCTCGACCTCTGTCCTTGCCACATCATGTTCGGCCATTAGCTTGGAACACATCATCTTCAAAACTCTGACCTTATCACCCTAGCCCTTACAATTCCTAAACCCCCACCATTCAAGTTAGAACTTGAAGAAGCTAGGGTGTTCTGTAAATAAGTTTGACGCAAGTTCTAGAGAACGTTCTTTATTAGCTCTTTTAGCAGTGTTCGGATCACCACGTCTCTATAGCTTCTTAGCTGTTCTTAGCTCTTCGCGTTCCGCGGCTCCTTTCAAATGAAACTCGCGGGGCGGATTTTTACTTATCAAAACTACCCTGATTGGACAGCCGTTTACAATTGCTGCCAATCGGGTAGTTTACTCCTCCGGTACACCCCCACCATTCCTTGTGCTCAAGATGCGCTTTTTGGAAATGCCGGAGGTGACCGTAGGGTCTTTTTATGATGTAACGGATTTTCCTCCGGGTCCGCGAGGAACATGTGGTGGTCTTGAGTGGGCCCGTCGGACTTCGGTCGGCGTAACCCTTCGGAAATTCCGGGGGTTTACGACACTAGCATTTGCTACTGAGGCCGGCTACGGAATACTCTTTATGACGAAACATGCATTGTCTAAAATAACTAAATTGCCGGTGCTAAGAAACGGCTTTCTCAAAAATAGCTTCCTTGTCGCTTGCCTCATAAACCGTCTCGACCATTTGCACGCCAAATGTTTTATCGTACGTGCCGATGGCCGTTCCAATCATTAATATAATCCTCCTTTTCCCTTAACACTCAGGTTATTCTTGCTCTCAGATTCTCTCTCTGATTCGCTGTTCTCCTAAAATACTTATTCCGTAGTCTACGACAGTCGAAGAGTTAGAGTTTGAGGATGAGTCAAGGATGAAATCATGAGTTTCTATAGTAGAAACAGGAAGTATCTATGTAGAATGTAGAATGAAATGACGTTGGTATACAACAATTTTATTGATTTTAAAAAGATGAATATACAATACTTAAAAATTCGAAACATATCACGGATGGCGTTCCTAGAAAATTTTTCGTAATTTTCCATTCCTCAACTTTGTATTTCCGTTTTATTTGCAACAGAGTTAAGTCATTGAATTCCAGAACTGCTTTAGGGTGACTGTGGACAACATTGTTGTAAAGGAAACGTACTTTTGCTGTGATTTTAGTGGGCATTCGGGGTGTTATTGTGGGAACTGACGACACTGGCACAGCAACCATACGTGGAGGTAGACGCATTCGAAATGGCCTCGTATCTGAGGGACGGCTACCGATTAGCACAGCCAATCAACTGTCCGGACGAACTGTTCGCTGTCATGGCATATTGCTGGGCGATGTCAGCGGACGAGAGGCCGACGTTTAGTCAATTGATCGTCTGCCTACAAGATTTCCACACCCAGTTGACCAGATACGTCTAATTGATAAGCTCTGGAAACGCGAAACTTCCACGCAGAGAGATTCCCTTTCAATTCCGCTTGTAAAGGAAAAAAATATACCGAAAGCACCTGTACAGAATTGTAGTACTTAAATGGAGCAAGCATCTTCGATTGTAGAATCGACGCTTCGTTCGGAGGAAGTAATTCTTTGCACCAGTACTGTCAAGAAATCTGTATTTTTTTTCTCTGTTGTCGGAGAAACCTATTTATGAAAAGAATAACATTTTATTCTGATATATGCCGCCTTTATACGATATCTGTATAAATTAGAGGTCCCTATCTCACGTGTATTTCACGTAGACGTACTTCGGTACGTGTAATTTTAATTACACGGGTACACGTGTATTATTTCACGTATATTTAATACCATATCGAAACGGTATACGTAAAAGGGGGTCCAATAAAAGACATCGCTGGTGTGAAGCACGCTATAATTTGACCGACCAAATATGGGACTGCGATGTTCATTCGCAAAAATTACTTGCCAATTTGTATTATTCCCACACTAGGTCAGCCAAACTTTAGTGTTTACAGAAATATTGTAAGTAAAGTAATCCGAGCGCTATAACTAGAGTAGGGGAATCAGGGAAAATGGAGGAGCCTCGCTTAGAAAAAGCGAGAAACGTTGCAATAAATATTTTCCTTTCGAACAGGATTCGAAACCTGACACTCCAACCGATTTTTGGGACCTGCCGACACATTTAGTTTTTTTCAGTGTAGTATAGCAAATATCGAGAATGTGCGAGTATGTCTGGAACATGGCGTCTCGTCCGAAAGAGCCCGAAAATTTGCAATAAGGACTTGTTGATATAGAGTAGAGACGGTTGTATGATCGCGTGTAATTTTTCTATTAGCTGACGGCAAAGAGTAACTGTAGAAACTGACATGTATATCTTTGTCTCCTCTTTAAGTGTTAAGACTGAATCGAATGTTGATTATGCGATGCACGTTCGATCGAGAAGAAGTACTACAAGTATGTACGTTGAAAGAAATTTCTAGAAATGCCGAATATTCTGATCTCGCTTTGCGTTCTTGCGTTTACTATTCGAATCGTTGCGAAGAATTGCTCGTTTAAAAATAAGTCGCCGACGAAGCTCAGAAGGAAATCGATTCTACAAACTTTCCCGATGGCCAGTTCATTATTTCTCGTGCGTAAATATTTATTTTCATTCGAGTTGAATCGGCCGAATCAAATTACTTGTATAAAAATCGATGTTCCTCGACACGATTTTCGCGCAACATTTTTAAACAACGAACTAAATCTTCGTGGGCTTAGTTCTGGGATGAACAGAAACCAGTTGCGTGCGTTCGAACCGACCAGTATCGGTTTCTATAATCTTTTATCGTTTATGTGTCTTAATTTATTCGACTCCACGATCGCGCGAAATCTATGTATCTACTTGTGCGAAACTATAACAAACTCTTCGACTGTTCGCTGGGAGTTTGCGAGAACGACTTGTCGATCAATCGACGGAGCCAAAGCTTTCCCGTGGGATCTTTACGCGATTGATATTCGAAATTGATTTTCGTTCGGCGGTATCTCGACCCTTTTGTGGTATCGCACAGTATACGGTGCACAGTTTTGGTTCCCAATGCTAACACAAGTATCTTGTATCTTATCTGCCCGTATCTAAGCGTTTTGCCCCGAGAAACTTCGATTGAATAGAATTTTACGACGAGTGGTACGACGGAAAACTGCCAAATTGTATCCATTGTGTGACGAACTGCCAATTTCGTACTCAGGAAGCTGCGTAATTGGGCAGGAGAACGAGTCCGATGATTCTGAACGATGTGATACGCTTGCCACATCGGCATTTCGAGTGTGCCAATAATCCTTTTTTGTATTTTTGTACATATTTATCCGTAGACGTACAGCGCCGACCATGATCGTTCGAAAAACGCATCGTGACACTTGTAGAATTAAATGATCTCACACTGCGAGCCTGAAAATCAACACTTTGACTGCGATGTCAAGCATATGTCACAGTTCTTTTTATAAATCTAGAGAATCGATTTTTTATTGCAATTCATAAAGTAAATGAAACTTGTTTGCAAGGATAGAAAAATAATGATCATTAGACTGCGGATCTTTATGCACTTGTGGCTTCTGAAAATTTCCAAAAAATGCCGGAATATATCCTTCGACAGAATTTAGTCAAATTTCGATAAATTTCAGACCCACAAAGGCTACTACCACTGAAAATAATATTTTAAAATAATATTTTATAAACTTCCGCAGTCTAATGATCATAATGAACACTTTCTACATAACTATTCGCATGGAACTTTATATGACTCCAATATAAATAAATTTCTATTGAATAGAATAACTACTTCGATGCAAAATGAATATTTGCTAGTGTACTCGACACCTTTGTTTATGCTTGAAACGCTAAATTTAAAGTATCGAGACTGTAAATATCATATGCGAGTAATTAAACGAGTAACTGTGATTTTATGTATGCTTTCGTGGCAGTATTCTACCTCGAAAAAAAGCAATTTTTAACAATAGCATTTATGCTTGCCGGTAAAAGAGTGATAAAGTGAAAAACCTCTGTCGTTCGCAGGATTATGGTCGAAACTGTAGAGATAAGCGTTAGTTTTAAAGAATAGGTGCTGCGGTATGCCAAGTCAGAGATATTCCTGTACAAAACGTAGAAAAATGTCGACCGATATAATGTACAAACCGCGGGCGTTACGAGCACAATAAACCGATTGATACACGACCTGGTTGTTTTCCTTCACGTTCGAAACCTCTCCAGTCTCATTTCCATGGAAGCCACGGGAGCGATCCTTTTGGGCCAGCTATTTCTGGCGATTCTTCCACCACGGGTGTGGCAACGTGAGCATCCACGGGGAGAATGAAAGAGTTTTTGTTTTCTCGGAAATCGTTCATCAAACCGTGAGATATCGTCTCGTAAACGACTCTTGTAATTCGTGCGGCCTGCACCGGCGACGTCGAGTGACAAAATTAATGGCGCCACCCTGACGTCTTGTTTAAAATGACGGATGAGTACACGACTAATTCTCTGGTATCCCTTGCTGCCTCTGTTTCGTGTGTAATCGGATACACCGACGACAAAACACAGCGGGTTTGAAAGGAATCTCGAAATTATCTCCGTAACGAGGACGAGTGAATTTCGCTTGCTACTAAAATGGGAAGAGGAGATGCAGCAAGATGTCGGAGCCCCGTTTCTTCTTCTAAATTGCCGGTGACAATCTCTGCGAAATAATCATAGTGTTCCTGCATTGAATAATACAAAATTTTGTCTTGAAAAATAAATGTTAACACTGTGAAATGATCATTTATTCTAACACTAGATTCACGGAGTACCAAAAGCCACCATTTTATATTGATAAAATTAACACGAATATAATAAATCAAATTTTGTGCGATTTTTATTATAACATAGGTCCCAAGAAATAAATTGATTGAGTTCCTGCGTTGAATAATAAAAAATTGTGCCGTGAAAAATAAATATTAACATGGTGAAATGATCATTTCTTCTAACACTAGATTGACGGAGTACCAAAAGCAACCATTCTATATTGATAAAAGTAACACGAATATAATGAATCAAATTTTGTGCGATCTCTATTATAACATAGGTCCCAAGAAATAATTTGATTGAGTTCCTGCATTAAATAATAAAAAATTGTGCCGTGAAAAATAAATGTTAACACTGTGAAATGATCATTTATTCTAACACTAGATTGCCGGAGTGTACCAAAAGCCACTATTTTATATTCATAGAAGTAACACAAATATATTTCATCAAATTTCGTGCGATTTTTATTATAACATAGGTCCCAAGAAATAAATTGATTTAGTTCCTGCGTTGAATAATAAAAAATTGTGCCGTGAAAAATAAATATTAATATGATGAAATGATCATTTCTTCTAACACTAGATTTATGGAGTACCTTATATTGATAAAACTAACGTGAATATATTGAATCCAGTTTTGTGCGATTTTTATTATTGAACAATGTCTCATGAATGTATCCGTATATAAACGCGAATTAAACAATTTTGAACCTGTCGTTTTGGAAACTATTGCAAGGGTTCAAGGACAATTTTGTGCGTTTTTCGTTCCTGAAATATATAATGTGGGTTTGGCCGAGCACTTTCGTTTTTTGTGAAACGTGAACACGGTTAGACATGGTACATTAACCACTCCGTTTCCTACGCTCCATCAGCAGTAAATGTGGAAGCCAGACGTGCCTGTAGTTCCCGGGAAACCGGACATTGAGTATGTGTTAGGTTGCCGGAAAAGTTTTAAACCTTTTTGAGCTCGCGGAAGCCGCAAGACATTCTACACCGACGAAATAATGACGGTACCCATAAGCCCACGATGTGGCGGAAGAGCAAAGGAGAATATTTTATTTAGACTCTTTTCAAAGCTTTTTTAATATAATCACACTAGGCAGCCTTTTTTATGCATTTATCACAAAAATGAGTAAGCGTAATCTATTGGATTGTCAAGAAAGTAATTTCGGTATTTTAAGGTGAAATAAAACCGAATTTCTTTATTCAATCGATGCACTTTAATCAACAAGATATTTTCTTATTTATCCTTTTTTCTACAAGATCATCGAACAAAAGAGAAAATGTCTTATTCATTAAAGTTCATTGCTTGAATAAAAAAAATTGGGTTGACAAGAAATTACTTTCTTGCCAATAAAACAGGAAAAACGTTAGGAAAATTTAAATATATTGTTATATTGCTTTCAATCTATTAAACATATTAAGAGGGAAAATAATTTTCTATTTTACTCCAGTTTGTTGCAATCCAGTTAAACAACTTTTATTTTGCATAAAGATCCGATGTCTGATAATCACTTGTAAATTTTCACAATTTATTAGGCAAATATTATATCACAAATTAATTGAAAATATCCGAGTCTTAAATTCTGCAGTTATTTCTGCAGTAGACATGAAAGTCTCTTTCACATGTATGAAAAATTAAACATTCTAGTTCTAGTAAAATGAAGAAATTAATTTGTATCGAGTTTATTAGAGACAATGTTGCAGCGTTCTTTTAATGCAACGTCGAAAGACTTGCGTAACACGATTTCCTTCGGTTGACGGATAATTCCTTGCATCACGGAGTTGTTTTCTAATTAGACGGTTATCCTTCGCACGACAATTTCAAAGTGTAACCAACGTCGCAAGTCGTGTAAAAAGGAACATACTATGTTATTCAAAATGAAAGGAGAAATAATTTTAAGAGTGGTATAATTGAATGAATATCAAATATAATTACCTTAATTTTCTGTTTCTTTAATCGTGCCGCTTCTTGATTAACAGGGAATAAGGCTGGAATAATAATTAGAGGGGTTTACAAGAGATTGATTTAAGGGTATTAAGATTAGGAGGCAACGCCGTCACACATGACGTTATTAAAGTCGGATTAAACGAGTGCGATGATTGAGAAATCGATTACTGCAGCCGTCGAGGGTCGAATAGATGCGCGAACAGTTTTAATGAATTTCAATGAGCTTCCACGACCCTCCGTTTGCTCAGAGGTTTAGGCAAACGTTGAACGTAAACGAGGGAATGCAAAATTGCTCAAGCCCCTTGCGTACGGCAACGATGGCGTTTCAACAGGGTGCATTTCAGAGTAGTTAGTCGTTGTTTCCCGCGTCGAAAGAGCAACATCACATCAATTACGGCTCCGCTCCGATTTTCTCAGCTCATTCATCATCGAATCTCATCCTGGCAAAAGCAATGAACATTTTACGTTGCATCTGCTTGCCAGGCGACCTTTATCTTCATTTCTAATTCGATTTCTTTCGATCTGCAATCGAAACTCTTCAAATCAACTACTATAAAAAATTAAAGTTACAGGCTAATTTATAAAATTAGTAAGACATGTCATATTTATTTAGTGGTTAATTCCTTTATGCTCAACTGTATCAGAAAGCATAATACATTTTACTCGTTAGTCAATGCATACGGTTTATACTTGCCATTATACTTGCACCGTTATACTTGCTATTTCAACATTCTATGGAATTCATTTGAAATGTCTCGAAACAAGAAATATGTGACATAGACCACTTTCACAACAATGGGTACATATAATGTCACGAAAAATAAATCTGAAATGCAAATGAAGAAATGAAATCGTACCGAACAATTATCAACGGATAAAGGAAAATCTGATCGAAGCAGCGTTGATTATTCCATCATATTTCAATCTACACACAATGGCCGACACTCCCATTCGCTTCTAATTGCCCGTAATACCAAAATGCTCGATGCTGGCCGAGATCGCGCGGCAGATACGTCTTCAGGAAGCAATTAAGAACAGCTATTGGGATTTTTTTCTAGGACTCCACGCGAGCCCGACTTCCTTCTGTTTTATATTCCGTCAGTTTGCAGAGGTCGTTGTAATTTTCTTACGCGTGCTGTACGGCAATCATTGTCATTACTGTACTACACACATCCTGTCCCAATGCTCATCCGTTTCTCCAACCAGTTCCTTTGCACGACAGTCAATCTTCCTCGCGACAAAAGACTATACCCCCTGCGAGCAAACAATGGAGGAACGGATGAGAGGTATCATTGTCGCAATTCTTCTCATGGTTTACTCGCCGAAAAATTTTGTTTCCTGCGCGGACATCTCCTCGCAGATCAGCCTCGAGACGAACGAACGTGATCGGAACTTCGACGACCTCGAATCGAAGGATGTCGTGGATTTCAACAAAATCAACAGCCAGTCTGAATTCAGTTATTTACTCGGAGAGCTGAGGAAACGGACCAGCGATATTGCACGAGTGAGTCAATATTTATTCCCTCTAGCTGGAATTTATTTATTGTTTTTGTAGAAACGAAACTGATTCAGGAGTTCGAGAATCTGCTGGCGAAACTGTGAATTTTAATTGTAATTTGCACTGTGGGTCTTTAAAGCGGTAGACTCGTTCCCAGGATTGCAAGGGTGCGGGGTTCGCTTTCTCATTTCTTGATAATACAAAAATGGGGTTTTTCAGTTGTCAAAAACGCTAGATAAAAGATCGGTCTAGGGCGCTACCGCCTTCAAAAGTCCTATGTTTTCGTTTACGAGGCGTAATTTGCATTATTCGGCAGGGAAATTTGCATTTTCATAACTACATGCTGCCGAATAATACAAATTAAGCCTTGTAAACGAAAAAATAGGACTTTTGAGGACGATAGCGTCCTAGATCGATCTTTTATCCAGCATTTTTACTACTGAAAAACCCCATTTTAGTATTATCGAGAAATGAGATCGCGATTCCCGCATCCTTGTAATCCTGGAAAAAGGAATCTACTCCCTTACATCAATATCTTGTTCAGTTTTGTGATAGATCACTGTTGAAGTGGTTCGTTTTCTGTAAATTGTTACCAAATGGCTAATAAAATGGTCCATTCAGTATGATTATTCAAAAAATCAATAAACTGGTACATTCTGTATAATTTTTCAAAAAATCAATAAAATGGTCCATTCTGCATAATTTTTCAAAAAATCAATCAAATGGTCCATTCTGTATGATTTTTCGAAAAATCAATAAAATGCTTAATTTTACGTAATTTTTAATGAAATAGCTAAACTGGTTCTTAATGATAAATCCCAATAAAATCAGTTTAAACGGTTTAAAGTGTGTCAGGATTAAAGAGACCAATCTTGTTAGAGAGTACTTACATCTTGTAATAACTTGTAAAGGAAACTTTCTATCAATGCTTCACATTGAAACATTCTTGTAAATTCTAATCTTATGGCGAACGAAACAATGAAGCAGGTACGGCCGCAAGGTACATGTATATACATTACTCATAACAAACATTTACCACGAATTCTACCATCGACATTTATAGTTCGGCAAACTGCTGAACTTTCCAGCACGTCAGAACATTCTTTATTCCTATTTGACGGTCGAGATCATAAAACCTCTGGTTGGTTATGGATTTACAGGAACCTCGGCGCAACGTCATAAATTCAGAGACATAAATTGATCACGCGCGCACACGCACGCACATACACGCGTATCTGACAGTAGAACTCTTCGAGGTCGTTACGCGTAAAACACTTTTTATGACACGAGTAAATGGTAAAAGTGTAGGATCACGAATTTATTGACATATTCTTACTGTATTTCTCTCTCCGACAAGATCATAATTGAATTTAAGAAATTGCTGTGGTCAAAACTCGTAATACGAAATATATTTGTGGGAAAGATAAAGCACAGTAATATGTTCACATTTACTCAGGAACTCGGACGATGTATAAAAACATGGAATATGTGTTTAAGTATGATTACATTATGTAGGGAAATCAATTTTCAAAAATAACAAATTTATTTTGTAATATAATGTACATTTTAATTATTCCCTCGGGTATCGATTATCCATCGGGCCTTAATTTATCCGGGCTGTGTGTCTCCCCATCAAGCCGGTTAATCGAGGTCCTATTGTATTTGTTTTCTAATTTAAAAATTAAACATCTCTTCCGACGTCGAATATTTCCATTCCCTATGGTCTTTTAAATTCTATGGACATGGAATTGGTATAATATGTATACCTCATACAATACCTAAATGAATAATAAATGAATCTAAACAATATTTTGAATAATGATACAGCGATTTTTTGTGACGCCTCAATCTCACCATTCGAGTACAAATGGTTAATATGCGAAACATGTTTCCAGGGGGACCGGTCGAAGTTGTCGGAGATAATAAACAATGTCCAGATTATTATCGACGGGAAGGAAATAAAACCAAGGATGGACGGTTGTGAAAATAGTGTTTGCAAAGTGTCAATGTCGTCGACCCGTGATGACGAGGGTAACGTCATAACCGACGTGCACCTCAGAATAATAACGAAGCCTGAGATCGATTCTAAGGTCAATGAAATTCCGGTTGTCGATGGCGTTCGAGGCGTAGAAGGTCCGCACGATCACCCTGTCGTATCCTCAAGACCGACGACATACTTGCGTAACGATATTCCGCAGGTAATTCATAACATCCTTTACACAGCCATAAAAGTAACGAGAACGTAATTATTCAGGCCATTATCAAGTTTGATCGTAACTGCAGCGTGGATTTTATACATTTACGATAGAAATAAACGTGAACGCACGAAATAGTATAAATGGAGAAGATTTTAAATGGATAGATGTTACAATTCCTTTTGACTCGCAGTAACTCCCATTTAAAAAAATGATTACTTTTTAAATATTCGACTATACGATGTGAACTTTCTTGAGAAACTACAGCAATTTGTTTACTACACGATGCGAAGAGATATTTTTTCAAAAATTGAACAACTTTTTAATGTAGGCCTATATTGAAAATTTAAAAAATACGTTTTGTAAACCTGTGCCAATTATACGCATTGCGAAAGTTTCATCGAAATCCTTAGATTTATTGCAGTTAGAGGCCGAAAATCGTGAAAAACTGCAACTTTTATCATCTCTGAACGTTTGTAGTTCATCGCCACGTCAACCAATTTTGGTGCTTTCTAAATTTTCCGCATAAGCCCACTTAAAAAAGTGGTAAAATACAGCTTCCAGTATTTTCTCTGTAAAGGCGGTTCGGATCCCACCGTAATAAACAGTAGGTCCCGCTGAAAAGGCGATAGGGAGAGTGGAAAGAAAGGGAGAGATTGGTAAATGGATTTGAAACCCTGAGGGGACCAAAGAATCATACCCCCCAGTATTTTCTCTGTAATTCCGACAGCTTGCAATTTTCTTCAAAAATTTGTTTCACGTTGTGTAGAAAACCAATTCTTTAAACTTCTCGAAAAAAGTTCAAATCGTATGGTGCAATGTTAAAATACTTATCGTCTTTTTAAGAGTGTCCGAATATTAGTGGGACTCACTATAAATAAAATAAGAAAATTAATTACTGCTAATATTGCCACATAAAATTCGATTTTCATTGGTAATAGCAATGATAGATCCGAAATAAATAAAAATCGTACTAAATTCTGTTGCTCCAGCATTTTTTCAACATTTTTTCAACATTTTTATAACCCATAAATGCATAAATATTCGCAGTCTAATTTACAGATTCGAGCTCGTTTCCAAGGCGACGAGACTTTTGCTGTTAATGAGATGAGAAATTTAATTGTTACAGATTCAAACTCGTTTCCAAGACGGCGAACCTTGGCGTCAAGGTGGAGGAACCTTTCAGAGGCCACAAATTATGTGGCGTTACTACCATGTTCCGGTGCAATTTACTGGGAGACTATTTCCACAATATGGCGGCCGGCCAGCTGCTGTGCCCGTCGTTGACGATAAGATAGAGCCACCACTTAGCAAGACTCAAAGGAGCAATAAATAAAACCCCATTGATCTCGGTTATAGTACTCTGTTCTTGTAAATACTATTGCCAAGTTCAATAAAACAGAGATCATACGTAGACAGCGGATTTAATGTATTTATGCAATAAACGAGAAGCTGTAGTTTAAAAATACTATTATATTATTTTCAACTTCTTGAACGTATCACAAAAGAAGTTTGTTGCAATTGGGGTACAACATTTTTATTTCGCATAAAGATCCGCTGTCTAGTCATATATATGACAAGAACGAATTTGTAAACTATTTAAATAAATTCTAATTTCTGATAATATTACTTAGTACATTATTTTCTATAAAAACTGCAACACAACCAAAGTAAAAAGATTTAAAATAAGTCGATGCGTAATATTTCCATTTTTAATAACAAGAAATTAATCGGTTGGACATTATATTTTTATTGTCGACAATTTCTTGTATGTAACAGTTCAGAATTATTTTTATTCCGACTGAAAATCATGTCACCAACCCTTTTTCTTTTTATTATGAATTTTCATACACAACGTACAAGAATCGTCTCGTAACATAAAATTACCTAACGATCTCTTTGTTTTACCTAGATCCGTGATCTTTTCGTTTAAGACGGTAGATAATTCTTTCTATATTGTGAAAAAACAATAGCGTACGATTTTAGTTCTTTTCTTTTAAGACGGTAGATAATTTTTTCTATATTGTGAAAAAACAATAGCGTACGATTTTAGGTGCTCGACGGTTCGAGTTTCGTTTAAATAGATGAGTATTTCTATGGCATTAAAGCAAGTATATTTGACAAGTAAAGTATTCAAGGTATTGTTTGTGACCCTGAGTTACAAAGAATCTCGGTTCAGAGAGGATAAAAGAGAATAAAAGCAGTTGCTTATCGAACGCAACACGCGACGCGTCGCGACGGTTTGGCAAAAACGGTTAATTAGTGTTACACAGTCGAAGGTGTTTAATCTTCGACGGTGCGGAAAGTGATTTTTCCATTGTCGTTGACGCCGGTCGTCGATATTTTATGAGACACCGGTTTGCCATCTGGACCAACCACGGTCTTCGAACTCGAGCTGGAGAATACTCCGAAATTGCCTCCAGTGGGTGGTGCAATGTCTTCAGCGAATCTGGACTGAACTCCCGGTGCAACCTGCAAAATCAAACATTGTTATCGACAAATAAACTGTGACTAACCTCAGCATCATTAGTAGAATCATTGATTAATATAATCATCTAATGATTAACATCCCTGTTTTGTAAATTCTGCGAGTAACGAACTAACTGTGTGGATATGTGCGGTGAGAATGAGAAAGAAGAATGAGTAGACAGCGGACTGTATGCATTTATAAGAAAAATGAGTGGGTGTAATTTGAAACAGTCGAAACGTTAGAAGAATTTAAAAATACAGTTATTTTATGTTCAACTTATTAAAAATATCAACAAAGAATATAAATTTCTATATCGCTTCAGTTTATTGTAATTCAGGAAGGAAATTTTTATTTTGCATGATGATCCTCTGTCTAATAATGAGTGAGAATGAAAATGTATGAAGTGAATTTACGTTTAATGAGTAGACAGCGGACTATATGCATTTATAAGAAAAATGAGTGGGTGTAATTTGAAACAGTCGAAACGTTAGAAGAATTTACAAATACAGTTATTTTATTTTCTACTTATTAAAAATATCAACAAAGAATATAAATTTCTATATCGCTTGAGTTTGTTGCAATTCAGGTAGGAAATTGTTATTTTGCATGATGATCCTCCGTCTAATAATGAGTGAGAATGAAAATGTATGAAGTGAATTTACGTTTAATGAGTAGACAGCGGACTATATGCATTTATAAGAAAAATGAGTGGGTGTAATTTGAAACAGTCGAAACGTTAGAAGAATTTAAAAATACAGTTATTTTATGTTCAACTTATTAAAAATATCAACAAAGAATATAAATTTCTATATCGCTTGAGTTTGTTGCAATTCAGGTAGGAAATTGTTATTTTGCATGATGATCCTCTGTATAATAATGAGTGAGAAGGAAAATGTATGAAGTGAATTTACGGCGGATGAGTAGACTGCGGATGTTTATGCAATTTGCAATTTTTGTAGACGAATTATAAGCAAGTGGGACTAAATAAAATCCTATTTTCATTGGTAATAGCATTTGTAGATCCAAAACAATTAAAAATCGTACTAAATTCTGTCGTATTTTATATCCTAGCATTTTTTTTAAATCTTCAAGAGCCATAATTGCATACAGATTCGCAGCCTGGTAATAAGAATGAAAAGAAACATAACGAGTGAGTGGCAAAATGTGTGAAGTGAATTCGATTGAACGAGATAAAGAAACGAGTGTGCATGAGGGGTCGTTTTTGTTTATAAAAATTGGTCAGTCGTTGATTGAACACCGTTTGCATTTACATCTAATATGTTTTGTAAAAGTATGTGGTTCGTTTATAAACATTAATAATTGCATCCACTACTTGAGCATCAAAGGAATCTTAATGATAAAAATAATTGCACTGGTAGAATATTGATATCACATACCGGATTAATTGCGCCAGCTTGATAGCCACCCTGAGGTCCCAGACTAATGCTGGAAACAGCAGAGTGACCGCCAGGTTGTCCTGAATAACCATCAGTGCCTATGCGATTGGCAGTCTCGAAGAGCCTGTTAAACATGTAATTGTTACAATATATTTACAAACGTACACTGCAGCAATGCATTGCGCATGGTAACAATGGAAAAGTATAATTAATTAAATTGGTAATGCTTTCGGCGCAAGGGTTCGATCGTTTGTTACTAATTTACACACCCATTTTGCAAATTACTCAAGCAATTCCGGCGTTTTGATCTACATTTAGATCATCTTCAAAGGTTACTAGAATTGCGCCGAAAGCATTAACAATTTTAAGTAAGTAAGAAGAAGTAAGAGAAAGAATTATACGAATAATTCAATGAAACCAATAAATCGATCATTTCGTACAAATATAAATCAATAATCAATTCAACGAAATGTATTTATAGGTTTTGCACTCCGAATTCATCCTTTCGCAAGTGAATTTGAAATGCAAAACCTGTATCAGCTACAATGTTTGTCTTATTTGTGTCTTATTGTCTTATTTTGCCGGGAGGACCCACTGCTTTTTCACTCACTGTTGTTGCTGTTTCTGGAACTGGTTTTGCCACTGCCTGAAATAGTCGTCCATTTGCCTTTGGAAATTTTCCGGAGCGAATCCAGGGAACGCGAAAGAACTAGGATCCGGGAATGAGTTGCCTGTAAACATCGAAACACGTGTGAACAATATCAAAAATCCACAAATCCGCCCGGGGGCGAACTAAACAATTCATGCAAGCCTACGCGAAATTCTCAAGTATGCCAAATGAACGTTTCAAACCTTCAATACCCACAGTTACAGAGCAGTCCAACATTTGATATGCGGTTTAAATGTTATTTCGAATAACGTCGTGAAAAGTCATTCGACTGAATTGTTTGCTAACAGAACACAGAAATTCAACGAGCATGGGATCTTCAAGTTCCCTGAAAAATCGCCAACCACCGTAGAACAAAATGTCACAAAACTTCTTCTAAACGGTCAAAAAATTCTCTTTCATTATTTCCTTGAGAAAACGAAATGACTTTCCGAACTACCTAGCAATTGGACATACTCGTAATTTCGACACATGCACGTCAGTCTAAGGTCACTCAACTTCGCCAATCTCGAATCGACAATACAAAAATCAATTTTGACAGACAACTAGCTCTAGTATCCCGCGAGAATCGTGGCTTGCTCGTAATCCTACTCTAAAGCGAATTTCCACTGAACAACGTTTATCAATTTTCCTGAACGCAGATCATCGTAGCATGCATGATCCGCCGGATTCTATCTTGACGATGGGATCCGATCCGCCCGATACAATCTTCAGGATCATTACCTACTCCGCTGTAACTAAATCCTCCAGCGTTACCTATGTACGGTATATATCCAGCATTCGGTACGTATCCAGAATTCGGCATATAGCCGGAGTTCGAATTGGCGGTGTTAGGTGTATTGTCGACGAAAGCTCCTCGATCAGCTAGGGAGGGTTGTTTGGTGCCGAAGCTTGAACCAGCTCCGAATCCTCCAGCGAAACTTCCAGCCGATGAACCTCCAGCGAAACTTCCAGTCGATGGACCTCCTCGATTAGCTAGGGATGGTTGTTTGGTGCCGTAGCCTGAACCAGGTCCGAATCCTCCAGTGAAAGTTCCAGTCGATGAACCTCCAGGGAAACTTCCAGTCGAGGAAGCTCCAGCCGAGGCGAAGGACGCAGCCGCTCCTTGTCCATTGTGGGTCCCGGTCCAGGCGTAATTGTTAGGACCTGGGATAGAGTTGAAAGAAGGATCACCGTAAGGGTTGTAAGGCGACGAGTAGGTTGAAGGGATGTTAAACTGGGGCGGTTGCAATTGTCCGTTCGGAGGCAGGGGAGAATCGGAAGGTGCAGGCTTCATCTGAGGCTTCTTCGCTTGAGCAGGCTCCTCGGAATCGATACGAGAACCAAGTCCAACCTTCGGAGTCGTCGACTTCTGCTCGTCCGATGTCTCAGAGTCGGTTGGCTCCGTTGACTCGGGTGCAGATGTCGTAGGATCTGCTTTCGGAGGTGCGGGTTTAGCAGCGGGATTCGTTGAACTTCCACCAGGTGTGGGACGGGTCGGATTCGGCGGGTTTGATTTGGTCGTGGGATTAGGCTTCTTTGGGGAGGCGTTCGCGGAAGCTGTGCTCGGTGCAGAGGCAGTTGTCGAGTCCTTGGGCTTAGGCGTTGCGGTGCTTTCAGCGGTGCTCGAACTCTCGAAGATCGATTGCCGTTTCGCCCTCGGCGTTTCGACGAACTCCCTGCCAGCCGTGATATCGCTTTCTTGCGAGCCGCCTTCCCCGACGAACAGAAACAGAACACCAATAGTCGTTTGGTTAATTGTTCCCAGCAATACGCGCCGCTATGTTTGCTGCTCGACGTTATTCCCCGCATGCTTTCCTAGGAAGGCAGCGTCGCTTTGCTCTAGCTACCATTCGAGACTGTCTCACATTTTAGATACACCACTGGCGGCGAACACCAGAATGGCAGGGCTTCAATGAAACTGGAAACTTTTCGAAGTAAATGTTGTTTTGTAAACTTGAAACTTTTAACCCTTTGCACACGAAAACTAAACAGTTCTTCAGACCTAGAATATTTCGATTCTATTCCCGAAAATGGAAACTTTTCCCATTCTCGAGAAAGTAAAGATTTATAACTGGTTTCTTAGAACAGAAAAGTTCAAAGTCAAAAAATTACCGTTACATCGGGAAATGAAAATTTTAAGTTTTGCTCCAAGCCCTGCCTAAATGTTTCGGCAATTTTCTTGACTACCTGCTATGGTCATGAATAGACAGCGGATCTTTATGAAAGTAGTTGTGACAGTCTCCAATGCTCAACAGACCTACAGCTTCGCCGAAAACGCATGCGTGTGAGAAGGAAAGTTTTAAAACACGTTGGATAAAGTAGACAGACGCGAGGTTTACTTTTCTTCTTCGCTTCCGAGACGGGTTCCATGTAGCTTTATTGAATTAGGAGGAAACAGTGACCGTGTCGCCGAATAAACATGCAAGAACGTTCTCGTCGTGAAACTACTCTACACACACACACACATACACACACTGAACCGCTGATTTCTCCGCGAGGACACATTAGGATTCCCCAGTAGCCCAGCAAAGTAGAATGAAAGTCGTGGACGTTGTTAGCCATTGGTAAACAGAAATATGATGGAAAATTTCGTTCTTCTGTGGAACATCAATTTGAAAGTTGTTCAAAAAGACTGTATACATGTATGTATTGTATGCTGCAGTAAATCTGCAGTACACTGTAATTTTAAACAATTTATTCATCGCTTCATATGGGAGTCTACTGTATTAACACTTCACGGAAAATATCGAATTCTTAACTGTCTTTCATTCCAGTCGTCATAAATTGATACGATCTAGTTAATTAAATTGGTTTCTGGAGGAATTGGCGAATAAATGACCGGGCAATATATTGTTTACATTATTAAACATGTTGTTGTCTAATCAATTACTTCACATTTCAGTATTCTAAGAGATAAAATGAAAAAAAATTATATACACTGGTGGAATTAATTCTGGACACTTTAAAAATATTCTTTATTTCGTATTTGTGCAGAAAATGTATATTCTGCTGTGCTAAATTGATACCGTAATGTTATTATTGTAATCTTATAGATTATGTTTGTACTTAATATTTTCATATTATTTGGTTCGTAACTGTTTACAAATTTTAATTTTAAAAATTCTGAACTGTGTTATTTTTATTTTCGCGCCTGGCAACACGAAACGTCCCATGGTGTGAAATAGCCAATCACAGGATGCGTGAGTTCATTATAACAATCAATCAGGAAGGCCTTGACGGTCTTTACAAACAGTTTCATCATTCTTTTGTCAGGCATTGTGTTTTCAGATGTGAATACCTTAGTAAAGTTTTTAAAAAGTGTGAATAACCACTAATTTGGCTTTGAATATCTCGAAACGTGTTGAAATTTGAATCTTTTTTGTATATTAAAAATATGACTGTAAATAGTCTTCTTATTGATTTTTTTTTATAAAATATGAATAAATTAAAATTCATCAATTTTTAATATATATAAAATCTTATTAAATTAAAGATATTTTACTTCTTCAACAATAATTATTGCAGTACCAACAGGTACTATAATTTTTAGTTAACCAGCTACCTATTGTGGGTCTAAAATTAAATTAAATCCTTCTATCATTTGATCCTTATAATAAATATATAAGGATTTATCTTCTTATTTACAATATATATATTAAATAATTTATGTTTATATTAAATAAATGGGAAATTTAAGTAAAAATTGAAAAGTGTCCAGAATTAATTCCACTGGCGTACAATGGAA
Source organism: Lasioglossum figueresi (assembly GCA_028455805.1). Taxonomy (NCBI): domain Eukaryota; kingdom Metazoa; phylum Arthropoda; class Insecta; order Hymenoptera; family Halictidae; genus Lasioglossum; species Lasioglossum figueresi. The sequence goes on along the minus strand of CM052192.1, from coordinate 10,870,880 downwards.
TTATTCTGCGTCGGAAGAAATCATTTACGCGAAATCAAAACTGAAGAGTACGTTCGAAAAATCAATAATATCTTATCAAACATTTTCTCGTTTCCATTGAAATTACATGAACTGTTTTTACTAATTATGTAACTACGACGTTCACAGAAAGTGTAAACAGTGTGCATTCGATATAGCAGAAAGATTTCAAGCACTCGGCTTCGTTGTCGCCGAGTGCACGAGGAGAACTCGAACAAAAAGGAAGCCGAAGGATAGTATCTTGGCAAGGGTCAAGGTCGAGAACGAAACGAGGTCACGGTTTAATAATCTCGCAAAGAATTATCGCCGCTTGTTGATCGGAACATGCATTACGTTTCACACATAGAATCGGGAGAAGCTGTAGAGACGACCAGTTAATATGACATACGTGAGAGAATATCGATTATACCGATTTGCTAGTTTGCATGCACCAACTCGTTATAGAATCACGTGCATTTGTATAGTTTGTGCCGATCTTACGGAAACGTGACATGCGGACAGAATTGATTATCTGCTGACACTTTTATTGACACTTTGTCGCATTCAATCATCCGAAAAGTCCCATAAACGCTTCCGGTTTTCCTTTATTTCATTCGAATCAAATAAATCTTGATTAATCGATCAGAAAATCTATATTCAATTAGTCGTTGAAGTCTAGCGGATTCTATGCATTTATGACTAAACAGCGAATTTTATGCGTTCATGACAAAAATGAGTAGGTGTTGTTTAGAACAGTAAAAACATTAGAAGAATTTAAAAATCCTGTTATATTATTGTCAACCAATTTAATCATATTTAGGGAGTAGGAAGGAATTTGGCCTTGACGAATCGATGAGTTGCGTGGTACACCACACACCGCTAGACGCATGTACGTACACGAGAATTGCAAGAGTCCTGTATTTACAAAATAGCGTCTCGCTTATGCATATTGGGGACCTCTCCATAGTCGCAATCGCTAGATCAAGAGAGAAAATAAATTTCTATTTCACTTCAGTTTGTTTAGTATTCTTGCATTTATGACTAAACAGCGGATTTTATGCAGTTATGACAGAAATGAGTAGGTGTAGATTAAAAAAGTAAAAAAAATTGGAAGAATTTTAAAATAAATGTCAAAAATAATAATATTGTTAGAAATAAATAAATGTCTATTTCACTCCAGTTCGTTACAATTATGGTAGAAAATTTTTATTTTTCATAAAGATCCGCTGTCTACTTATGACAAAAGTGAGCAGTTGTAATTTCAAGTAGTAAACACATTACAAATGTTTATGAATACCATTATACCGGTTTCAGCCTACTAAACATATTAAGAAAGAAAATAATTTCCTATTTCACTCCGGTTTGCAGCAGTTCAGGTAGAAAATTTTTATTTTACACAAAGATAAACTTTGTCATGTATAAAAGGCGTGTGCAGATATGTATATTCGTTGTAGCCATTTTCTGATTGATGAATTTTTCAAATGAGAGTACATATGTATTTATCGAAGCGTATCGAGTCTTATGTTTCCCTCGCAATAATAATGACACCGTTCACGCGTGTCTGAATAAATATACAATTTAATCTAACTAAATAAATAAGTAATTTGAAATATTCTTGATAGGTGAAATTGTTTTGCATGATATTGAATTTGACTTGCAAAAGTGTGAATTTCGAGTGCAAAATCTATAATTGAGCAATTCTTGGTAATAATTACGGACATTCTGATATTCTTCGAAGAAGCATTGCCCGAAGCAAAATCACAGTATTTCTCGAGTCGACTTCGACGTAGAATGTAGAATGACGCTCGCTCCTGCCATTGAAGAAACCCGAATATGTAAATACCGATTCAACAGCCTCGAACCTGTTCCCAAATACAAGCATTCCTCGGTATTTGCGTCTCCGTCGAATTCGAGACGCCTACACTTCTCGGATTAACAATAATTTATGAACATTTCACGGCTGCGTCGTCGCCGGTTTCTCAATTATCCTGAAATTTCCGCTTTAAATGCGCGGCCGTTGCGTAACTTATTGTTGGAGATAATTCGTATTATCCTTGGCTTACGCAATGGAGAAGGATTTCATCGGAAATTAATATTCGACCAATTCGACGACAATGGAGAGGCTTCCACGAAGACCTGACCGTAGATATAATTAACCAATCGTGATCGGTCACGCCGACAACGGACTGCCCGATTTGTTAAACTAATGATTTATTCTAAAGCTGCGCGAAGTCAGAATTTTATGTCGACAGTTTGAATTTCATTGACCGAGCTACGTTGAATTTCTACGATTTTCTACGATTTCCTACGATTTCCTACGATATTTGATCATGTTAGACGGAAGTCTACAGTAAATATGCAGAGTCCTCGGCGCAGTCATCAATGATGCACGCGAAAAACAACCGTTAAGTCTACGAGACTCGGAGTGCATTTAAACTTCGGCGAGTTTTCTTTCAGTAAAAGTGTCAGCGTGTTAACGTTTCCAAATCACTTCAACCAACAAATCAATTGGCCAGTTCGACAGTCTGCATCGCACTAATTACCACGCTCAACAATCCCGTGCATCCACGTGTTAATAGCAGAAAGAGATTCGTATATTTGTGCATCGGTGACTGTTACAGTAAAGCGAGCGTGTGTTCGCGTGTGTGTGTTTGTTGAACGACTACTCACTCCTTCGAACTCTGTAGAACGGCACGCGAACATCCGCGAGAGATCCCGCGACGCTGATAATCACGAGTAACGTCAAGATCCTGGTATCCATTATTGTCTGGGAACAGTGGAAACCAGACAACGAAATTTGTCGAGAGAGTTGGTTTTGTCACTACCGAACGCGGGAATTCGAATGGTCCTGACGCTGCCGCTGTTTCTACCGGAATGACTGTCTCAATTGGCACCACCGTCATCTTATATAGCATTCGACGGTACCGGCTTCTTTCCGCACGTGTGAAAAATTGCACGGAAACGCAAAACTGCAGAATTAAAAGCTCCCCGCACGTCACCGGAAACCGAACGTTGCAGTAGCTCCGCCACTAAAATAGTGCGGTACCTATAATTAATCCTTTTTCTACCAATTTCTTCAATATTAGTAATTATAGATAAATTAGTAATTATAGATATATTAAAAATTATAGATATATTAAAAATTATAGATATATTAGTAGATATAGATATACTATAGTAAATGCAGATATATTATAGTAAATATCAATATAACAATATATTTATATTTATCAATATATCAATATATTAGTATATTAATAAATATAAATATATTAGTATATTAGTTAATATCAATATATTAGTAAATTAATAAATATCAATATATTAGTATATTAGTATATTATATCAATATATTAGTAAATATCAATTTATTTTCTTTAGAGTTACAGTGATCAAAACGTCTTTGTACACAAAAATATCGTAGAAGGGGAAAGAAAATGTATATTTTTTGTATGGCTACATTCATTCGAATGCTTAAATATTGATTACAAACGAATCAAATTTTATTTCATCTAAAATGAAACGCGTAACATCGATATTTCTTAGACTTTGTTAAAAATCTTCATCGCGAGTCTGGCTCGTCAAAATACGGCAAGAAGTTAATATTTTAATATATTAATAGATATTAATATATTAGTATATTAATAAATATCAATATATTAGTAAATTAGTAAATATCAATATATTAGTAAATTAGTAAATATCAATATATTAGTATATTATATCAATATATTAGTATATTATATCAATATATTAGTATATTATATCAATATATTAGTAAATATCAATTTATTTTCTTTAGAGTCACAGTGGTTAAAACGTTTTTATACACAAAAATATCGGAGAAGGGGAAAGAAAATGTATATTTTTTGTATGGCTACATTTATTTGAATGCTTAAATATTGATTACAAACGAATCAAATTTGATTTCATCTAAAATGAGTAACATTCATATTTGTTAAGCTTTATTAAAAACCTTCATCACCAGTCTGGCTAATCAAAATACGGCAAACGGTTAATATATTAGTATATTAATAAATATCAATATATTAGTATATTAGTAAATATCAATAAATATCAATATATTAGTATATTAGTAAATATCAATAAATAGTACAATTCGTGATCCTCGTAATTAATCATTCGTAACTTCGTTTTACATCCAAGTTAAAAACGTTGGTAACTGGTGCACTTTGATAAAAGAAACTTGACATCCTTGGATCTACAAATACTTTTGAGGCCACACAACTTGTACATACAACATCCATATGTATGTACTCATTAAGTAAATACTTTTTGTAATCACCCTCTTGAAAACTTTGTGTAGTTATACTTATACTCGATCAGCAAGGTTTTTGTGTTTATATTCACGTTTCCTTACTCGTTGTATATGTTACAAAATAACGATGAACAAGAGTTTCGATCATAGTGCTTGCCTGCGGAGAAAAAATCCTGAACGTTATACCAACGCAAACAACAGTGAATCATTTTGCAAATCGGCTCCTCTTTTCTTTACTTGATAATTGCATGAAAATAACACATGAATGAACTAACATCCACATTGAGCTATAGTTTTTTAAATCGGTTATATTTAATATCGGAAACAAAATCATTCGCAACCACCTTGTATAACAACCCAGTGACCTTGATCTGTATCGTCAGCCAAAATCCAGTTTCGTTCCTCTCGTTCTTGGTACTCTGTAATTTTTATTTTAATAACTTTATGATAACAACGATAACATTTGTTTACTTTACACATCGTAGATGATTACAGCGTGAAGATATTTTGGAGTTAGGTTGTTCGCATAGGAATCTCAGTTCCGTCATCAACCAGTCCAGCCACAGCGTCCACCAATCAGCTTTTACTTATTGGATCATGCGAATGACCGAGACATTCGAAACTGAGCGTAGGCGATCGAAGGATCGACAGATCCATAGGATATTTTATCTTTTTTGTTCCTCCTTCGATTTTTGCAACTCGCGTCGGCTGAAATTGGAAATATTCGCACACTTTACACATTTTAACCAAGAAGACGAACTCGAACAATTCTAAAATTACAACAAAAAATTGGCACTTCATTAATTAAATTTGGAAACATTTCGATACCTTGTATACAAATTCAGAAAGTAAGAAAGGCGCGAAGTCCAATAAATATTGACAAACTGGCAATGTGTTGCAACAGTTTCCAATGTTTTGAATTTGCTCTCTCACCCGGTGATTTCTTCCATTTGCAATTTATCATTCCAGGAACCGTGTGTCATTTCTACTATAAAGAAATAAAATAAATGGATCAGCAAAATTTGTTAACCACATTAAAGTGTGTAATCGAGATTTATTATTATTGTCGCTGATAAAACTATGCATATTTATTGTAAGAGATATATACTTTTATATTATTTATGCATCCTGTTGCAGGTGATAATCGATAAATGATAATCGAGACAGTTCATTCGTCATTTTTTCCAATTAAGAAGAGAACGCATATGCTTCGATGATGAATTATCGATGAATCGATCAGGATCTATCCGCGGTTAGTTGATTATTGGGTTGCAATGAACAAATCACTATGTTCTGCTCCTCCTTTCGTAGAAATCATTGACACTGCGGTTCCTTTGTGTGTTTAACAAAATATCGCGAATTACACCGACGCAGAAATTTCCACAAAGCGTTTTCCTCCTTTGGGAAAACTCCGTAAAAGAACAACGCAATCATTTCTATTCTTTCGTAAACATGTTAAAGACGAGAAAACAGTAAGACAATGAACAAAAAAAGATCCCTTAAAAATTGGTTATACATTTTATATTCTCATATATTTATTTCAATCGCGAATACACAATGATCGCTATAATAAATGAGACAATTTAATATTTTACATATACATTTCTCTGTTGGAAATAAAAATAGCGTACACCTCTCAGCATAGTCAATATTTTCGCAGTGGAATTGTATTTTTAAATGTGCACAAAAGTAGCCGGAATTCACAGTCAATATATCCTTCTGAAAAATTGTCACGATATATGTGCCCATAATGATGAAACTAGTGTAAGTAAGTCTTATATTTCTTGTTCGAGATATTTGGAGGAAAAGGATATTAACACTAAATGAATTCTATAAAGTTACATGTAACAATATTGTACTTGCTAAATAAACCTATCGGTCTAAAGCAATAATGTATAAATAAAGTAATGTTGAAATAACAAGCTCTATCTGACATTGAATTCATTTAGTTTAAAATAATGCCATGTGAAATAACCAGATAAACTCATTTTTCTTAAATTTTCACTTAGATCGCTGTCATAATTATTGTCATTCATCTGCTATTTTTGAGACGCTTCTCTCGATTGCTATGCTTGTGAATGTCGAATAACATTTCCCATCTCCATAAAATGTCTAACCCTCGGACAACGGACGATTTTTATAGCTATATAATTGCAATGCTTAGGACCGTTCACAGATCTAATTAATAATTTTTAAAATTTTAGTTTTGATGATATCTCGTGTAGACATATTACTCTTTCCGATATCCACGAACGTGAAACAGCTATTCAGTTAGTTTAATTGCCACAAATTGAGTACTTGAATGACAAAAATTACTCCATCACTAGGGATGGAATCGAGTACCTCGCAAACAGGTTTGAACTTTGATTGATTAAATTCGAACTCTTTATAAGTACTTCGAAAAACAGAAATAGCACTCCTTAGTATACTCGAACCTATGCCAGACAATTTCGAACCTTTCACATGTACTTTGGTAAACGGAAATAATATTTGCAAGTATATTCGAATCTTGGTCGAACAGGTTCGAAACTTTTATGAACACCTACTATGCAGTTCTGATTTCCAAGATTCGAGTACTACTTGTGAAAGATTCGAATCCTTTCAACATCGAAGTACTTATAAGTATCTTTTCGAAACTTGTAAGTACTCATTCCGAGGTTTGATATCAGTTCGTATAAAATGAATACTTTTCAAATATAATCATTGAGACATTATTGCTTTTAAGAAGTAATCGAAAACCATGAAATGAAACTTGTTTATTGAAATTGACCCGGATTCGTGAGTACGTATCGAACTCGATCCCATCCCTAATTGCAAGTATATTCAAATCTTGGTCGAACAGATTCGAAACTTTTATGAACACCTACTATGCAATTCTGATTACCAAGATTCGAGTACTACTTGTGAAAGATTCGAATCCTTTCAACATCGAAGTACTTATAAGTATCTTTTCGAAACTTGTAAGTAAGTACTCATTCCGAGGTTTGATATCAGTTTGTATAAAATGAATACATTGCAAAAATATAATCATTGAAACATTATTGTTTTTAAGAAGTAATCGAAAACCATGAAATGAAACTTGTTTATTGAAATTGACTCGGATTCGTGAGTACGTATCGAACTCGATCCCATCCCTATCCAGCACAGCACTCGGAGGTTTAAAAGAAAGCCGAAGTCGACAGAAATTTATTAGTCCCACTCTCGGCGAGGACTTAAATTGAAATTCGTGCGCGTGGCGACTGCGAACAGAATTCCCACATTATGCTCGTATATCTAGATTCGCGATCAACGGGATAATTGCCGAAAGACAAGGGCGCTATCATCGAAAAATCAAACCGTCGATCGGGAAACAGGAGGAAGGATCGCGACGATCGTTCCATAAGCAGAAACAATGGACGAGCATGGTTGTTCCTCGATTCACGCCTGTGTGTGTGTGTGTGTGTGCGTGTTGCTTATAGTATACCTAGGCCACGAGTAGGTTGCGCGTCTTGACATTGAACCCGAGAGGCAGATGTACCTTGGTTTCAGAGACAATAAACGCCTCCGTGAAACGGAACGAGCGGTTGTCCAAAGCCTCTGCGGATTGATACGCAGAAGGTAATCAACTTTCGCAAGTGGGTATTCCCCAGACGGCGTCATTCGGACGTCCACAGTCGACGGAACCCATCTAGCTGCAATGCTGCTAGAGATTCGACGCAGATCACATTTGTTTTGACTGTTTTTATTTTTCTATTAATTTTGCCGATCACCGTACGATGCAGAACTCATGCCGATCAATAAACAGCCTTGTTGACCAATCGCTGCTGGTTATTGGCGAGTTGAGACTCGCTGTGGACAGCCAACTTCGTCAGGCTTTTGTAGGGGCCATGAAAGAAATAAACAGTTATCTTCCGGTTTCACCAAGCTCTCTTCGTTGTATGGTTTTCTTTAACATGTTCCCTGTCAATATTTATTTTAGCGGTGGACTTCGCGGTTGTAATTCAACTGCAGATTCTTACATTGTACAGGATGATTCTGGGAACTGTGACAAGCTACTGCTCTATTTTAAGTGAGTAGAGCAAGAAATAATATAATAAAAAGATCATATGTCATAATACGTCCTAACTTCCTATGACCTTATATTTTATGTGAATGCACCGATGCACCCGCCAAGTGCAATTGCATCTTCACACACATGTTCGTCGTTAGACTGCGGATCTTTATGCGTTTATAAGAAAATTGAGTAGATGAAATTCAAAATTGTTGAAAACATTTTAAAATCGAAGACGTCAATGGACGATTTCTCCTGTATGAAAATCATTAAGGGAAGAAGTAACACTCCATTTAGTTTCTATTTCTTGCAACCGATGCAGACAACTTTTATTTTGCATAAAGATCCGCAGTCTACATTCGTTGTATTCATCGCTGATAGTAATCTTTTATTCTTCTTATATATAATTCGTAATTTCACTGTACTTTGTAATTGTATCTCAATTGTAAAATCGAATTACATTGTAATTTAGCACGTCGGTCACCGGTGACTGACACTGAACTTTTCGTTCAGGCCGCGTCAACCACCGGTGACTGACAATGTAGAATATGATATGAAACGAAAAAATTTACATTGTTTTAAGTAATTACTGAAAATTTATTTTATTTTATTGAAACACCTATTATGATTTCCTTAAGAATTCGCGTGGCGTTCAACGTGTTAATAGAATGAGAGACCAGAATTACGAATTACATTCAAAATTTAATTGAATGAAGCGACCGAATTTCGAAATAATTGAATACAATGTCATTGAATTACTCCGTAATTATAATTCATGACGTAATTCAATTGTAATGTTACAGAACTCTGTCGGTCAGGGAAGGTCCTGGGTTGCTACCTGTTTGGGCTTAACGTGTAATCTGTGAAATATTACGGAACCACGATTACAGAAGGGCAGAAGGACATTCAGCTAAATGTATGTACAGTTTTCACGAGATAAGGTTCTCATTTGGAAAGCGTCGTTAATGCGACCTCTAATAGCCTGCGTGTTGTTGTCGCCATGTTACTTAAGGTTTTTCAGGTATATAAATCGAACGTTGATGTTGAAATGTTTAGTGCTGGTCTCGTTTGCCTGTGACAACTTAAATACGTAGGACTAACGAAGGCTATCATGTCGAAAACAGGAATTTTATCGATTATGGTCCGGTTTTTAGCGCTTATGGTCCTTTTTCTATCGCTGCACTACGCTGAAGGTAATTTTAACATATTTTCTTCTGCGATGGGTAATCGAAATGTTCTTTTACGTGTATTAGTATGTTCGAATGAAACAGTTAGTTTTAAGTACACTTATCAAATATTTAAATAGTATTTACATACCAATTTTCACACGGTTCTTCGAATAAATTGTATTTCTTTATTTCATCTTACGCATTTTTTTAATAACTTGAAACAGATCGCCCATTTTATTATCGATTTTTCGAGGAACCTATCTTTCGCGTGAAAAAAAGAGTTGAGCGTAGAAATGTTCGAATACATTGAAATGCAATAGTTTTGCTAAAAATATGTAAAAAGGAGTGACGTAACAATGAATAATATGCTTCTAAAGAACGAGCAATGTGAATCATTCGCGTAATTGTTTAAAACCGAGAAATTCATGTGCATCATTTAATAAGCTAACGTAGCATCGATTATGTTATGATCGATCAGACGTTCCTATGATTAAATGCTATGTTTTTTACAACTGCCCGACAGTTCACGGATATTTAATGACGCACAGATTTTTCAGATAACGTTACACTGTAGTACACTACAGGAAGTATGTATATTAAGTGCTGTGGTAAATAGTATTCGACATGGGTAATGAACATGGAATGAATAATGATCACGTGAAAAGTAATATTGGGTTGGAACGAAAGTTCGTAGCGTTTGTGAATTAAAATTGAAAGCTAAAATTCAGATATTTATTCGTAGATTTATTCAATAACATGTTTTCCATACTGTTCTATTATTTTTTGCCATTTTCGAGGTAACTTCTCGCGTTATTGTGTAAACATATGAATAAATACCTTAATTTAACCTTCGATTCTTAATTTGAAAACGCTACGAACTAATTACTAATTTAAAGGAAAGGTTGAGGATCAAGTACAGAATTAAACAATACGTGTATTTCTCATATTTATTATGTTCAGTAAAAAAATAATCTTAAAATCATTATTCATATATCACATTCGTGATAAAGAAAAAATTGAAGTAACGAAACAATTTTTGAAAAAGTATTCTATTATTGGTGTTTCATACTTCGTCGGTTTGCTCGTTGAATCTGACACAACAACAAAAAAAAACGAAATTATACATATGCCTGTCGTGATTTGAATTCGGCGAGAAATCCGTTTGTTTCGTAGAAAAAAAGCTTTCAATGCGATGACAAGACGTTGGGATTCTACGTAAAAAATCGGTATAAAAAATTTAAGGTAATTCACATCCGTGAGTGACTTGACATTATTTATGGACAACAAAATGTATACACGATAGTACTCGAAAATCTGAGATCATCTACTATCGCGAACAAAATTCCCCGTTCGTGCTTTCATTTCGTTTTATTCTTTGTCGAGTTTCTTAACGCTGTTGGTGGCTTATTCAATTATATTATATTATATACACTTATACTATCATTCACTTATACTTTTACATTATTCTTTTACACCCTTTTCGATTTGTTTTTTTCAAGCAGTGAACAGTTTGTCTCATCACTGCCTGTTTTTAAAAAAATTCTTGCATATATGTATTGATATGGAATTTAACATTTTTCAAGTCATAAGTACATATTTTTGTTTTAGGTAAACCAGTATCGGATCATGATGTCGTAGTTAACAACGAGTTAATTAGAAACAGAAGGTCGTTTGGCTTAAACTTCCATGGGGAACCATATTACCATCGTTGGCTGTTGGGACCAATCTTGACATCCCTGTTTAGGGATTCGTTCAAAGACGATACCAACGACGTGACGGTGTTAATGAACAAAGTCAGAACAATGGAGGAAAACCAGGAAAAAATACTGAAATTGCTGACGGAAGTCACTGAAGGTAACAATGGCATACAAAAAACACTACAAGTCTGATTATACTGTTTAAAAAAGAACCCGCAATAGGCAAATGACCTATTTTAGATTTTTTATTTGACAATTATTGAAATTGTAAAGGTGTTTTCACTTGAATTTATTGAATATATTTTTTGACTCCAGTATATATTATAGTAGAAATCGAACGAAATATATATAAATTTTATCTTGTTATTTTTATAATATTATAGACATCAGTCGCTTTTGATGGTCGGTAGGTTTAGTGTTAAATAGACAGCGGATTTTATGCATTTATGGCAAACATGAGTAGGTGCAATTGAAAACTCTGAAAACAATGGAAGAATTTTAATATACTGTTACATTATTTTGAACCTATTAAACATATTAAGAAAGAATACAAATTTCTATTTCGCTCAAATTTGTTACAATTCGCGTAGAAAATATATATTTTTCATAAAGAGCCGCTGTCTACTTATTATATAAATTAAGCCTGTCCAACTTCTTCTTCGTCGCGAGCCACAGTGTTCCCACCAGTTAGTTCCCCCACTATTTACGCTCTGGCAGTACGACCGCGTGAAATAGTGGGGGAACGGGCCAACTGTTGGACAGATCTATTGGGTTGGGAAGAAAGTAATTTCGGTATTTTAAGGTGAAATAAAATCCAATTTTTTTATTCAAGCAATGGACTTTAATCAACGACATATTCTCCATTTTGTTCAATGATCTTTGGCCATTTTTCAACAACAAAAACGGAACAAAATGGAAATTATTTTATCGATTAAAAGTTTATTGCTTGAGTAAAAAAATTGGGTTTTATTTCATCTTGAGGGAGTAGACTGCTTTTTCCAGGATTGCAAGGCTGCGGGATTCGCGTTCCCATTTTTCGATAATACAAAAATGGGGGGTTTCAGTAGTCAAAAATGATAGATAAAAGATCGATCTAGGGCGCTATCCCCCTCGAAAGTCCTATTCTTTTCGTTTACGAGGCGTAATTTGCATTATTCGGAAGCATACAACTACGCATGTAGCTATTTTCATAGCTACTTGCCGCCGAATAATGTAAATTACGCCTCATAAATGAAAAAATAGGACTTTTGAGGGCGATAGCGTCCTACATCGATCTTGTATCTAGCGTTTTTGACTACTGAAAACCCCTATTTTTGTATCATCGAGAAATGAAAAAGCGAATCCCGCACCCTTGCAATCCTGGAAACGAATCTACCGCCTTAAAGTACCGAAATTACTTTCTTGCCAATCCAATATTATAAATGCAAGTTAATTTAGAATAATGTCAACGTCAAGGGGGGTAAATTGAAAATTTTCAAGTAGAAATACAAATTGGAAGATACTTCGATAATATTCATATAAACAAAATCTTCTTTATCGTAAGACTCTCACCACAACATTTTAAAATTGTGAAATTTTCTGTACAGCATCTAAAGCAACATCTCGCGTGTCTCCATCTGTTCCAACATCAAATGATCATTCGAAAATAGAGCCTGAAAACATTGTGGACTTACCATCCGATAAATTGGATCCGATAAGCATCGATATTACGAATAGCGAAGAAGAAATACACGAAGCCACAAATCAACATCAGATGTCAGACTCTAAAACTGAAGTAAAAAATGATGATCCATTGAGCATTGTTTCGAATAAGAATGAAATAACACCGACACAAGTAACTAATGCGGAAGTCGTGAAACCTCTTGAACCCATTAATTCTCCAGCGAAATTCGACTCGAATGAAAATTCTGACGAAGAAGTGGAACTCTTATTTCATTCGAACACTACAAAACTCGAGAAACCAACGGACGTATCACAGAAATTAGGAAACCATTCGATAAACGAAGAGAAAAGCACTGAAAATACTATTAAGGAAATCAACGAGAAAAGTAATTACACGATAATTGCAAATTTAAATTCGAATGAAAATACTGTCAAAGAAATGGAACCCTTATTTCATTCGAACACTACAAAACTCGAGAAACCAACGGACGTATCACAGAAATTAGAAAACCATTCGATAAACGAAGAGAAAAGCACTGAAAATACTAATGAGGAAATCAACGAGGAAAATAATTACATAATAATTACACAATAATTGCAAAATTAGATTCGAATGAAAATATTGTCAAAGAAATGGAACCCTTATTTCATTCGAACACTACAAAACTCGAGAAACCAACGGACGTATCACAGAAATTAGAAAACCATTCGATAAACGAAGAGAAAAGCATTGAAAATACTATTGAGGAAATCAACGAGGAAAATAATTACACAATAATTACACAATAATTGCAAATTTAAATTCGAATGAAAATACTGTCAAAGAAATGGAACCCTTATTTCAGTCGAACACTACAAAACTCGAGAAACCAACGGACGTATCACAGAAATTAGAAAACCATTCGATAAACGAAGAGAAAAGCATTGAAAATACTATTGAGGAAATCGACGAGGAAAATTATTAGCCAGTAAACGAAGGAAGCAGTATAATCACGTAGAAAGGAATTTCAAGGGAATGTCATTGTCATTTGACGGAAACGGAAGTTATGCTCCGCAGTTGCGACACCGAATAATACATTAATGTCACGATGGGCTAAAAAGTATTTACTAGAGGTTAATGGTGTTTTAATGTTTGAGATATTTGAATGTGTTTTGATAAAATGTTTTAACATTGTACAATACGCTGTGATCAATTAGTTCAGTAAGGAAGAAAATTGTTATGAAAATTTACAATTGGATTTGTTTACGCGAATTTTACGAATGTTACAATACAAATTACACAATTTATGCATGCACATGTTGCTTTACGGACAATCCAATGAGTAAGATTATTCGACATTGACATAGATAAGATGCAAACAGAAGCTGTTAGCATAAATCAAACTGCATTTCCATAATTTTTATTCTTCTTGTAAAACAGTGTTTTTCGTTTGTTAATAAAATAGAAATCAATAATATTATTGTGAAATTTCTTTCTAGACTGTTATTGTTAGTAATTTTCGGATTTTCATTCTCATTAGGATCTGAAGTTTTCTATTTGGCTTCGTTTGAAGTATTTCTTCGAGCTTATTATAGTTAAAACGTGTGGAAAAAATTTGTTGCACCGAGGTAAATATGGTGGCACGTCAATATTGTGTTTAACACTAAACCTACCGAGCCTTAAAAGCAACTGGTACATGTTTGTGCACATCTTTGTGCAACTCCTATTGTAATACGCGCACTACTAAAGATATCTACAGTGATCCGAATTAATATTCGGACGCTCTAAAAGGGACGATAACTTTTTTAATAATGTACTATACGATTTGAACTTTTTTAGTTAGCTTCCTAGCTAGAGCAATTAGTTTACTACAGGATGTGAAAAGAAATTTTTTATGTGGGCCTATATTGAAAATAGAAAAAATACGTTTTGTAGATCTGTGTCAATTAAACATATTCTGAGCATTTCGTCAAAATCGTTTAACGATGGTAAAAATTGCAGATTTTCACGATTTTCGGCCTCCAACTGCAATAAATCTAAGAATTCTTATATCTTTCAATGCCTGTCGTTTTTCCCCGCATCAACCGCATTCGATAAAACTTTCACAGTGCATACAATTGACACAGATCTTCAAAACGTACTTTCTAAATTTTTAATTAAAGATGTACGAATCCTTAGATATACGCCGAAAATCGCAAAAATCTGCAATTTTACCATCATTAAACGTTTGTAGCTCATTGCAACGTCGGCCGATTTTGACCAAATTTTCAGAATATGTTTAGTTGACACAGATCTACAAAACGTATGTTTTAAATTTTCGATATAGGCCCACATAAAAAAATTGTAAAATACAACTTTTAGTATTTTTTCTACAATTCCGAACAATTGCAGTTTTTGAAAAAATTTCTTTTCACGCCCTGTAGTAAACTAATTGCTCTAGCTTCCCGAAAAAGTTCAAATCGTATAGTACAATATTGAAAAAGTTATCGTTTATTGTCACTGTATACAATCGTTTTTCTTATGAAATCAGTTTCATTATTTTTCTAATTGTAAAATAAAAAACCTGTAACCGGTGTTGGTAGGTTTAGTGTAGGTTTAGTGTTAAAAGAATGCAAGTCGGCGCGAATGCACCGTGCAAAATCGTTTCTCCCCGAAAATCACATTTCTTCTCGTGCGGACGTGTCACCGCATGATTGCGACTCTATTCATCGAGAAGTATTGCGCGAATGGACACACGACGAATATCAATAAGGAGTTCAAGGTCGTTCGTACTTCTTGAAAAAGGGCGGAGGATAGTCGTGGGGAAGTCAGAACTCTGTTAGTCATGGCCAAGAGCAGTTTCTTGATCGTGTCACTCGGTGTCGCGTATATAGTCGCGTTGGCAGGTAAAACAACATTTACTATCAATCTGACATCTTCTGTTGTACAGCTGTCCAAACAATTTCGTTCTCCGAGCTGTCTAACGTTTCCCCGTTGTTCGACAAATCACCTCCTACGAACGTGAACGTGTGAGAAAGAATTATACGGAAGTGTGTTTTTGAAAGCCGAATAATAACAATGTTTCACAACTGTGTTACGAAACGAACAGCATTTGTTTATTTACGAAACGATTTAGTTCGTAGCGCAGAGTTCCGTGAACAAGTGGCGAAGAATAGTTCTTGTTCAACGCGTGCTGCTAAACAATTAAATCTTCGAACAACGAGTTGCTTTAAACTTTAATAAGATTGTTCACAGAGTAGAACAGATAAGTGGTGTCCAATCAAACGTTATATCAAATCTTTTCATGATAGATTGTATCGAATAACGTAAAATAGATTTTCTTCAACGCGCGAAGCTGCTAAAAAATTAAATCTTTAAAGTACGAGTTTGTTTAAACTTTAATAAAATTGTTCACGGAGTAGAAAAGATAAGTGGTGTCTAATCAAACATTATATCAAATCTTTTCATTAGATTGTATTGAATAACGTAGAATAATAGATGTTGCTAAGAAGTTAAATCTTCGAACAACACGTTTGTTTGAACTTCATTAAGATTGATAACAGAGTAGAATAGATACGGTGTCTAACAGATATATAACAGATGTCTAATCAAACGTTATATCAAATGTTTTCATTAGATTGTATTGAATAACACAGAATAATAAATGTTGCTAAAAAGTTCAATCTTCGAACAAAGAGTTTGTTTAAACATTAATAAGATTGTTCACGGAGTAGAAAATATAAGTGGTGTCTAATCAAACATTATATCAAATCTTACCATTAGATTGTATTGAATAACGTAGAATAATAGATGTTGCTAAGAAGTTAAATCTTCGAACAACACGTTTGTTTGAACTTCATTAAGATTGATAACAGAGTAGAAAAGATACGCAGTGTCTATCCAAATGTTACATCAAATCTTTTCATTAGATTGTATTGAATAACGTAAAATAGCTTCAGTTCGACGCGCAGTGCTGCTAAAATATTAAATCTTCGAACAACGAGTTTCTTTAAACTTTAATAAGATTGTTCACAGAGTAGAAAAGATAAGTAGTGTCCAATGAAATGTTGTGTCAAGTCTTTCCATTATAGATTGTATTGAATAACGTAAACTAGATATTTCACTGCAGCGTCCAATGCTACTTAATTTCCGCTGATTTTGAAATAAAAACGGCAACAAATGTGTTCTTTTATTTCGACCGCGTTCCCTGGAAAAGGAAGAACGAAGATGAAGATGCACAACCCGAGAAAATACCGTGTCCCCTATATGTCAGTTAAAAACGTTTCTCGCTCCCCAGATGATCGCGTTCCTCTCAGAGAAGACGAACGACGATGGAATACACCACCAGAGCTCATACCGGAGGAAGTCATCAAGGGGTCTAACGCGAAGAACGGACCATCGTTGTCTATTCCGATTACGGCGAATATAAACTTGAACACCGGGAACAATGCGCATTCTTTAGGCTTTCAAGTAGGCCCCGAAGGTCTCAGCTACTCGGAAAGTAACAGCTTCAACCATCCGTACGTCTCTGTATAACCAGGAAAACCTAGAAAACCGGTGTATGCGTCGGTAATTATCAAAGTGCTCCGAGTAATAAATCTAGAATGTTCAAAGTTCGTCACTCACGTTCTATAAATATTCTAGAATCACTCCTACAATATAGCTGAACAGATTTTATCGTTAAATTGACAATTGCCAGATTGCGATTTTTTTTAAACAACATCACAATAATTCAAGGACATATATTTCTTCTTCTACTGAATTTTGGCACAGAATCTATCAGTCCTAGATTATTTTACAATCGTTGAAATTCTAGAAATTGTTTCTGTGTAGAATTGTAGAATTTCTACAGTATTTC
Source organism: Lasioglossum figueresi (assembly GCA_028455805.1). Classification (NCBI taxonomy): domain Eukaryota; kingdom Metazoa; phylum Arthropoda; class Insecta; order Hymenoptera; family Halictidae; genus Lasioglossum; species Lasioglossum figueresi. Next base: position 10,853,229 of record CM052192.1, on the reverse strand, counting down.
TTCTTCTAGTCATTTTAACAATGAATATATTAGTCATAGATTATTTATTTTACAATCGTTGAAATTATAAAGACTATCTGTATAGAATTGTAGAATTTCTACAATATTTCTTCTTCTAATAATTTTGACACTGAATAAAGACTATCTGTGTAGAATTGTAGAAATTCTACAATATTTCTTCATCTAATGATTTTAACACTGAATCTATCAGTACCTTAGATTATTCATTTTACAATCGTTGAAATTATAAAGACTATCTGTGTAGAATTGTAGAATTTCTACAATATTTGTTCTTCTAATAATTTTAACACTGAATAAAGACTATCTGTGTAGAATTGTAGAAATTCTACAATATTCCTTCATCTAATGATTTTAACACTGAATCTATCAGTACCTTAGATGATTCATTTTACAATCGTTGAAATTATAAAGACACCTGTGTAGAATTGTAGAATTTCTGCAATATATCTTCTTCTAATGATTTTAACACTGAATCTATCAGTCCTAGATTATGTATTTTACAATCGTTGAAATTATAAAGACTGTATCTGTCTGGAATTGTAGAATTTCTACAGTATTTCTTCTTCTACTCATTTTAATACTAAATGTATCAGTCCCTTAAATTATTCATTTTACAATCGTTGAAATTATAAACACTATCTGTGTAGAATTGTAGAATTTCTACATTATTTCTTCTTCTAATGATTTTAACACTGAATCTATGAGTCCTAGATTATTTATTTTACATTCGTTGATATTATAAAGACTTGTTCTGTGTAAAATTGTAGAATGTGGAAATGTACAATTCACTTTAATAATCTCCGACGCATTTAGTAAAGTAAGAAGTACGGCTAAAATCCCGAATGTGTCTTGAGAAAGAATTTCTGAAGGGAACGTATTTAATGTTGTTTTTAATACTGTATTGCTAATAATACGAATTTCTGTAGCCTCCTTTCACAAAGTCAAGCAGCATCATTGGCCGTAGGAGCATCCGGCATCTCCGGTTCAACAGCTCAAGCTATTGGCCAGCATTATCCTATCTACAATAACCAGGGACATGCTAACAGTCAATCGCTTAGCGTTAACGCGGCTGCTTCTTCGTCAGCCTCAGTACAAAATGGACAAATAGCTACGTCTGCAGCTTCTTCTGTTAGCTCTCCGCAATCCTCAGTCTCGTCGAATGCAGGAAACACTGGACGCGCTCTAGGAACGAAGATTAGGTTCCCGGGACAAAATAATAGGTACCCTGTGTGGACCAATATCCGTCCAAATAACAATAATGGTAAGTGATCATGAAAATAATGCAATGAATAAACTCAGATGAAAGATGCAGACTTTCTGGCGACATATTACAACCTGACAGCTTGTAATATTATTTTAGCGAATGAAACTAATGTATGATGAACATTGTAGGTCGCAGACCCCCAACTCAGCCAAAATTGGAAATCGATGTAAGACCGAACAGAGGACGGCCAGTGCAAAATGGCGGGCCTGTAGTATTAGAAATTACATCTTATCCAACGCAACAGCCAATAAGGAGACCGATGGTTCATGTTCGCAAATGGCGCCCTAGCGATAACAAATAGCTGTTGAAGAAAATTTAGGAATGAAATTGTTGAAAATACGTTGTACATTAAATTAATGTTAGAAAATGTCTGATTCAAGATTTTCCGATAAAGTACTATTTATTTAAGATTAGCTGCACCCGGCCACGCTTTGCTGTGGCTCGTTCTGGTATATAAAAACACGCGCGTATTCGAATGCAACGTTCCGTGAAAATTTCAAAGCAATCTGTGAAGAACTATCGGAGATTTAAGATCTCGAACAAACGAACATTTACATTTTTATTTATATAGATATTCGATCATCAGTTTACTATGACGGACACAATTCACATTGTGAAAGCTTATCGTTAGACTGCGGATGTTTATGCAATTTTTAATTTTTACAGACTTTTAAGAAAGTGGGAACAAATAAAATCTTATTTTCAAAAATTATATTCTAGGACTTATTGAACATTTTTAGAAGCCATAAATGCATAAAGATCCGCAGTCTACCGATCATGTTGTATATTACATGAAACTGCGAGCAGAATTGTTAAACCATCTATCTTCTAATATGTAAATAGTTATAGATAAAATACGTTTCTAAGTTATTTGACATTTTATTTGAACTCGAAATGGTATTGTACTGTATATTATACAGACTCTACAGCATCTAAGGGACTGCTTGTTGCATCATTGTCCGGATTCTGTGCAGATATCGTACCTGAATCAACTTTCTGCATGTACTCCACCAGATCTACAACGCGGTGTGCATAACCATATTCGTTGTCATACCTGCAAACATTTTGAAATTAGAGAATTTTCAATTTTATCTTAATCAAGTGACTGGTTTTCAGTAATACAATTTTTAATTGTTTACAAAATAAAGCGCATTAATCCTTTATATCAAGATCAAGGAATGATGCTTGAAAACTGAGTTCCATTTTTATCTATGCAAAATATTCAATAAAATTGATGTATTGACAAATTAATTGCACATTAAGGGTTAATTCAGTTAGCAGTGGAAGAAGAAGAGAATATTGAAACTCACCTGCCTATGTTATTATAAATGTCAAGAAATCAAATTATTTTGAGAGAAACGTGTACAAAATTTGTACAGCGCGATAGAAAATATTATGAAATTACCAGGCAACCACTTTGATGAATGTACTCGTCTGAGGAATGCCAGCTTTCGAGTCAAATATACAGGAATAAATGGTGTTCAAGAAATCAGACGACACACAGTCTTCATCTGTGTAACCAATGATGTTCTTGTAAGAACCCTCCGAAGCTGTTTTTATTGCATCTTTTACTTCCTCGTATGTCGTCGGTATATTCACTCTGAAATGTTAATTTTTAGTTAAATTGTTAGATATTTCTGCCCACAATTATGAAAATGATTCAAATGAAAATTGAAAAAAAATAATTTATCGGTTATTTCACATCACGTTATTTTAAACTAAATGAATTCAATGTAATTTTTACGATATTGTGAAAAATGTCTTTTCATTTAGCGTTAATATTCTGCTCCTTTCAATATCTCGAAACAAGAAAATGATTTTCGCAATTATGTTCACTTATCTATGTTCACAATATGTTCTATTTTCATAACTATGGGTATATTTAGAGATTTCATTGATTTATATGAAATCAATGTAATTTTTACGATATGGTGAAAAATGTCTTTTCATTTAGCG
>CM052192.1:10838619-10849888 GCA_028455805.1 Lasioglossum figueresi | reverse complement strand
ATTGTTAGAATTGTACTGTAAAATGTCGGTATCCTTTCACACGTACAGATTCTAGGAAGTTGTCTTCTTATCAGTCGAATATTTCTCTGTTTCGTCAACTTTGTACGAATGCTTTCAATTAATACTAACCCTACCACCACCGGTCAAAATAACCGATTCCAGATTTATTATTTAACAATTATTGAAATAATAAAAATGATTTTATAAGAATTGATTGTATAAATATCTTTAGTAGAACACGTATTACAGTAGAGACCACACAAAGTCTAAATAAAATCAATCTTGTCATTTTTATAAGGGAACATATGTACCAGTTACTTTTAAGGCTCGGAAGGTTTAGTGTTAATATGATTTCCAACAAGAATTTTAAAATAGCAAGAGGATAAAGTTTGAACTCCTTACTCCTGCTTTGTCCAAGGTATTAAACACCCCGGTGGCCTCGATCACATAAACAACCCCGGCGTCTCTCCATTTTATTTTGTTTGGATTTTTTTCTTGCGATGTGGCGATTTTCTTGTCTTTAATAAAAACAACCATTATAAACAATTATTTATCTTTCATTGTATCGGCTGTGCCCAAAAATAGAAATTGTACTGTTAAATTCAAGATAATGAATATCATCATTATACTGCGGATTGTTATGCAAAATCAAAATTGTCTGCATCATTTGCAAGAAACTGGAGCCAGAGAGACGTTGAATTCTTACATTAATAATTTTAACTAGCTGAAAACACCAAATTGTCATTATTAGATCATTCTAAGTTTTTCACTGTTTTAAATGACACCTACTCATTTGTATTATAGATGCATAAAATCCGCAGTCTAATCATCATATATTAGGTTTGTCCCAAAAGTTTGTTTCGGAACGTGTTCCTTTAATATTGCTAAATATAAATATTAGGTTCTCCCAAAAGTTGGTTTTCGATTCATGCACATAATGCAAATTCATGTTAGGAAGTGCTAAGTCATTAACATAAAGATTCTCGCATTGTTTGTATTTATTGAATTCCGGAAGAAACTTTTGGCACAATCTAATACAATTGTATTATCTATATCTAGTATAAAATTGAACATTTAAACTTTCGCATTTGGATTATATGTGTTAAAAGAAAGAATTGAGACGAATTAAAATTATGTATAATTAAATGCGGGGCAGTGAATTAAAATTTTTGTAGAACGTGGATATACCTTCAATGACAATATTTCCGTCTTCGCACTCCAATCTTAATGGAAACGATCCATGAGACGAATCGTATTTGAATAAATATATCATATAATCGGTTGTAATATAAGGATCATTGATTAGTTTAACCTATTGAAATATGTCATTTGTATTTGCTCGGTATAGAAAACGTATGTATACTTAAATAGTTGGTATTACTTCGATATTCTTTTCTATGCAGGCACGCAGACACATTCTTCCTATTCTACCAAACCCATTAATTCCTACAGTCGCCATAACATTAATATTAAATTGTTAATTGTTAAATTACATACACAGCTGATACGTATCTGATTTACTTCAGTTGCTACAAACATTGCGCAATCAATAACGCGAATGTGCTTGCGAAATTGTTTATGAAGTGAGAATAATTTTGTACCATGAATTCTCACGGCTATAATACATGAACAATTAATATTGTACGAATATGGTAATTGTAAAATACAGATCAATTTAATTAATTGATTGAATTTTCTAATTTATCGAATATAACTAGCATAGAATAAATGGTTCGTGCGTGGCTTGGAATATTTCGGATTTAACGTTACCTCGCACTGAATGAGAGTCGTAAATTCCATGTTTTTCTATGTAAATAGAAGTTCTTACACACAGGCATTGTAGTGTATAGTGTCATTGGTAATGAGAACCGAAGATCAACAATCTAGAATCTAGAGGATAGAATGTGCCTGGAGCCATTAATTGATTTCAGTCTCGCATTTGCAGTAGAGGAAGCCGGTTCAACATGATCCGAGAGATGCCGGGTTAACGGTCGCTGAAAATTTAACATTATTCCCTCGAGGATTTCAACGGTGAGTAACTTAACATATTTAATCCAATTTCTTTACGTAAATATAATAACTTTACGTAAATTTAATCGAATTGTATTTAATTGGATATCAGTTCTATTGAATTTCCAATTTAATTCAATACAAGTTTGATAGAACAACATTTCATTTAATATAAGAGCAATTTAATTGTATATGATTTAATACAAGAACAATTGAATTAGATTTAATTTCATAGAAGTCCAATTTAATTAAATTTGATTTGATACAAGAAGCAGTGCAAATTTTATGTAAAAATCGAATTGGATTGAATTGAATATCAGTTCTATTGAATTTGTATTTTAATTCAATACAAGTTCGATAGAACAACATTTCATTTAATATAAGCGCAATTTAATTGTATATGATTTAATACAAGAACAATCGAATTAGTTTTAATTTCATACAAGTCCAATTAAATTTAATTTAATTTGTTACAAGAAGCAGTGCAAATTTTATGTAAATTTAATCGAATTTAATTGAATTGAATATCAGTTCTATTGAATTTGTAATTTAATTCAATACAAGTTCAATGGAATTACATTTTATTTAATATAAGTCTAATTCAATTAAATCTAATCTAATACAAGAACAATCGAATTAGTTTTAATTTAATACAAGTACAATTTTATTAAATTTTATTTGATACAAGATCAATTGAATAAAATCTAATTTAATACGAGTTGAATTGAATTACATTTCATTTCATACAAGTCTAATGTATTTAATTTGATTTGATACCAGAGGAATTGAATCAAATCTAATTCCTCATAAGTTCAATTGAATTAAATTAAATATAATATATTAGTGCAATCGAATTAAATTTAATGTAATACAAGTTCAGTTGGATTAAATTCATTCTAATCATGTTTGATTGCATGTAATTAAGCGTCTTGTAATCTATCCGAAAGATCGAGGTGAATTTACCAAAAATATATATTTGCAGCGACAACATGAAAATTTTCACGATATTCGAAGGTTTGTTTGAGATATAGAAGAACAGTAACTATTAAATATAAAATGGATCTAACGATTGTTTTAAACATGAAAGAACGACTGCGCGAGGCGAAAGTGAAGAAAAAACGTAAGTATGTTTGAAAATAAATATAAAGATTAGTCAGTTTACAAGTAGTATTATATGAAAATCATTCGTTTCGAAATGTTCTGAATTTCAGAATATTTTTAATGTGTCGGCTCGGGACTGGAACTGTTTTAAACAAATAAATACTATCATTCATCGAGAACATTGAATAGGACGGACGAGCACTTGAAAATCGTTTTAAAAATGCGTGCACGAGAGCGTCGGAGAACAATTATCTAAATTTTCGTCACACTACGAATGGGATTGGAATGAACATAACAGGACGAAAGAAGGTGAAACAAATGGCGTATTATCGTCGCTAATAAGGGTCGCTTGCACACGTGCCATCTAAAGTAACATTACTTCGAGAAATATTAATAATTCTGTTACAAAATAATATTGGACATTACCTTCTCTTAAATAAAAAAGAATTAACAATATATGCGGCACCGTTACACAGGTCTGCTTCGTTAGAAATCAAAATATTGTTTTATGTGAAAATGGACCGTGAAACGATTGTTGAACTACATTCAATAATTCTGAATTAAAAGAATATTTCTGTGTTTCAACGAAGAAGAATTTGTTAAGATGTCGCATTTATATTCATATTTCTGTACATTTAAGAGAAACGAGAAATCAGAATCAAACGTCATTAAATATTTTTCTAAGTAAACGATTTCACATTTCCGACATCGACACTGAAACAGGGCAATGATCGACGATCTCGGATTATTTGAAATCAATATTTACTCCACGGTATTTACATTTTCCGATGATGCGCGTGTGTACCTGTCGTAAATAGAACTAACGAAGACGTTTCCGGAAATCTAAGAAGTCTGTAATTGTGTAATCGAGTTTTCGCGTAAGAATTAATGACTGCTTCAGATATTAATTGAAATCTGTTGCTGAAAGAGAGTTATCCATTGTTTCTACGAACTGGTAATTGCTACTTAATCCACGTATGCGACATGTTTGATGATGTGAAATTATTGTATATACTATCGAAATTGAGGCTCTTCACCGATATAATAGAAAATCATCGATCATCAGGGGCCCTTTTTCGCTTCGGCGATTTCTGCTTTGTTAAGGATCATTGATGAGGGGATGACTTCGCTATTTAATTCGTGAACTGCACGTTCGTATTTATCGCACAAAATATTTTTAATTTTGTTTGAATTAATTCTATGTATTCGAATTTTTATTTTTATTTTCGCACTATTTAGTTCGTTAAAGTAGTATTTAACAGTTTTGCAACATTCGCTTTCAATTATTTAAAAAAAAAAAAAAAAAAGAGAGGAACGAATGTATACTAATTCGAAAGTGTTCGAGGATAAATAGGACACGAAATAGAAAAATAGAAAATAACTCTTTATTTGTTCCCAGCGTTGGTAATCAATTCTTAATAAATTGTAAACGAATTTTCAAACAACTGCGCGAGATCTTCTTCGGATTGTTCTCGTGGCGCCAATTTCGTGATACGATGCTGCAAACGAAACAAAGTGAATTAACTGTTTAAAATAAGTACAGATCCGCGTGTAATTGTAAGATGTATATGTATAATATGTATGAACGTATAATTGCGCAAATCCGATATAATGAAAAATGTTTTGAAAAGTACGTACTTTTAAGACTGCATACAATTATGAATTCGCCATATAATCAATAAGTTTAATCTATTAGTGATATGTCGAATTTATTTAATTGTGATGAATTGCAAATGGCGATCAATAAATCGCTATTATAAAAATTCGGGTTTCCGTTTATTTTCTATCCCGACAAATACATATATGTTCCTACCTCAAAAAATATTTTTACAGTGAGAAATATTACTAAAAATTAAATACTTGTGTTATTACTGATATCAAATATTAAGTGATTGAAAGTAACTGGAAAGAAAGTGAAAGTAAATGAAAATAGTATTAAAGACAAGAAGGTATATAGTAAAGGGGCAATTATCCATCTATTAATCTATGCAAAATATTAACACTAAACCTACCGAGCCTTAAAAGCAAGTGGTACATATCCCCTCATAAAAATTACAAAATTGATTTTATTTAGACTTTGTGCGGCTCCAATTGTAATACGTGCACTACTAAAGATATCTATACAATCGTTTCTTATGAAACCACTTTTTATAATTATTCTAATTGTAAAATACAAAACCAGGAACCGATCATTTTGACCGGTGTTGGTAGGTTTAGTGTTAAATAAAATTGATGTATTGTAAAATGAATTGCATGTTAAGGGTTAATTTAATTAAAAGTTGGAGAATAAGAGAATATATCGAAGCTCACCTGTGGCAATGTGCCCTGAACCAGAGTAGGAATGTCTTCCTTCTCGAAACCCAATTTCGTCAGACCGTTCTCGACCTTCATTACGTGCATGTACTGTTTAACAATGTCAGCCAATATTTTGCCAGCGTCTTCCCTCTTTGCTCTGTTGACGTCGGCCCCGAGCAGCTCTGCAGCTTCCAAATGCCTTTCCGGGCATGCACTTCCAGTGAACGAAAACACAGCGGGTGCTGATATAACGACTGAAAGACCGTGTGGCACTATGGGATGGTCTTTCGTGTAGCCCTGCAATTTCATTATGTCCACAGTCTATTCGTTATCTTTGATTTTGTCAATCTAAGATACAATTCTTTAAACGTTTTCATTGTTTCACTTATTCTTGTCATAAATCCATAAAACCCACGGGTTAGTAACATTCGAATTTTATTATAATAGTCGAACAATTGTTTAATACTTAATTGACACAGTTGTTGCGCCTTTTTAATTGAATACTGACTGGTAAAACGTAACATTTTAGTAAAATAATATACTATTTTCAAATGTATCAAATGTCCATTCGAATTTTTGGGTAAATGTGCACAAGGTGTTTCTGTTCTCTCTCCGATAGAATTCTTAGTTGTTTATTTAACACTAAACCTACCGCTGCCGGTCAAATAACCAGTTTTATATTTTTCATTTTACAATAACTGAAATTATGAAGTAGCTTACATGGTAAATTGATTCGATAAAATATCCAAGTATATACTGTTATAAAAATTGCACAAAATTTAAATAAATGAAGTCTTGCCATTTTTGTAAGCTAAAACATTTTAATCGCTTTTAGTGCTCGGTATTTTTAGGGTTAAGGCGGTTGACTGGTTTCCAGGATTGCAAGGGTGCGGGATTCGCGTTCTCATTTCTCGATAATACAAACACGGGGGTTTTCAGTAGTCAAAAACGCTAGATAAAAGATCGATCTAAGGCGCTATCGCCCTCAAAAGTCTTATTTTTTCGTTTACGAGGCGTAATTTGCAATATTCGACAGTATGTAACTATGAAAATACAAATTACGCTGTCGAATGATGCAAATTACATCTCGTAAACGAAAAAGTAGGACTTTTGCTGGTGATAGCGCCCTAGATCGATCTTTTATCTAGCGTTTCTGACTACTGAAAAACTCCATTCTTGTATTATCGAGAAATGAGAACGCGAATCCCGCACCCTTGCAATCCTGGAAACGTTCTCTCTTCGTACGGGGTGCAAACGTACCCCAGGCTCATAAAAACGGAAATGAAAAGTTAACGAATGGCAAATTTTCATAGATATCCTAAGAATATTTTCCTGGATATGTTTAAATATAATTAAATTAAATATATATGTTTAAATATGCTTGGCTTTTAAAAATCAATAAAATTTCAGAAACACTCGTGCAGACATAGCAGTGCTGCAGTACTGCTTACATAGCAGTACACAGAGACAAGGTTAAAGGTGGTGTACACGGCCGTTTCAGAGTTTCGATTTAAAAACCGATATACAGTTTGTACTTAAACTGGGAGAACTTTGAAAGGAGTTACCTCCGGTTGGAAACTTCGCACGTTTCCGCTAATAGGGTAAGAGAGTCCGTGGCACAGGTGTACGCCAGCATTGCCAAACCCAACTCCCGCCATAGTACTCGCAAGATGCATGTTGCTTCTTGCTTCGAGGTCGTCTTGGTTGTAAACTGCTCTTTCGAAGTATCTGAAAACAAGAAGATAGAGGTAAGCATAGTGTTCATAAAATATTCGGGAGAATTATCAACTTCTCCTTCAAACAATTTCGAAACTTTATTTAACACTAGGTTTACGGAGCTGTAGAAATAACTATTTCACATTATTTTATAAACATAACAAGGATGTGTCTATTCAAATTTTTGGCTATTTTTCCAATAATATATACCCACAGAAATAAATTTGGTAAATAATTCCTCAGGAAAGCACTTTAACAATTTTAATAATCGCAAATTAAGAATATTGGAACCCGCCATTTAAAACCTAGTGTTAAAAAACGTCTCTACTATTGTTAGTATAGTTTAAACAATAAATATCCATAGCCTTTCGAAACTGAAGAGAAGAATATTCGTATTTTTGCTACTCGTGCGTATTTTATAAGTCTATTTCACTTTTTCTATTGTTATAAATCGATTAATTGTAAACTGTCTTAGTAAAAACTTATCAACCAGTTCGATGATGGCGTCCTCATATAAAGACATACTAAATAAATTTATTAATATACTAAACATTTATATTTTCAAAGAACTGCTTAGCAAAGCCATGATTTTTTCCAGGAATAAATAAATTCGTGACCGAAAGGGTTAAGTAAATTCGACGCAAAATGATTATTGAATAATTTCGTGCGTTTGTCAACAAATTTGTAATTTTTCTAGTCTCAACGAAGTTTACGATGAAGAGAAGCAGTTTCATTCTTTTTAATGTTGCATATGTGTTTCGGCTTGCAGTTACAGGAAATGATGCTTACTTGCGCATGGTTTGAAGAGCATATTTCGACCATACATCGCTGACAGGATTGCTGCCCTGATAAGCAGGCCTGAGAATAGGATTCGTAGGGCATGGCGTCCTCTCCGAGTATGGTATCGCAGTAAAAGATTCAAGGGCGTGACAAAGTACATCGAAACCGGAATAAGCGCAGACCCTCTCAGGCATAGTCAGCGTGTGCTCCGGATCGATCAGCCCCAAAGTAGGTTTCAAAGCTCTGCACTCAAAGAGAAACATGCACGTCATGAAAATTGTTACTTCTCACACATTTTGCAATGTCACGCATTTTGCATGTCAAGCTGGTTTATGTGACTTTTGTGTTAACGCGAATAAGATTACTCCGATCTACGAAACCCTGTATCCGATATAATAACATCACAATATTTGTTTAAAGTTGAAAAATAGGTTTTTTTGAAAGTCATGTTTCTCAAAAACTGTGCGTGTAGGTAAAAAATTAAGGGCAGAAAACTCTATAAGAGACACCCAACAGTTATAGCGAAACATAAAAAAAGTTGAAATTTGTTGGACAGTGTAATTATATGAAGGTGGTCTAAGTGTTGTATTTCTTGTTTCGAGATATTTCAAGGAAAAGGATATTAACACTAAATGAATTCCATGTAATGTTCGAATGACAAGCACTATCTAACGATTCACTTTTGACAATGTCATTAAAAATACATTCAATTAATGTAGTTTAAAATAGTGTCACGTGAAATAACTGACAAACTCATTTTTTGTTTTCAGTTTTCGCTTAGACCACTTTCATCATTGTGGGCACATGTGTCGAATTACCATTGGTGATTGGTGTGCTCATATACCCAATGATGGGATCTGAAACACTTCGAATCGCTTCGATCCAACGTTCAAGACGAAAATTTCGAATCATTTCCAACATAATTCGAAGCTTAGAACTCTTGAAGATCTTAAAAGTCTTGAAATCCAAATCTAATCCAGACCTAATCCATGCATTTACACGTAAAGTTGTTTGCAATTATCCGAAATTTTAAAGGGAAATGTTTCGTTTTGTCATTCAAGTCGGAGAGGAGGTGTCGCGTCGACAAATTCTAAAGTATTGAAAGTCTTGTAAATCTTGAAAATTTGGAGTCTTGATCAAAACTTTCAACTGTCTCAAGAATTTCTGACTTCGAATAAATATCGAATTGAATCGAAATCTTGTATTGATTGATTTGTTTGAAGATTTGCAAGTCAGAGTATTGAATGCCCATCACTACCAATACCATGTCTGTGATTCCTCGTGGCAAATAATGTTTTACCTATTGGCGATACCAGTCTTGGCTTTCAGCGGTCGATAATCAAAGATGGAGACACCTGTGGTTTCCGAGCCGGTACCGGACGTTGTTGGTACAGCAACCAGTGGTTTCAAGGCCACCCGAACCGGTTTACCTTTGCCGATCGGCGCATTCACGTAGTCCAAGAAATCTGCGTTCGGATCGCTGCTGTAAAGATTCGCCGCTTTACAAGTGTCCATCACTGAACCACCGCCGACCTATCGCAAAATTAAATATGAATTAATCATTTTGGTGGATCCCATAGGTCGGCTGTTAAAGGAGTAGACTCCTTTTTCCAGGATTGCAAGAGTGCGGGATGCACGTTCTCATTTCTTGATAATACAAAAATGGGGTTTTTAGTAGTCAAAAACGCTAGATAAAAGATCGATCTATGGCGCTATTTCCTATTTCTTCGTTTACAAGGAGTAATTTGCATTATTCGGAAGCATACGAATGCGGATGTATTAGGTTGTTGCATATGAAATGCCCGATTTTAGAATGCAACTCTTAGAAAATGCTTCAATGAATTATATTACAGTCTGTAGGTTTATTATACATATGAAACTTTGAGGTATAAAGCTAATCCTTGTTCTAGATATTTTTATTTCACAACTAATGAAATTATAAAGATACTTTCACAAGAAATGATTTAATAAATATCGTTATTAGAGCATATATAATAAGAACCGTTCAAACTCTAAATATATTAATTCTTGTCATTTTTATAAGGCAACCACGTGCCTGTTGCTTTTATATCTCGGTACGTTTAGCGTTAATGTCCTATGTTCAATTTTAATTTAGATGTATAATATTACTATTAAATAAAGTAGGTCTGGAAAATTAACTTATTGACGATAGCATTATGTGATTCTTGGTTAAAATGTGGTGATAATCAACTTACTAGTCGTTGATGGTAAAAAAAGAACTACAAAATCAAGATAACAATCTTGTAAATGAAAAACCTGAATGACCATAATATCTTATTTTTACCATAATACAATCAAGAAACTTGAAATTTGTAGATAGAATCTATTGGGTATAAGATTGCATTTGTTTAATGTCACTGGCAAAAATCGGACATTTCGTATGCAACAACCTAATAGCTATTTTCATAGCCACATGCTGCCGAATAATGCAAATTACGTCTCATAAACGTAAAAATAGGACCTTCGAGGGCAATGCGACCTAGATTGATCTTTTATCCAGCGTTTTTGACTACTGAAAAATCCCATCTTTGTATTATCTCGAAATGAAAACACTGGAAACGAGTCAACCGCCTTAACTAATTAAAAGTTAATATTAACATTGGAACTACGAGATCCCAATGTCTCAAAAAAAAACTGGAGCTGTTCGGTCCAATTTTGAAAAAGTTATTAGTTTTTAAAAAGTGTACGAATACTATGTACACCCACTGTCTCTCCGAAAATTCAGTGTTTCTACCTAGCACCGTTCGTTCGCATCAGAATTCATTTCTCAAAATTGTAGAGCATCTCACCGCTATAAAAGCGTCGAAGTTCCCACGCTTAGCACAATCGATGGCATCTTGAAGACTTTGTTCTGTTGGTTCAACGCGTACCCTATCGAACACCTCGAATTCGATGCCAGCTTTCACAAGACTGTCCATGGCAGTTTTAACTGGCGACAGGTTCACCAGATTCGGATCCGTCATTAAGCATGCCTTATTCGTGCCCATGTTTTGCATATCCATACCCAACTCTCTTGTGACACCGACGCCATACCGTATCGTCGAACAGGCCATCTGTAATCACCTTTAACGTTGTAATATTAATTTAATAAAGAATTCAATGTAATACAAAATTTCACTCAATATAGTGTCACACCGAATCGGTAAATATACATTTAAACTGTTTTTGGTAGTAAAGAATTGTTGCTGTAACAATATTTTCGAAAATTAGAAATTTGTTGGAGCTCCTGTATACCTATTAGCATGGCCTAGAAGCTAGCAAAGTTTTTAAATAAATTCTAGACGACAGTACTAAAAAATTAAAAATTACCCGAAAAAACAACAGCTAACATATACGTTATTAGACG
>CM052192.1:10800372-10838519 GCA_028455805.1 Lasioglossum figueresi | reverse complement strand
CAAAGTTTTTAAATAAATTCTAGACGACAGTACTAAAAAACTAAAAAGTACACGAAAAAACAACAGCTAACATATACGTTATTAGACGTGCTCCGAAAACCCAGTTGACAAGAATTATTTGCAAGTGTATACCCGAGTTAGATTGCTATGGAGTCGTAAACACAACTACTTTGAAAACATTTTTATCTGAGTATACAGATGTACACTGTATGATTGTGTTTCGCGATCTTATGGTCGACGACAAAAACGGATAATGGCAATCTCGTTACGACTAGTCATTATTATTTCGTGTTTGCAATTTATGTTACAAAGATCAACGCATACCTCAAACGCATATTCTTTTTGTGGCACAGCGTTCGCAGCTGAACTACGAGCTTTAGCCAGATCGTGTCTGGTTGTGCCCTCTACGTGTGCATGTGCTGGACACTTGCATCTGTAAAAAATATTTTTGAATAAATCGTTATGAAATGTATTATCAGCAAATATTGTACCGCATTATCAGAATGAAAGATTAAGTAATATCTCAGAATGAATTTTGCAACGTATTTATGATTCGCAATTGTAACAACAAGTAGATGAATGTTTCACTGAAGGGAACATGTTTTAACAAGAGATTTATAATAATTATTATTATTAAAATTTTCCAGAAGACCTTTTTCGTTGTAAATATACATTCTATTCCTGATAAATTCAAATGAGGAGAATGGTGCCCACAAAAGATGTTTTTTGGAATACTTCAAATATGGTAACGTTAAAAAGTTTATAAATATTTATATGGATGTTCAATTAGCATTTCCGATGCTTCATGTTGTCCCTCACTGAAACATGTTAGAATAATTAATAAATAGTTCAGAATTAATGAATCTTTGCAGGAATTATTGTAATATTGTTATATACCTTAGCTACAAACATTATTCTAATGTCATAAATATGTATAAATGTAATGAATAGAAGTTTATTTTCTGTCTTAGCATGTTTAATAGGTTGAAAATGACATAACAGTACATATTTGTAAATTCTTCAAATGTTGTTACTTTTTTAAAATACACCTACTCAATTTTTGATAAATGCATAAAATCCGCTGTCTAGCAATAACAAAGTACAGTTTTATTTTGATTGTTACATAGATATATATATATATATGTTATTTAGTCCCATATAAATCAGTTGTGTGAATATACAGGAAATATTTAGAATAATAAAATAACAATGCATACACTTGGTAATAATTACTAAAACTGAACACATCCGAAATATTTGTTAATACTTGCGGTTTTATATGGTTATCAATACAGTATCCATTCTCGAGAGTGTCTTCAGCTTGTAAACAGTCTGTATAATTATCTAATTAAATATATAATGTTTACTTACGATTGGGAGGAGATAACTTGCAACAGTTCCACGACACGCTTCCGAGAGTACATTGTGCGATACTGGGATATGTAACAATGACAAAACAATCAGTGGTTTAGTGAAAAATTGATCGGAATGTATGCGATTTAGTCGTTGATATCTGGTGCTCCGTTCTACGACGACTGGTCGTACAGTCCGTTTTGTAACTCTTGTTATCCACGCATATTGATGAGATAGAGTTCCACATATACGAGGCAAACAGTGCCGTATCAATTTCCACAATAGCGTGCACATACGGTGTGGTGCCAAACTTTTTTTTTCTGATCATCACAAAAATATTTGTACATCTTTAAATATGTGGAAATTACGTATACTCGTTAGTGGACAGCGGATTTTGTGCATTTATGGCAAAAATGAGTGGGTGGTAAACTTTCAAAATACCACTATATTATTTTTAACCTATTAAACATACTGAGAAAGACTACAAATTTCCAGTTCACTCCAGTTTCTTGCAATTCGCTTAGAAAATTTTTATTTTGCTTAAACTTCCGCTGTCTATACTCATTAGACTGACTGTTAACGGTTGAAGTTTTCAATAAAACAATGCAATTCAATTGTATTAAATGTACTGTGTTTTTTATTATAAATGTATAAATTTAATAAATTTGTAAATGTATAAATGTCCGTGTAAATTAAATAAATTCGTTCCGAAAGATTACAATGAATTGATTGCGGATTTTATGCATGTATGACAAAAATGAGCACGTACAATTTAAAGCAGTGGACATGTTAAAAATATTTAAGGACACCTGTGCATTAGTTTCAGCTTGATAGGATAATTAAAAGAAGAATAGAATTTTTATTTGACTTCTGTGTCCTGTGATCGATGCCAACATTTTTTACTTTATAAAAGATCCGCAGTCTAATAATGAATTACACGAGTTTCAAAGATTCTTTATGTTTTAACAAGACATATTCAGTTCGTAACAAATACATCGATAATTAAAATTTAAAGTTTTCGTTTTGCATAAGCATCCGCTGTTTAATCATTATTATTGTTAATTGTATATGTACGGTGACGTGGTACGAGAAAAATTAGATGTTTCCAGCAACGTTTTATCAGATTCGCTTGTTATTTAACGTGGCATACTGTGCTCGCGAAATGTAGTTCGACGTGTCGCAGCAGCCTGCAAACAGGCCAGTAACAATCGAGTTCGGAATGTGTGTCGTCAATCATTCATGTTACGATTTAATCGCGAATATTAGATTTAAAAACCATGCGCACTTTCTAGTTTCGCAAACCTTCCATTCGGGGCGGAAACATTGATCGATGATCAATATCGTAAACAAAGGAGAACCATCGATAAGATAAATTATTCTTCGAATCTGTTTAAAAAACACAGTGGCACAAAGGGGACACTGGACAAGAGAATGTTACAAAAATAAATTTACGATAATCACTGTGGATTACGTTTTTGTAAGTGTAACAATAAATTGAAACTGTCGTTGCGAAGAAGCGAATTTTGAATTTTCTTCAACGTGTTAACCTTTGATTCGCTTAATCTCTGAATTTTGATTTTCGTTCGCCCGACGCAAGTTTCAGGGAACGCGGGAATGCATGATCGTAGACTGTAATGAAAATTTTATTAAAACGTTATACATTATTTACAGTATGTAGTATAATACATAATACATAATGATGCACTACTTATACTATGCCACGTTAGTTTTCTTAGTATTATATGCGGTGTTTAGTAAATACTTATGTGTTCATGGCGAGACGTTGTGGTCACTGCAGTTTAAAATCGCTAGCCTTACATATTATATCTGATAATATATTACTACGACCGACCATTTACGTTTTGCTCTCACGGTTACTTTCGTTCCTATTCATATCGAAATGCTAATTCACCTACCGCCCAAAGCTGCGTCCCCTCAATGATTAATAATAAACGTAATAGATATGCAATTACGTATTACATTTAAATATACAATTGGAATTACATTAATTGGACTTCATGGTGGCCTTCGCATTTATAAAAATCGTCGATTTCGATATAGATACGAAATACTGATTCTTCTAAAACGGATTACACATAAGATTTATTCATCTTCGAAACACATTGGAGATACACTAACATCGAGTCTTACAAGTCGTAAATTATAAGTAGTAAATTCATTTCAATACCGATCTTTCCCCTAAAATCATCGGTAGCGGTATATTTTTCAGTTTCCTGTTTCCTTGAAAAACCTGTTTCGGCAGTTTCATTAAAAAGTTCCTAAAAGATCGCGTAATATCTTCATGCATTGCATGTGCATCAACATCGTGTCGCTGAAACGTTCGGAGTCGCTTTGCCCTCTCGAACAAAATTATATTTAATTCATAATTGGACTGCAAAAAATGTTCGAATCGATTGCAGGACACAGGAGTCTCATAAAAATTGTATTCTTCTTTTAATTATCTTATCAAGCCAAAGCTTGACGTCAATGCATTAACGTCCTTAAATATTAAAAATATTTTTAACACGCTCACTGTTTCAAATTGTATCTGCCTATTTTTATCATAAATACTAATTAATATTTAAAATTTTCCCTCAATTTTAAATTTAATTAAAAGTTACAATATATCAAATCTGCGATCTGATAATATATTAAAATCGGAGAACTTCGAAAATCAATCAATCCTTGAAACAACGTTATTTGGGTCGAGTTCGACCCAGAGTCACGCACGCTTCGTTTGAATTCTAATTTCCTAGAAGCGAACTGGCGCGATTAACCATTTTTCTTGGGTTGAAAAATCTGTGAGATAAAATCGAATGGATCGAGACAAGTGGATCAAGCGACGGAACCAGGAACGTTTGAACGACAGCTTGGCCAGCCAATGGTATTTGTACAAATTATGCTTCGTTCATCGACTAACTCGATCTATGCATAGATAGAAATCAACTTGAACCGCGTCGACTGACCGGAAATTATTGTATGCAGCGGGCGTTTCTTATTAAACGCTCTCCGGCACGATCTTGTCGTAGTGGAATGTGCTGCTGGAATAAAAGCTGCCGCGTTTCGGCATGTGCGGGGTGGCGATTTCCTCCTGTAGAGGCTTGTAAACCAGCCCGCAGTTCTTGTTGTCGATCAGTCCACCACGAAGGATCATTGGTGGCCTGATCACAGGACCACCGCCACGTCGCTTTGCCAAATAGAAAGCAACGTGTATCGCGAGGAACACGAGCATCACCGTAATGATCACGATCGTGGCCACGGGCCAAAGAGCACTGGTGTACCAAGGATGGTACTCGGAGGTCCCCTCTGCTATGAAGTCCTCGTATTCCTGATCCTGAGTGGTCCACGCTTTCTCCAGGTTCTCGTCGGTTCGCATACCTCTGTCGTCCAACAGTTTCAGCAGATCCTGTATCAGGAGAATGTCTTTAATGCTACCAATACAGACTTTTGACATGTATGATATTTGACATGTACATCCAGTCAGCCAGGCCCGCCTCGAGCAGGTATCGCATTATGCTGTCAGATCGATGCTCGAAGCTGAGGATGCTCGGAATCTGCTCGATTTTGGACAGCACACCCAGCCAGCTCAAAGCGATACTTCTGCGGACGCAGATGTTAGTCCAAAATCGAGCAGATATCGCATTACTCTGTCAGATCGACGCTCGAAGCTGAGGATGCTCGGAATTTGCTCGATTTTGAACAGCACACTCTGCCAGCACAAAGCGATACTTCTGCGGACGCAGATGTTAGTCCAAAATCGAGCAGATATCGCATTACTCTGTCAGATCGGTGCTCGAAGCTGAGGATGCCCGGAATCTGCTCGATTTTGAACAGCACACTCTACCAGCATAAAACGATACTTCTGCGGTCGCAGATGTTAGTCCAAAATCGAGCAGATATCGCATTATGCAGTCAGATCGACGCTCGAAACTGAGGATGCTCGAAATTTGCTCGATTTTTAACAGCACACTCTGCCGGCACAAAGCTATACTTCTGCGGTCGCAGATGTTAGTCCAAAATCGAGCAGATATCGCATTATGCTGCCAGATCGATGCTCGAAGCTGAGGATGCCCGGAATCTGCTCGATTTTTAACAGCACACTCTGCCAGCACAAAGCGATACTTCTCCGGACGCAGATGTTAGTCCAAAATCGACCAGATATCGCATTATGCTGTCAGATCGACGCTCGAAGCTGGGAATGCTCGGAATTTGCTCGATATTGAACAGCACACTCTGCCAGCTCAAAGCGATACTTCTGCGGACGCAGATGTTAGTCCAAAATCGAGCAAATATCGCCGCATTACTCTGTCAGATCGATGCTCGAAGCTGATGATGCTCGGAATCTGCTCGATTTTGAATAGCACACTCTTCCAGCACAAAGCGATACTTCTGCGGACGCAAGTGTTAGTCCAAAATCGAGCAGATTGCTTACTGGGTAGTTTTTGCGATGATCGTTCAGTGATCAACTTACCTCATCGTTTTGTTTGCTCAAAATCGTGTCAGAGTCCTTCGACGAGTCGAGTTCGTCGAGCATATTCTTCATTTTGTTCTTCAAGAATGGGATTTCTCTGCTTGGCGGTCCATCGTTCACATCGCCGCAGACTACCCTGGCCAGATCGGTCCACTGACTGATACCTTCGTTATCTTGATGATTCTCGTCGTTGACATAATCATTAAGATACCTGTGAAACAGTTCCGTCGAATTACACGAAGATTCGGATGTGCTTGGTCGTTGGGCTTTACGTGAAGATTCACTTTCATCAGAATTTATTCAAAACAATTCAATTAGTCCATCCTTGTTCCGGACTCGTACAATCTCGAATATGAACAATCTAATAGACGCCTTGGAGACGTCTTTTTCGAAACGTTTCAAAGACGTCTTATTTCAGACATCTTTAAGACGGAAACCCGTATATTCTTCATTTCAGAGAAACAATATTCTATGTCGTCTTAGGCGGATTCATTCGACATAGCTAATTTTCGAAGTCACCTGAAGGGTTCCATCGGCGAAATTCCGCGATCCGTCAGCCATTGAACAGCCTCCTTAAATTCATCGTCGCAGTCGAGAGGATTGTGCGCCAAGTTTAAGCCAACGAGTTGCGGCGTTGCCTTCAGTTCCTCTATCGTGATTCGTCCCAGGAGATTCTCGCGAACCGACAGGTATCTGAAAGTACAAAATCAAACACGGAATTATAGTAAAATGCCGAAAAATTTCAAGCAGTGGATCAAATTGTATCGTTCGGTTGTCTCATTGTTGTTGTAAGTTGTGCATCTGTTAGATATAAGAGGACTCTTACTTCAAGCTCTCTAGAGGGACTCTAGCTTCGCTCCAAACCCTCTCCAAGGCGCATCTGCTTGCATCAAGCTTGTTGAGGTAGGGGGTCGCCAAGAATGGCGACACCTGTAACGTTGCCAAAGGATTACCCGCGAGACTGAGCTTCACGAGACCGCTGGCACCGTTGAACATGTTGCTCTGCAAGTTGCTGATTATGTTGTCCGAAAGATCGAGGATTCTCAAACCGTCGAGATTGCGCAGAAGTCCGTTCGGCAGACCGGTCAGACGATTCTTCGAAAGATTCAGTTTCTGCAGCGCTGGCATGTGCTTGAACGTGTCTTCGTGGACTATATGCAAGCCACAGTTTATGCATTCGAAACGGTAGATACTGCAAAAATACGTGGCAATGTTTTAACGAAGACATAGATTCGAATGAAGATCATTCGAATTAGTATTTCGAGCTGCCTATGTAGCTCAACAGGGTGGTCCACGTAAATGTAGCCACCTAAACATCTCTTTCATTTGTGGCGGACCATCATTGTCAATGAATTACACACGTTTCAAACATTTCTATCCGAAATTGTTTCAATAATTCGAAGGATCTCATTGAAAACATTAACCCTTTGCACTCGGAGCTATTTTAACTCGAAAATCAAACGTCTCTTCCGACCTAGAATATTTCCATTCTCTATGATTTTTTAAAATTGGTAGATGTGGAATTGATATAATACCTCGTACAATATTTAAATCTTTAGTAATTGATTAAATACCGACATATCTAATAGTGTAAACAATATTTTAAATAATAGTACAGCCATTTTTAATAGCGGCTCAGAGGCGCCACTCGAGTGCTAAGGGTTAAACCATTTACTTGAATTCGAAACAAATTTCGAGATGTTACAGTAGAAAGGTAGTGTTTACTTGAAATCATCGTCCTCGCGGCGAGTCTTGAAGACAGGCAAAGTTTCCAAGCCAGGATTATCGTTTAACAGCAGAATTTGCAGTCTCGCGTTTGCCATAAAGTGAGTATCCAACAAGAACTTCAACTTGTTGTTGCTAAGATCGATGTAGTTGAGCATCTCGATGCTAGCGAGAGCGGTCGGATGGATCCACCTGATCTCGTTTGATTGGAGCATCAGTTGCTCCAACCCTGGCAAAGCAAGGATCCCATCTTTCGCTATTATTCTGATCTTGTTGTGGGACGCGTCTAACTGTCGCAGATCAGGCCCGTGTATTGACGACAGTGACGTCAAATTGTTCCCTGCAAAGTAACAACAAGTCTGTTATGCAACGAGATTCAGAAAAACTAATAATTAACGCTAAACCTACCACTGCCGGTCGGACGACCGGTTTTATATTTTTCATTTCACGAAAATAATTGGACGGAGGAAATCAGAGAGACGTTAACCTCTTAACCGCGGAATTTAGTTTTAAAAATCCCCGACTGAGTGCGGAATTAAAATCAAGCAATGACAAGTATACACGTCGAACGCAGAGCAAATGGTCCTATTATAAATTTTACAAAAAAGAAAGGATTACATTTTTATTTGATAAAAAATTAACCATTCATTCTTTAAAAGGTTATTGTTATTGCACCGCAATGGAGTTCTGGATTGACGTGTATACGCATCGAACGCAGTTAACTGGTTAAGGGAGGAGGTAAAGAAGGAAATAAGGGAGACGTGGAGAGAACGATGGGAAGAGATAAAAGGAATGATGAAGGATCTGAAAGAAATGAGAGCAGAATGGGAGAAGGAAAGCAGAAAATGAGAGAAGGAAAATGATAATAAAGGGAATGGAGATGAAAGATGGAGGAGATGGGAAAGAAGAAGTACAGAAGTTGCTAGGAGCGATGGGAGAGAACGAAGTTGAAGAAGTCAGGAGGAGTGGTAAGATGGGATTAAGATGGGAAAGAAGAAGTACAGAAGTTACTAGGAGCGATGGGAGAGAACGAAGTTGAAGAAGTCAGGAGGAGTGGTAAGATGAGAATAAAATGGGAATAAGAAGGGAAGAATGGTTAGTGGTAAAAGTAGCGACGATGTAACAGAAAAGAAAGATAATGGCAGAAAACCAAAAAAGGTTTTCTTTGTCCGGGCACATATTGCGATGGAAATCGCGCAAACTATAAATAAATAGAGCCTTGTGATTTTTCTGAGCGGTAGGTTTATATTAATAGAAGAAGCCAGGAATCCAAAAAGAGTCTAATCTTACCGGCAACGTTCAACGCCTCGACTTCCTTTTCATAGAACAAGTTGTCAGGGATATCGTTCAGCAAATTATTCGAGAGATCCACTTCGCCGAGGGATTCGAGCGAGTTGAAGATCGAGCTGTCGATCTCCTTCAGCTTGTTGTTTCGCAGATTAATGTAGAGCAGATTCGGCATCTTCGCGAAAGCGTTGCGCTTCAGCTTTGTCAGACCATTGCGAGAATAGTCGAACTCGGTGATGGAAGGAGTGTCGAACAACATCCCGTGCTGGTGCTTTAACGGGTTTCGCGAGACCGACAACAACGTGAGCTGCGTGTTATTTTGGAAAAGGTTCGGTGGGATCTCTTGCAGACCGTTGCCGGTCAAATTCACGGCGAACAGGTACGTGATGCCGTCGAACGCCGTTTGATTCAGCTCGGTGATGATGGTGTCGGTGATCGTGATCGATTCCAAGTGCTGGAGACCTCGGGATCGGAACGCGTGCGGACCGAGCACGATCGAACCGGCGTTTTCGATGCGCAGGTGCGCGATGCCTGTGCCGAACGTTTGCTCGTCCACGAATTTATTGCATCTGCGCATATATAAAAATATTCGAATCGATCATTGCCTCGGGATAAACCATTACCAGACTGCGGATCTTTATGCAAAATAAAAATTCTCTGCATCGACTGCAAGAAATAGAAATTAAATTGAATGTTGTTTCTTCCCTTAACGATTCGTATAGAGGAAAATGTTGAAGATTTGTTCAACAATTTTGTACTTCGTCTACTCAACTTTGCTATAAATGCATAAAGATCCGCAGTCCAGTCATTACCGATCTTCGCTGAACTTCTGTGAACGTACGTTGCAGTTGTTGCAGCTGCGTATTCTCCAGCGCATGTACAGTAATCCGGACACCCTGGCAACGTTTGCTCGTCGTCATCGAGGTCGTCGTCGTCGTCGTCGTATTCATCCAGGCTCTCGTTCTCTTCTTCCTCGGTCGAGTCATCGTAAGTCCCATTCTCGGCGTCCAACAGCTTTTTGATAGCACGAGGGTAGGTAAGGCCGTCCTTCTTCGTAGGAGTCAGTCCAATCTTTTTCTTCAAATCTTCAGTCTGGAATCATCGTAATCATAGATTAGGGGGGTTCATTTAAAGAATCTTAGAGAATCATTTAGAGAATTCTAACTAAAATGTTAGCAATGATCGTAATGATCACCTTGACGTTGGAAACATCCTCGTCCAAAGTTTGGATTTCCTGCATAAGCATGTCCTTTGGACTGAGGAAGCTCTTCGGATCCCTCAGGAGCAAAGGATCCACGTCAGAATCAGCCGTAGTTTTCGCCTCCGTTGCTTGGCTAGGAGGCGTCGATTTATTCCTCAAAATAGTCTTGTTCGTGGTTGAATCAGTTTTCCGCGACGTCGTGCTGGTACTCGTCGAATCATGCTGCGGTTCTGACGAGGACGACTCCTCGGCGGTGCTTCGTAACGTGTGCGTACTCGAAGCGACGAATCCAACTGAGAGACCGACCAGCAGCACTGCTGCTAGGATCTTCATTTTGCCTCCTGTAAACCAAGAAATAATAATTATTTATTATTTGCTGATGCCGTAAACCATACGTTTGGTTCATATAACGTATACATGTATTCTGGACATTGCTATCTCAATCGATAATCTGACAGTTTGGAAATGTTTCGTGTGCGACGATTAACAAACTCTTTGTTAATTTGAAATGATCCTATATGTGTACCGCAGGGAGAATTACGTAAACTTTCTCTGCGAACCAGCACGCAAGATCCTAGATCCGTCGTGCGTGGTTTCAGAGTTAGCCTCGGCCATATCCCGACCGGTTTTCGAAGCGGAAGTGCAGCATCTTTACAAGAAAGGGAAGCACCTTTAAGTAATCAATCCGGGGAAGCCTTTATCTTTACGATCTCTCCGATCCGATGCCGTCTCGATTTTCGATCGCCTTCGTTGACGAACTTGAACACCTCTGTTCCAAATATTTCTTCAAAAGTTCCCCTATTTTATCGATAGAAATAGAAATCACATATCTAGAATGTTATTTATACTCTTAATCATTTTAATAGATGAAAAGTAATATATTGACATCTTTGAATTTTCTTGATCATCCTACATTCGAAAATTTCACCTGATCAAATCTCCAGTCTACTAACGAACTGTTGATAGACTACGAAAATCGTCAGGATTCACCTAACTAGAAAGACGTATGAACCACGATATTGCCAATTAAATCTTATTCGATGCACTCATTCGATGCGCTTATTCAGCGAAAATATTCTAACTCGATTCGAAGACAAACATTGTCGGGAAATATATTAACTGGTCAACAATTGTTATAACGTTCACTCGGTTCGAACAATTATGGTCGAAATAACAGATGCGCCTTGAAGTACAGCTTTAATAATTCAAGATAGACACAATAGAGCAAAGAATACTTCACTCCGAAGTCCAACGTGACAGAGAACAACAATATATAGTAACAGGTGTAATCGATGTTACATAAAAATCATCGTCTGGAAAGTCACTGGTTTTGTGATTCTACGGTATAAAAGAACACCGCCGCAATCAAGATTTTCGAGGAACTGTGAGCTGCCAATGATATCGCGGATTGTGCATGTCTCGCGTTAGTCAGATTACTGATAACAAACGAAGGAATTGCAGAATATAACGTTTCAGCGTCTTTGGATTGGCGCCGAATGCGCTCAGACAGTACGATACGATAGATATGTGACATGATTTGCAGTCACTTTGCAGAAACAATAGAAGAGCTGATTACTAGACAACGGATTTTTCGCGTTTACGACAAAAATATGTACGTGTAATTTAAAATAGGAAAAACATTAAAAGAATTTAAGTATACTGTTATATTATTTTCAACCTATCAACACTAAACCTATCGACCATCAAAAGCGACTGATGTGTACAGTATTATAAAAATAACAAGATTAAATTTATTTATATTTTATGCGATTTCTACTATAATATATATACTGGAGTCAGAAAACATATTCAATAAATTCCCATGAAAACACCTTTACAATTTCAATAATTGTCAAATAAAATATCTAAAATCGTCGGTGTGGTATAAACCTCGTGGTAGGTTTAGTGTTAATTAATTGGAGTGAACTCCAATTTGTTGCAATTCATGTCAAAAATTGTTATTTCGCATAGATATCCGCTGTCCACCGATTACACAAAATTATCTTTCCTTCTCAGATTCGATCTCATCGAGAGAAATTAAAAATTAACTTTTAAAAAAGAAAATGAAGAATTTAAAAACCAACATATGTGTATTTGTTAATTGAAATTGTATCTTTGCGACGCTGATACGATTGTTTGAAATCGATGAACATGAGATTGAATAAAATCATCTGAGAAATTCAATTAGTTCGTTTATCAAGAGTACATTGGTTGCAGATGCGTCTGCAGATAAGCATCGATCGTATCAACGAAACAGTAGCCCTGAAAACACGGACCAGTCGGACGATGTGCCAACGTTGCAGTTGTCATTATCGCGACACGCGCGCAGAAGTCTGCTGCTTTTTATTCGTCATGATAATATATCGATGACTCCAGTCCTTTTGTTAAAAGCGAGCACGTTTGCACCACTGTCTGCAAACGGCGAAAACCGCGGTGCAAAATTCAACGTCCAATTTACATCGCGTCGCGTCGTGGACAAAGCATCTCTACAATGTGGATCGTCACGATTAGTATCTCTCTCTCTCTCTCAAAAAAAAAAAAAATCACAAGTAATGCTCTTCTGACTGTGTATATATTTGAACTAGTACACTTGAACGATACGAAGTTGTTGGAAACAACGTTGAAAATAATTCGGACTGCAGAATTACTCTAGAGTCTTTACATTCGAGTGTTAATTTCAGTATTACAGAGCTGTTTATGAATAATCAATAAATTTTGTGTACGAAGTAATTGAAGTTAGACTAGAATTCAATAAAACGTATATTCTACAAACATAAGAAAATGTTTAAAATCTGGTTATTCGTGCAGGACATTTTTTGTTACATTATATTACACTTTCCAGTTTGAAGTACAAATCCCAATGTAAAACGTTAAATTTCATGATAAATGGACATTCATGGCAAAAATGAATAGGTATAATTAGAAAAAGTAAATGTCATTGAAAGAATTCGAAAATACTCTGATACTATTTTCAACTTGTTGAACATATTCACTGTGTTTAATTTTATTTTGCATAAAGATCCGAATGATAGATTCAAGGTAATATTAAAATAAAGTACGAAGAGCAGGTGCAGTTACGTACTCTATCGATAATACTGTCTAGGAACGGATGCGTCGTTGAGACTGAAAAGCCATTTTCATAGGACAGGTTCGAGGGACCATCGAAAACCGAGGAAAATCGTTTATGTTCGTCGATCGAGAGAGCCAGGAATGCCTTGTGCAAATACAGAAGACCGTGAGCCTAAATGGAATGCGGTTTAAAGAAGCCAACTCGGTGGAGTCGTCAGATACGGCATGTGAATGCCGCTTTAAAAGATGAAAGGTGGGCTTAGGTCGGGGAGCGCACGACTACCAGCTGGGGCTCTTTGTTCAATCCTCGAAAAATCTCGTTGGTTCAGGGACCAGGTAGAGTTACCTGTCCCCGAGCATAGCGCAGGTGGTCCCTTCCTTCTTCTGTTCCATTCCGATTCGGTTGGCACGAAGCAACCCGTACGAAAGGGACCACTCCGACCGAAAAGGGAATCCGTAGGGTAGGAAATCTGTTCGAGTGGCGTTTTAGAGCATCCATTGGCCCACCTAGACGATCGCCGATCTACTCAAAGGGACTCGTCTCCACATAGATCAATTGACTTGGAAACGACGCTTGACACGATGCGACACTACGCTTTTACCCAAATACTTTTACCGAATTACCAAATTGCAACCACAAAACATTAAATTTAGTGTCTCGAGCAGAAACAAAGGCACCGCCTGCACTAGAAAATATCTATTTTGCATTGAAGTAGTTATTCTGTTGAATAAAAATTGATTTATGTAAAATGTAGTGCGAGCAACTGAAAGTTGAGAAAGTGGAATACAATAGAATCTTATTACCGGCGGTAGTAGCCTTTTCAGATCTGAAGTAAATATAAAATTGTACCAAACTCTGTCGAATTTTAAATTCTAGCGATTTTGAAATTTTTTAGAACCCATAAATGCACAAAGATCCGCAGTCTACTAATAGCCATTAATAAAATCAAAAGTATTCAAAATTTCATTTCTTGTATGACACTACAACGTATGTACAACGTTTAGAACCTCCTCCGACAAGAATGATTTGTATCGATTGAAAAGTTCTCAAAATAATTCTCGCTGTATACAAAACTGTTCGTGATCATTTTTGCAGTTATTCTAAACGGAAAACATAATTTTCCAGTCAACGTGTAAAAGCCTGACTACAATTATGTAACGCGACCACCGAAGTCAGCTATTCAATACGAAAACGTTAAGAAATTCGATCCTTCGGCGATAAGTAGTCGTATTTCTTTCTTACTGGTTTTCTAAGCGATGTTTATTACTATATAATATTACTATAGGCGATCTCTATATAATAAAAAGCGTGTATCGTTCACTGCAAGTGATTCGGTCAAATCTAGCGCTATCGAATTACCTGCGTCATTCTCCGTTTTATAAATACTGAACCAGTGCTTCCAATAAACTATTTAGAATTATCATAATCTTTATAAAATACCCTTCCATACATTGTGATCAAAAAATTGTTTAAAAAAGTATTTCTACTACAATCTTTTTAAATGATCATTTGTTCATTTACTGTACAGTGACTCTTTAAATAATTTATTCCTTGGATTGCATCGTACGGAAGTCTACTGTACGATCTTTACAAAAATTGTAAAACAACGATCGTAATTTAATTCATTTCTACAATTTTCAATTGTAGATAGAATTTTAAATAGAATTGTAGACCTTCGTTGCTTAACACACAATTTACTGTTCGACAAAGTAGCCAGAATGAATGTCAAATAAAAATGGTAAGAATATATTTAATGAAAAGAAACGTAACAGTTATTGAGAAGGCGCCTTTACGATTCCAGTGATCGTAAAACAGGAAATCTGAAACGATTTTAATTAGACTGGCGTTTCGATCGATAATCGTACAAAGAAATAGAAGCGTCGGATGTATAACAAGAATGTCGATGTGATGATTGTTAGTCCTTATGCGATATCACCTTGAAGAATCTCTCCTGGAAGAGATAAAGCAAAGTCCTTCGAGAAACAGTATCAGAGGCGTTCTCCAAGTCGGCATTACATACATCAATGTGATCGATTCCCTGTACGACCTGCATGACCGATTCGTCGCACGATGGTTAGCTGATTTCTTGTGAAATCAGCCGGCTCGAATATCAATCTATACGGGGAACCATTACTGGTCACCGTCAACACTGATACAACATAATCGGCCGCAGTCCTAGTGTCAATAACAGTAAAAGTGAGGATTTCGTAAATCGGCGATCGTCGCCACGAAAGAGGCGTGCAAATCAGAGTCGCCAGATGAGTGGCGCGAATGCGGGGGGAAAAAGTTACCCTCTCTCTGCCAGTATCGGACACATGCACGACAGAGACGGAACGCGTCACGTGACTACGAATTACGTGGAAGGGGAAGGTACAGTGGGGACACGAGACTTAATCTGGCGACTCTGGTGCGAAGGGACCGGTGACCGATAAAAGCCGGAAAGGAGGATCATCCTACAGGAAAAGAACCTCGAAAATGAGCAATTAAAATCGTTTCGCGAAACACTCATTTCACGCGATCAACTTTTCTGCGCCCACTATCACTGACAAACAAAAATGTTCGATCACAATCGCGAATGCGATCGTTCAAAGAATGATTCGAGGCTATATGAAAAATGAAAAATTGTATCATACAGGTACCAAGGTAAATATTAAAAATATGAATAAAATGTAGACTGCGGATCTTTATGCATATATAGCAAAATTGAGTAGATAAAGTTCAAAATTGTTGGAAAATTTTAAAAATTCAATATGTCAATATATGATTTATATACGATTTCTCCTTCATTGAAATCATTAAGAGAAGAAATAACATCCAATTTGGTTTCTGTGTCTTGCAATCGATGCAGACAATTTTTATTTTGCACAAAGATCGGCAGTCTATTAATAAAACTGCAAGTGCACCTTAGTGAGTCTATTAGAATTCCGCGAACAGTCTTGTAATACTTGGCGCATTGTTGTTGGACAAAATAGCAACATAGTGAAAGCTACAGCGAAGATCTTTGTGCTATTTTGTCTTACTTGGAGAAATCGATATTCTAGACAGTTCTCGAAACGGTATATCGCTACCTTTGAACGCAGCGTTCCCGTTTCGTCGCATAAATGTTTTTGTATCGTAATTGTCGCTTACGCAATGCATCACCGTGTCGATAGAATTAATGGCGACAGACGCAACAAGTATTCTGCACTAGAACCTTCTCGACCCATCCTAACGTATCATCCGGAATAGTTTATCGGGATCGTGATAATAAAATTAGAAAGATTTCGGTGCAAGCGTGCCGCACTATTCTCTGGTGTATAACAAATAATTTTGAAGTCTGAATACAATAAAGTATACATCAAGCATGTTATAATAAATAGACTGCGGATGTTTAAACCATTTTAATTTTTTTCCAGTGATAGTAGCCTTCACAGATCTGAAATAAGTAAAAATTCTACCTTGTTTTGAAAATTTTTAGAAGCCATAAATGCGTGAAGATCCGCAGTCTAATAATAAACAGTCCGCTTTTACGATGTAAATATATGGCCACTAATAACAGCAAGCTTAGTGTTAATTTTAAAAATAAAAAACAATTGTTGAGACTTTATACAATAAAGTATATATCACATTCAGCATACTATATAGATTATAATAATCGGCATGTACGATTCGAGGTATGCCCATTGAAAGTAGCAAGGCAGTCGTTAATTTGCAAAATGTAATAATTACATAAGAATTTTTAAGTCTGGACGCGATGGAGTGTATAGTAGATTAAACATACTATATACATAGATTGTAAAAATTAATGTGTATGTACGATTTGGAGTATACCCGCTGAAAATAGCAAGGCAGATGTCAATTTGAAAAATGCAGCATATACAAAAGTATTTTTAAGTCTGGACGCGATGGAATGTATACCACATTCAGCATACTATACAGTAATAAATAATCTGTATATACGATTTGAGGTATGCCCATTGAAAATAGCAAGGCATACGTCAATTTGAAAAATGCGGTAAACACAAAAGAATTTTTAAGTCTGAACGCGATGGAATGCATACCACATTCAGCATACTATATAAATTGTAATAAATAATCTGTATGTACGATTTGAGATATGCCCATTGAAAATAACAAGGTAGACGTCAATTTGAGAAAGGCAGTAATTAGAAAAGAATATCAAGTCTGGACGTGATGGAATGCATACCATATTCAGCATACTATATAAATTGTAATAAATAATCTGTATGGACGATTTGAGATATGCCCATTGAAAATAGCAAGGTAGACGTCAATCTGAAAAAGGCAGTAAACACAAAAGAATTTTTAAGTCTAAACGCGATGGAGTATATTGTAGATTAAACATACTAGGTACATAGATTGTAATAACTAATGTGTATGTACGATTTGAGGTATGTCCATTGAAAGTAGCAAGGCAGACGTCAATTTGAAAAATGCAGTAATTACAAAAGAATTTTTAAGTATGAACGCGATGGAGTGTATAGTAGATTAAACATACTATACACATAGATTGGAATAACTAATGTGTATGTACGTTTTGAGATAGGCCCATTGAAAACAGCAAAACAGACGTCAATTTGAAAAATGCAGTAATTACAAAAGAATTTTTAAGTCTGGATGCGATGGAACGTATACCACATACTATATATAATTTGTAATAAATAATCTGTATGTACAATTTAAGATATGCTCATTGAAAATAGCAAGGCAGACGTCAATTTAAAAACGCAGCAATTACAAAAGAATTTTTAGGTCTGAACACGATGGAATGTATACCACATACTATGTAAATTGTAATAAATAATCTGTATGTACGATTTGAGATATGTCCATGGAAAATAGCAAGACAGACGTCAATTTGAAAAATGCAGTAATTACAAAAGAATTTTTAAGTTTGGATGCGATGGAACGTATACCACATACTATATATAAATTGTAATAAATAATCTGTATGTACGATTTGAGATATGCCCATTGAGAATAGCAAGACAGACGTCAATTTGAAAAATGCAGTAAACACAAAAGAATTTTTAAGTCTGGACGCGTTTGGATGTATAATAGATTAAGGACAATGTAGATTCTGATATGAAGGATCTGCATTTGTGACGCAAGTCTGGCGACTAACACTAACACGGAGTCGGTTTTACTTAAACTTTCTTCTAGCGAATCTAGTGCAAAAATAAGCAAGATAATTAAAATTTAATTATATGATATCTAGAAAATTCATTTCTTAATAAATTTCCTAAGAAAGTGAACATAAATTTGTCGGTGATGAAATGATAGTTAGTATTTTCGATTAGTTCACCGGGGACTCCGGAGCGTTTTGAATCATTGATTTTCCACGTGAATGATGTGTTTTAGACTTGGAGTAACCCTTTCACCGGCGCTCCATTACCTCTATTTTATCAGGGAACATACATAGGTTCCGTTATTATCTGTTCTTATCAACCCGTTTATCTTATATGTACGCTGATAACATATTTGCTTTGTCTGAGACTACGCCGTTGCTTTGCCTTTGTATCCTGTGTCCGGAGCTCTAACACGCGCACTACCTTTTTGCATAGAGTTATCAGGATTTTCGTAGCACCCCGGATGCAGAGTTCAAGCAAACATAGATTTTTAATGACGCAGTAACGCCGAGAGTACAGTGTGGGTAACTTCTTTCGAAAAATCTTCCATTGCGTCATCCGTGTATAAAATTGATTTCAATTCTAATCGATCTTTCACTGGAAAGTCTACGATCGCTTCGTCCATGCATAAAAAGTTGATCTCCGTTCTATTTGAATTGCATTCCTTTATCGAGGAAAGAGACGCGTTATCATTTGTCATACTTGTCACGATTGCGAACAGGCACAAAATATTTTAAAATATTTCATCTCGCCGAGATAAGAAATTGAGCATCTCGATTTCCCGTTTTGGAAAAAATTCCCCGTGCAAATATGCTTTCGGATAACGCTGCACGGATTGGTGATGAAACGTACGAGGCATTTTTAACACCGATTCATTGGCGGGCTTTCCATCCTCGGCGGATGTCGAGTTCGTTAGTCAGCACTATTTGCCGTATGAAAATCATGTAAGAGATCCGCTCGTTTGAATTACTTGAATTAGAATTACTTGAATTACTCTATAAATACATCGATCGCTAGCGTAAATCGCGAATTAACAATTCTTTTTTGTTAAACTTTTTACAATCATTTCCTCGCAATCGTGAATATGTTAAGAAGGCAGACATCGAGGTGAGAATTAATAGTAATTTTTTATTAATTATTCGATAACATGTTTGGCGTTCCTAATTTGTGAATATCGCTGATTTCGCGCATAACATCCTCGAGAGTCGAAAGTTGTTCGCCACCAACAAAATTTGCGTCACATTGTTGACCTTTCAACATTTTATAACACGATCGCGGAGAATGAGATATCGTCAGATTACACGTCCGAGCGATATAAGCGATCGATAGGTTTCAATAACCAGCGACTACGTGTGCGATTGAAACGAGGATATAATTTCAATTAGGTTTTTAATTCAGATATATTTACGAGTATCTCTGAGTCGAGATTTCTAAGTTGAATAAGAATCGGAAGTCGCTTACACGTGTATATTTTTTATAATAATTCAATTATTCCATCAATAATATTAAATTTTCTATAAAGTTAATGTACAAGATGATTCTGGGAACTGGGACAAGTTACTGTTCTTTTTCATTAAAAATAGAAAAAAATATGAACTTATTTTTTATGTGGATGCACCGATGCACCCGCTAGGTGCAATTGCACTTTATTCTTATCCCTTCTGTTATCCTACGAACAAAACAATTTTGTGTCAGAGCAAACACGGCATTAGTGCCTACAGTTCGTATCGAGAGTTTCGATATTTCTTGTAGTAAAGTACGTTCCTGACGCAAATATCTTGCGAAGTGTTGACATAGTACTTTTATACGTAGGATAATAAAAGAGATGTGTGTGTGACTCGACATCAGAGAAAGAAAAATGTAAATGAAACGGGTCTTTATATGTATTTGATTCTTCCTTTATTTATTTAACTTCTTATTTTTTAGTTGAAAACAAATATAAGTTCGACAATTATAAATTGCAACGAAGTTTGAGAGCTATATTTAATATAATTGGTAGACAAAATTGTTTAAAATAAGTAACAGTCAAGGAGCTGTCCTCTGAAGTAAATTTCATATAAAACACTGAAAATAGTAGGAAGTTGTTGGCAACAAAATTGGAAAATAATCCGGAGTGCAAAGGGTTAACAAAAAAATTCTGTTGCATTGAAGAATAAAGTGCAATTGCACCTGGCGGTTGCATCGATGCATCCACATAAAAAGTAAGGTCATACGAAGTTAGGATGAATTATGATATATGATTTTTTCCTCTATCATCTTTTTCTATTGTTACTTAAAAAAGAACAGTAACTTGTCCCAGTTCCCAGAATCATCCTGTATATTGAATAAACTATGTAATATCTGATTGATTACATAATAATGATTTTCAATTTTAATTATGAAATATGACTTTTTCCCTTATCGTTTGTTTCTATTTTTACTTAAAAAAGAGCAGTAACTTGTCCCAGTTCCCAGAGTCATCCTGTATATTGAATAAACTATTTAATATCTGATTGATTAAATTATAATGATTTTCAATGTATTAGATAACAAATCAATTACTACGTATTCCTAATTTAGATAGTCGTTTAAAGGTCTGTGTTGTGTGGAATATTATTTTTATCTTTTATATATATCAACGACATCATAAAATGGTTATATAACAGACATAAAGATAGAAAAATTGATAATTTTATTACACAAAAATTCTTTGTCCATAGTTCCGCAAACTACAGTCACGAATAACGCTTGAACAAAGTTTATCGTTTCGAGAATAAAATGATCTAACGAGCTAGTATAAAGATTTTTTAAACGAACATTTCACCATAAAATAAGTAGGATGAAGAGACTTGCATGTTTCACCTACACAGATCGAATGTACATTTGAAATGAAAACAAATTACAGTTCATTTGTTACAACTGTTCGAAGTTATGGATCACACTTGTAACAACAACTGACACGAGGTTAATATCTTGCAGTGATTCCCAAGAAGCTCCGGTTTTTTAGCAAAGAGCTCTCAATGGCATGGCTGGAGAGTGTCGCAAAAAAGCATCAGTCTTTCCAGAGGCAGATGGTGTCATGAAGCCGAGATTTCGATAGAACAATGTCACTTCTGTTGAGTACGTCTCCTTTATCGAATTCTTCGTTCTTTTTAACTAATTTAATTGCTTGCAAAACACCTACTCAACTACCCGTTGTTGTCATAAATGCACAAAATCCGCGTTGTCTACTAATTACGCATGTTCTGTGTCCAGTTGTTTGATAAGCACGTTTCAAGCGTACTTTGAACCAATTCGAATAGTCATGAACATTTTTTAATGAAAAAAGAAGAACGTCTCATTCATTGGTCACCGAGTTATCAAATGTTTCACGAAACTCACAGCTAAAACAATTCAATTCCGTATCGTTGAATTTTATCATCGAACACGTCGTCGCTACTGGAATTCTACAAAACCGAATTTTCTCGAGACACAGAAACACTGGAAAACTCTCTAACCGGCAGAAATAAATTTGCTCCGCGACGATTCAACGATTTCCCCTATTTATACGGTTCGGCAGCGTGCGTTGCACGAAAAATTCAGCTTTCCACGATCGACGTGTATCGTGTTTGTAGCTCGGAGAAAAAGTAGAGGGAACGGAAAAAAAAGAAGATAATCGAAGCATCTGGCGAACCGGCTCTTCCACTCGGTATTTATTCATTCAGGGGCCGGGAGCGATCGTCTCCGATCTCGAGTGGGAATATAAGGTCGAGAATGAAATTATGGTGTACAGAATAGGCCGATTTTGACCGATCTCTCGGGGCGATGCGTGTCCGTCACGTTTCGAGATCGTTTTCTGAACCTCCCTAATGCGCGTCCATTGAATAACTGAAATTACCGTGACTTTATAAATAAAATTATCCGCGTTCGAACACGGCAAACAGGAATTTAACATCTACGTAAACTGTTCTCGACTTCGCATAATACGTGTTTGCTCAATGTTTCCACGTAAAATGTATTTTTCCTCGTCGCAAACTACAATCTGTCAAGGCTGCTGTGTTTCCTCCTACTTCTAATCAGATCTCTCTCTATATGTGCTGGTTTATTGTTTCCCAAGCGACTTATAATAAATTTCTTGTGTTCAGTAGTGTCTTGGCTCTAATTTCATTTTTGAAACTCTAATTTTATTTACAGCAAATATATGCAAATACAACGTTATAGCATTATGTATTCTGTTAATTTAATTCCTGTTCCGATGTGAAAAATTTGTCTACAATTATTAACGCAGTTTGCGGTGTCTATATTTAGTCGAGAAGCTATCGATCAATTTTCTGCTCGTTGGTTGAACATTTGTTAAGCCATTGAGTCGTAAATATTCATTATTGTTTACGAACGGTCTCTCGACGAATTCATTGTGCGTCGCAATGAAATTCTTATAATTAGAACACGTTTGTACTTGCAATCGAACGAATTTATTTACGTTGCAAACCTAATATTTTACATAACAACGTGACGTCCTTTGTCACCGCATAAACGGAAACATTAGCGATAAATACGAAGAAAGACTGCAAGAAAACAGAATCGCGAAGAAAATGGTCGACCGACAGCGCCAGTAATCCCGCCGTTAGTATCAATAAATCTTTACGGCAAAACCATTATTTTCGTTTTTTAAAGAGAGCTTGTTATCCGTATCATTATTATCTATATAAATAAAAACTCGACATTTGTTGTCTTTGAAATATTCGCATTTTTACTGTTTGCTTAGAAGGATACTTCTTCAATCGCGAGTGCCCTATTTTTGTTTTTTAAAGAGGCCGTGTTGTCCGTATCATTATTATCTATATAGATAAACACACGACGTGTGTTTTCTCTGAAATATTCGCATTGTTGCGGTTTGCTTAGAAGGCTGCTTCTTCAATCGCGAATGCCCTATTTTCGTTTTTTAGAGAGACCGTGTTGTCCGTATCATTATTATTAATATAAATAAAAACACAACGTTTGTTTTCTTTCAAATATTCGCATTTTTACGGTTTGTTTAGAAGGCTACTTCTTCAATCGCGAGTGTTCTATTTTCGTTTTGTAGAGAGACCGTGTTGTCCGTATCTTTATTATCTATATTTAAAAACACGACGTTTGTTTTCTTTGAAATATTCGCATTTTTACGGTTTGTTTAGAAGGATACTTGTTCAATCGCGAGTGCCTTATTTTCGTTTTTTAAAAAGACCGTGTTGTCCGTATCTTTATTATCTGTATTTAAAAACACGACGTTTGTTTTCTCAAATAATTTTGTTTCTTCAAATAATTTTGTACATTTCCTTTTCTTGATTATAAGACATATCTGCCAGTCGAACAATTTCTGTGACTCGTTTTATTCATCACGTTCGATAAAAAGCGAATGCTGTTGT
Organism: Lasioglossum figueresi; assembly: GCA_028455805.1. NCBI lineage: Eukaryota > Metazoa > Arthropoda > Insecta > Hymenoptera > Halictidae > Lasioglossum > Lasioglossum figueresi. The sequence continues at coordinate 10,814,920 of CM052192.1, read as the reverse complement.
CAATATTTTTACCGTCTGATTAACTGATTGGCATCTACGAAGACAGATAATTTTATTTTTACCAGATAACTAACGAAACAAATTACACAGGAACTGATAGAAGACTTGCTTGATCAAAAAATTCAGGTTGTTGATGAAACGTACTGCTCGCGTGCTTCGTCAAATTTCTTATATCCTCGTTCAAACTCGTGGAAGGCCAAAGCAACTAACTGTTCTAATGTACGGTGTAACTTTTAAGTTGTCCTTCGCAATTTTCTATTGCGAAAGAATATTCATTTATTTATTTACTGGGTGTGTACGTCAGACATGGTCAACTTCGTAATGTTTACGAATTCAAATCAATCCTTTTCCACACATATTTTAGAAGACTGGAATTTAATAAATCCTAATGAAACTGAAACTAGGCTAGATCATACTTTTGGTATATTTGATTAACGCTAAACCTACCGAGCACTGGTAGCGATTAAAATGCCTTAGCTCATAAAAATGACAGGGCTCTATTTATTTAAATTTTGTGCAATTTTTGTTAAAATATGCGTTTCGATAAAGAAATTGATCGCACGTAATTCATTTCTTCATCAATTTCACCACTAAAATTTGCTATACCATCATTCAAAATATTGTTTAGATTATTAAATATGTTGGCATCTAATCAATTACTAAACATTTAAGTATTGGAGGAGTATTGGATTTATGCGATATAAAACGAAAGAAATGATATAGAATGGAATTATTCTAGATCGGAAGAAATGTTTAAATTTCGAGTTAAAATAGCTGCGACTGCAAAGGGTTAATAATAGTAAAATGAAAGATATAAAACCGGTCGTTCGACAGGCAGTTTTAATGTTAAAGTTCGAAATTTCCGAGGACTAACCAAAATCACGTTCAGATGTCACTGTCACGTGTTGCTAGTAGAAGCAGGTCGACGGTTCTGCGAGTTCAACTGTTACTTCGCGCGGCTGCGGCCGCTTTCGTAATCGTTTGCGCCGATGTGGAAGTTTGTATGTTTCCAAGTTTCTGTAGCGCGAAAATAGACCATTCGAATGGAAACTGACCTTGCTATTGCGCAATGAAACGAACCGAACCTGCGCAAGAATCAAAAATATTCTTCAAGACGCAAGAACGTGCTAGCTAAACCATCCGACTCGATTGTTGTGGTGTCTGCAGGTAGCAGAGTTCATTAAAATAGGTGCACGTGGATCTAGGAATACACACCAATGATCTACATTCTTCATTTGACATACAGTCTCTTACGTTTGTAGTTTTTTAGTTACGCAACGGCATAGTCAACGTTAACCTACCACATTTAATACTTGGTAGGTTTGTTTAGTGTTAACCCTTTGCACTCCAGCCTAGTGACTCGTATAGTACACAAACAACTCCAGCACTATATACGGTTTATGCTATATTTCAAAACATAAAATTTTCATTTTGTTGAAGATTTATAAGGAATAAATATTATTATCTCTATATAATAAAATCGTGTCTGTCTGTATGTATGTTTGTAACGGCATCAATTGAGAACGGCTCAACGTAGAAAGCTGGGGTTTGAACCGTTAGACGCGGCGTTCCTTCGGGAAGGTTTAGGAGAAAACCACATTCAAAACAGTCCATTGGTTCAAAAGTTGTGACGTCATTAGTGAACGCAGGCAACTTTTTCGCCCTCTTTTGTTCACCAAACCGCATTCGAGAAGGTCGAAATACGACTTTTTTGCCCTCTTTTGGGCACGTTTCCGTTAATAACCTTTGACTGGTGGCACCTATGTTCAACTTGAGAGTGGGAGGGAGAAAGAGGGGGGGGGGGAGACAGGGAAAGAGACAGAGAGAGAACTACAGAGCAACGCGAAAAGCGAAATGGAATTGAACGAAATACAAACACATCAATCACGAACACGAACACGAACGAAATCAATCACAAACACGTTCAGCACGTACATGATTTTAAAAATACTGTGCCACAGCAACGCGTGGCGGGGGAAAGCTAGATATATATATATTATTATATTATATTATATATACAAAATATATATATATAATATATAGGAAACTGCGGTTGTTGCAATAAAACAAAATATTTATTCCTTAACTACATTAAATATATAAAACAAGTTGAAGTCTATAATCTTCAACAAAATGAACATTTTATGTTTCGTAATTTGTCACAGTAATGTCGCATTATCGGCGACAACGGAGTGCAAAGGGTTAAATAAGACGAAGCTTAATACTAAAATATATACGAACAATTGAAATTATCTTAATGAATTCATTTTCATGACGACTTTAATTGTGCAGTGACATTATAGTTGATACACTATCGCATAAACTATAGACATTAAGATATATCGTAATATCTCACAACAGTCATTACGACTTATTGTTAGAGAATGAAGGATGTTTATGATGCTTTAGATATGTCACATTTTTATTGCGTTCATCAGAAGCAAAGAAAATATCGATGGAAACAACAATAATAATCAACCACGTCAACCTTTTTTTTTCATTAGATTGCGATCACATTACAGTGAAAGGAATTAATATTTGGACGCTCTAAAAAAGACAAAACTTTTTAAATATTGTACTATCCGATTTGAATTTTTTTGGGAAGCTAGAGCAATTAGTTTGCTATAGGATGTGAAAAGAAATTTTTTTAAAAATTGCTATTGATCGGAATTGTAGAAAAAATACTAAAATTAGAATTTACAACTTTTTTATGTGGGCCTACACTGAAAATTTAAAACATACGTTTTGTAGATCTGTGTCAATTAAACATATTCTGAAAATTTGATCGAAATCGGTCGACGTTGCAATAAGCTTTAAAGGTTTAATGATGGTAAAATTGCAGATTTTCACGATTTTCGGTCTATATCCAAGGATTCTGACATTTTTCAATGCCTGCCGTTTTTTCCCGCATCAACCGAAATCGATGAAACTTTTACAGTGCATATGATTGACACAGACCTACAAAACGTACTTTTTAAATTTTCAACGTAGGTTCTATATAGTAAAAATCCTTAGATATAGGCCGAAAATCGAGAAAATCTGCAATTTTACCATCATTAAACGTTTGTATTGATTTTAATCAAATTTTCAGAATATATTTAATTGACACAGATCTACAAAACGTATGTTTTAAATTTTCAATGTAGACCCACAAAAAAATAATTGTAAAATGCAACTTTTAGCATTTTTTACTACAATTCCGATCAATTGCAATTTTTAAAAAAAAATTTGTCACATCCTGTAAGTAAACTAATTTCTCCAGCTTCCCAAAATAGTTCAAATCGTATAGTACGATATTTAAAAAGTTATCGTCTTTTTTAGAGCGTCCGAATATTAATTCGTTTCACTGTATGTATACACACATTATGTTGCGTGTCAAACGAACAGAGTATACATAATTGTTTAATTACTTAATCATCCAAGCTCTTCGCATCGGACTAAAACGAACAAGTATTCCTATTCGACGTGCGAGTCGCTACTTTCTGAACACCCAGTATATTGTGAAATTATAGTGATGACGACGGAATGTGTGTATGGCTTACGCATATCCTTCTGGCATTTGTATTAATATTAATGCTCCTGTATCGTGACCACACGAGGCACGACCACCGCTGATATATTTAAACGATATACACAATGCCGTACACACAGTTTGTATTAATTGTTAATTGCTTGCACACAATGTCGCTCGGAAATATTCGATCATTTGTTTTCCCTTGAAAATTGCGCACACGGGTAATTCAGCTTTTCAATGGCACGAAAAGTTATTAAATTTTTGACATCATAAATGTAGTACATGTATGACTACGAACTCTTTGTATTAATTGTTAATTGCTTGCATACGATGTCGCTCGGAAATATTGTTCATTTGTTTTCCGTTGAAAATTGTGCATACGGGTAATTCAGCTTTTCAATGGCACGAAAAGTTATTAAATTTTTGACATCATAAATGTAGTACATGTATGACTACGAACTCTTTGCATTAATTGTTAATTGCTTGCATACAATGTCGCTCGGAAATATTTGATAATTTGTTTTCAGTTAAATTTTTGACACCACGAATATAGTACATGTATGACTACGAACTTTGTATTAATTGTTAATTGCTCATGAAATACTGATGAAAATAAGCTAGGCACCAAGAGCTTGAACGATGAAATAATTTGAAAAATTATCGACACTGTGACTCTATAAGCATATCTATGCAACGCGTAACCTCTATTATTGTCTCTATATTATTGTAATCGAATAGGAATCGCGTTAAGTTACGAACATGAGGCGTATTGCACAATAAAATTAAAGTTTACGTCGATGATGAAGTGATAGTACTGTACCCTGCGATTCAAGTGATTACTCCGAAAATAATCTTGTACAGATAAGACAATGGGAACCACGTCACCGTCAGTTTCATTCCAATTTTACAATCTTTCAGTCTTGTTTGACAGTACACCTGTCGAGCCTTAGAAGTAAAACTGGAACATGTTCCCTAATAAAAATGTTGACAAGATTGATTTTACTTAGCACTCGAGTGGCAACTCAGAGTCACCACTAACAATTGCTGTACCATTATTCACAAATATTGTTTACATAATTAAATATGTTGATATCTAATCAATTACTAAACATTTAAGTATTGTACGAGATATTATATCAATTTCAGATTTATAAAATGAAAAAAACCATATATTGGATTGGCAAGAAAGTAATTTCGGTATTCTAAGGTGAAATAAAGCCTAATTTCTTTATTCAAGGAATGAACTTTAATTAATAAGATAGTTTTCCTTTGTTCGATGATCTTTTGTCAAAAAGAATAAATAAGAAAGTATTTTATTGATTAAAGTTCATCGATCGAATAAAGAAATTCGGTTTGATTTCACCTTAAAATACCGAAATTACTTTCTTGCCAACCCAATAGAATGGAATTATTCTAGGTTGGAAGAAATGTTTAATTTTCGAGTTAAAATGGTTCATCCCGAACAATTCAATTTCGAAGTCCGATCCCGCACGATATTTTTACGTTCGCTCGACAAGTAAAGGAACGTATAATAAAAACATTTTTGTCTTTCTATCCACGTTGTTTAATGTCGACATTGTTTTGCAGTCAGCCAGCGCCAATGAGGACGCAAAAATGCAGGCTAATCTGAGACTGTTGATAAGCGTTCAAAGGTATACGACAGAAAGAGAGACAGAGAGAGAGAGAGTAGTCTGCATACCCTATGTGCGGGTCTAGTAATATAACGACATAACTGTTCCCAATGCTTCAAACGTTTCATGGTCGCTTTTTTATCATTACTCGAATATTTGTATGCGGTACCGCAGTGAACGATGCCCATGGTGCGACCTTTTAATACGAACGCCACGCCGGTCGCGGAATACACAAGATTAATCTGCATTAATCGACTGGAACCATGAAACACAGACTTCTCTACCGTTGCCGGTCAAACAACCGGTTTTATATTTTTCATGTCACGATTATCGCAATTGTGAAGTTGCTTACAGTAAGTTTTTCGAAAGACTGTTTAAAAAGACTGCATATTTATATATTCTTTATGCGACAGTCCATTCAAAACACTGCACACTTACTGACACAAGAGATACATATATGTATACATGTAGGGTTTTTTTTATAAAAGTTGTTCGTTATATGCGCATATATTTGTATATTCTTTGTGCGACAGTACATTCGCATGTACAAAAACTGTTTAAGAAGACTGCACACTCACTGACACAGGAGATACATATATGTATACATGCAGGGTTTTTTTATCAAAGTTGTTCGTTATATGCGCGTGTTCTGTTTGTTAACATGCCCTGTTAGATTATATATTATTCCAAAACTGCAGATCTTTATGCATTTATGGCAATTTAAAATTTTCAAAAAATGCTAGAATATAAAGTTCAATTAAATCTAGTACTGTTTTCATTTATTTCAGACGTACACAAGGATACTACCACCGAAGATAAGAGTGTATTTGATTCCACTTTCTTAAAGTTTGCCTGGAAAAATGAAAAATTGCATAAACATCCTAAGTCTGATGATTACATACAGTACTTTCAAACAATTCTGTGCTCGCGTTATACGGGCGCAGACTGTACGTTGAAATCGATTAGATAAATTTCTCTGTCCGCGCACGTGTTCTTACAAAAATTACACAAATTCTAGATAAACGGAGCCTCGTCATTTTTCTAAGGTGAGACAACTTGATCGCTCTAGGTGCTCGGTAGATTTAATGTTCGAACCAGAAGAAGACAATGAACAACCACGATGTCGTCAATACGTCTGTATTCCTTCGTTGAACAGTTATCACACACTGTCGTAAGGCGTTTCTTGTGGATTCTTATCAAATTAAGAAATTAAAAGACGTTTTCGATACTCCGGGACCAGATAGATCCTGACCCCGCAGTCGAAGGATGGAAGTAGTCATTCGGAAGGAAGATTGATTCTCTCCAAAGTTGCATATATACAAATCTCACTGCAGTTTCGAGGTCAATCGAAGCATACAGACATGCTAAAGAGGAGCTAAACAAAACAGCTTCACCGATGAACCGCCCGCCTCGCCATGTTCTGGCCGCGACGTTCGTTGGATTCCATGGGTAGATTACGGAACTTGGAATCGAAATAAACGTCGAGCAGGCGCCATGGGATCGGATTCGTGCGCGGAACAAGCTGGCGAAGATGCGTCAGCCCGTCGCACTTCGAAATTTCAACATGCCCAAACCTGTTGGACAGCTTTGGAGCGTTTAAACGGTTTTTTTCGAAGGAAGAGTCATCGAGAAGAGTGCCAGAAAATTGGAGGCGACCGCCGCAGGAGACGCGAGAAGGATGGAAGAATGTAGTCGACGGATTTCCTTTTAGATGGCGACGAGCAGTCGCGCGACCTTAGTGGAAAAATGCAGGCAGGCCGTTGTAGAGATAGAATGGGTGGCTAGAGGCGAGCAGGGGATCGAGGAAACACGCCTACGAAAGATCGAACGTCCTCGAGAACCCGGATCGGATCGAGCACCGATCGGAATGTCCTTAGTTGGCCGCTGTGGAAACTTCCTCTTGGTCGATCCGATCCGATCCGATCCGATTCGATTCGACGATCGAAGAGTTTGATGATTGCGGGCTTGCTGATCCAATGGATCCTGGAATTGCTCACCTGATCCACGCTCTTCCGACCGACAATAAAGCACTCCGCGAGGAATCGGTACACTACAGCGCACTATACGTCGACGCGCGAAAATTACGGTGAAAGCAGCGAGGAATAGCTGCGGGAAATCGGTTTCGGCAGGCAGCCGATGAATTTCTGAACTATGTAGAGCCTGCTGTACTTACTCGAGTCAGGCGGCAAGTGACGCGCAGAAGAAGGGAACGAGTGGGGCCCAGGGTCGGCGCAGCTATTGGTCGGCTTCGACGGTCCCTGATGTTGGATCCCCTCAGGTAAAAATCCAGGTAAACAGGTGACCGTGCTCGTGCCCTCTGGCGAACCTAAACCCGAAGCTGCCGAGGAACGATCCTCCACTCGGAAATTGACGGAGATACGCTAATGGTTCACGCAGTGATACAACGCCCGCCGATATCAACTGTTCAAACGATCGGAGAACATTTCCGAGAACATTTCCGAGAACATTGTTTTTAACGGTTTCACTGCGACACCGAGGGCCTCAACAATTTCGTATATTATATGTGCCCGTAATTATGAAAGTGGTCCGAGTGAAAATTTAAAAGCAAATGAGTTCATCAGTTATTTCACATCGGATTACTAAATGAATTCTATGTAATTTTTAACGATACTCTGAAAAACGAACCATTGGTGCTTGTTATTTCAACATCATATGGAATTCATTTAGCGTTAATATCCTTTTCCTTGAAATATATCTTGAAACAAGAAATATATCATTTAAACGGACAAAAGCAACTTTCAAATTGGAATTTCTATATACAGGGTAGCCCTTAAAACTCACTTTTTATTCCAAATCATATTTTTATTTTTTAAGGTTTCCATGCGTGCCCGTAATTGTGAAAGTGGTCTCAGTGAAAATTAAAAAAAAATGAGTTTATCAGTTATTTCACGTGACTTTATTTTAAACTAAATTGACTCAATGTAATTTTTACGATATTGTGGAAAATGAACCGTTAGATAGTGCCTGTTATATATTTTAATATTATATGGAATTCGTTGGGTGTTAATTATGAAGGTAGTCTAAACGAAAAAGCAAACAATGAACAACAGTTTATTTGTATAATCAAAAACGAACACATTCTACTCGTAACGCGTAAAAAATGAGAAAGTAAAATTCATTAAAAATGTCAAAACTCATCATGATAAAAGCCTAAACTGCTAAAAATGAATTACTTTTTAAAAATAATTAATAAATGTTAATGAATTGATAATTTCATTAATACTTTTGTTTCTAATAAATCTTGTAGTTTTTTTATCGCTTTAAATAATTAATAGGTCATCCAGTTAATTTAAAATATGGACTAAGTCTATGCAAACTTTAAAAACAACATTTTTTGTATGAGATTCACACTACTACTAATCAAATTCTAAATTAAAATGTTACATAATATAAAAATATTTTTTAATATTATATTTTTTAATATTATATTATTTAATATTATACATAATTATTATGCATGGTATACCGGGTGTTCGATTACAGGTGGGAGAAAATTCAAGGTGGTTCTCCATGGTTCTCCATGGCAATGTAAAACGAAAATAAAGAATAAATAAACTGCGATTTCGGCTTCAGCTTTTTGTTATGAACAATTAAAAATCCGCCTAAAATGCGGCAACCTGACCAACAGAGGTGTACGTTGCGTACGTCATAAAGGTGCGCGACGTAGGAGTCGACATTTATCTACGTTATCGACATCCGCCACAGCCGTATGCTTGTGCTACCATCTAACGGTTCAGCTCGATAAATAACGCGCTATATAGCAGTATATATATATATATCCTCTCTGTATATACCTTAGCACCGACGAGCTCGTGGAACAGTCAGCTGTTCATAGATTACTATCGAGCCGTTGTCATAGCTACATACATTTGTTGTTTATTGAGTGCTACAATGTCTACAGTCACCATGCTATTGAGATATATACAATGTACTTCATCGAAGTATGAGTAGATAGAACGCGAAAACAATAATTAAATGTACACTGAACATAACCATACTTATAAAATTAATTTTCATTGAAATAATGTCGGTGGAGCATAACGAAAAATATATTTTTGAGGCTGAGTGGTATGATAAAATAGCTAGCATCCTGAAGAATTTTTATTTATATTATTATCCGTACGATAACACCGTTGAATTGGTACGTGTTTCCTGATTATTAAACAGCGGATCTTTATGCAAAATGCTAATTTTCTATATGAAAGCTAGAACTGAATCGCAACAAACCGGATTGAAACAGAAATTTATTTTCTTAAGGGGGTAGACTCATTTCCAGGATAGCAGGGATGCAGGATGCGTCTTCTCATTTTAGTAGTTGAAAGCACTAGATAAAAGATTAGTCTAAGCTGTAGTCACCCTCAAGTCCTACTTTTACATTTACGAGACGTAATTTGCATTATTCGAAAGCATAAAGCTGCAACAGCTACATACTGCCGAATAATGTGAATTATACCTCATAAACATTATTTTTCCTATCTACTTCGAGACTACCCCCTTAATATGTTTAATAAGTTGAAAATATTATAACAATATTTTCAAATTCTTCTAATACAACTACTGTTTTATATTACATCTACCCATTTTTGTCATAAATGCGTAAAATCTGCCATCTACCAATTATATTATTCGAACGACTTAAAAATTAGATTGCAATCTGATTTCACTTTGCAGTTTGATATAAAAGCAAAGAAAACGTTTCTAAGGAGAACAAAATGCGAGGGCATAAAGGCAGACGATTTTTACGTGGGTGCAATCGTGACCATTTTCTCACGAAATATCAAAATAACGGATTACGCGGATTGTACTACACGAAAGAAATTACAAACGAAAATGCAAAAGTATTTCTATTGCCTTGAATACTAAATGGTGTTTAAAATATGTTATCAGTTGTTATAATTGGTAAAATATAATTTGTTTTAGAACATTCGCAATGGTAAAGCCAGATGCTCTCGATCACTTAGGAGACATATTAAAGCACATAGTCTCCTGCGACTTCCACATTGCCAACATTAAAATGGTCAAACTGACGCAGGACGAGGCAACAACATTTTATCAAGACAGAGAGAGTACAGATACAGCGTAATACATAAATTCATTTTCCTATATGTTTCCAATGTTTAAATGCATATTCTATCTTTTATATTTTTCAATTAGGTACGTTACAAATTATCTTATCTCTGGACCTATTGTAGCTTTAGAATTATTGGGTGATCATGCAATTTCACGTTGGCTAGAAGTAATTGGACCAGAGGATAGCGAGCAAGCTCGTTCTAAAGCTCCAAAATCTCTGAGAGCTTGTTATGGTAAAGACATTGTTCACAATGCTTTGCATGGTTCTCTGAAAGAAGAAAACGCAGAGAAAGTTGGTATTACTTTTTAGTATTGTTTTCAGTATACGTACATATTACACCTTGTTTTTTTTAGGAATTACAATTTTTCTTTCCCAACTCGAAAAGCAGAATAATGGGCCCGGCGAGCACAGTCACTTTAAAAGACTGTACTTGCTGTATTATTAAGCCACACGCTGTTCAAGCTAAGCTAACAGGTGCACAACAATATATTTCTAATTAATGTATATCTTAAGCATTTTATCATTGTTTATTTTCGTTTCTGTCACAGGGGATATTATTAATGACATTCAAAAAGCTGGTTACACGATCTCTGCCATACAGCAATTTAACGTTAACCCGTTTGACGCAGAAGAATTTTTAGAAGTATACAAGGGTGTGCTCTCGGATTACGGGGTGTGTAAAAACATCACTGATGTATCGTACAGTATTTACAATCTAAAAACTTTAAATTTAGTGTTTCAAGTATAAACAAAGGTATCAACCACGCTAGCAAATGTTTATTTTGCATTGAAGTAGTTATTTCATTGAATAAAGATTTATTTATATTGGAACGATGTAAAATTTCATGTAACCAGTCGTGTAGAAAGGGGAGTGCGAGTAATTGAAGGTTAACGAATCTGGTTTCAGGCCATGGTGGGAGAACTACAATCTGGACCGTGCATTGTAATGGAATTAAAGCACAAAGATCCAACATTTGATGTACAAGGGGAATTCAGGAAATGGTGCGGTCCTATGGACCCAGTAAGTATACGTGTCTTTTCATTTTATTCATAGTATTCACGGTCTTGTTGCTTGCAGGACATAGCGCGACAAGTTAGACCGAACACCCTTCGAGCCAAATACGGGAAGACAAAAGTACAAAATGCTATACATTGTTCCGATTTGCCCGAAGATGGAAGTTTAGAGGTAATGAATTATATATTTGCATATACAGCAAAATGAAACATTGGTTAAACAAGCTTGAAAGCATTAGCTAAATTAAGCTAATGAATTGTTTACAGGTGGAGTACTTCTTCAAAATTCTTAATAACAGTTAAACACAAAACGAATGGTACAAAAAATGCCACCAGTTGCCTTAAATAAGGAACATCGATCGTACTAATTTTCGACCTAATTATTTATAACGACTCAGAATGTGTAAAAGTTCCACTTTTCAATAAAAAATAATAAAACATATTGAAGGCATTTCTTGAACTTCGTTATTAATTCGTTAATAATCGACTGGCCTTTTAGAACCGGCGTAATCATATTTTAATTTAAAACGTCTCATAAACTGTAGCTAATTATAGAATGATTTTATAGAATTATCAATCGTACAGATTTTCTTTTCATGAACATCCACAAATCTTTCGATCGTGGAAGAGATAGTGGGCGAAAATTCTACAATCGATTAACATTAATGGCAGCTCATCCATTCCAAATCCGCCACGCGTTGTCCTTATCCCGACTTAATAACGGCGTAATGATGTATGTCAAGGATCTGCGGCGCATCGTGATGAAAAGTTGCAAAGATGCGACTGCTGCGGACGTATAGGCGAAAAGATCCTTTTATTTCTTGGCGGTTGTCGCAATCCTCGAACTAACACCGTTGAAACTGCTAATTAAATCCGCTTTAATGTCCCGCGGCGATTGGGAAATCACAGACAGCTGGAGATCAGAACCATTAACGCAGAATTATTTACGATACTGGAAATACCCTGAACCGCGAACCGCTGGGCATATATTCGGTTATCAACATTCAAAATCAATAGAAACGGACTGTACTCTCTCCAACGAGACGAGGCAGTAAAGTACCAGCGTGCGTCGTTTGCTGCTTACCTGAGAAAGGTAACATCGACTCGTCTCGTTGGACAAGGTATAGTTTTATAGACTCGATGTAAATAACAAAATTAAGAATTGTTTACATACTCGGTCTATCCTGGGTCTACCACCAACAGCGACAACGCGCGCAATGATAAGGAAGCCAGGATATAAGTTTTGCACTCCAAATTCATCTTTTTCCAAGTCAAATTCAACCTTTTACAAATCAATTTCACCCATTAAGAATATTCGAAGTTAATTAAATATCTATTTAGATTATATTATATATTTATTTAGACACACGTGAACGGTGGTGTCATTACTGCGAGTGTCATTACTCCAAAAACACAAAAATTTAAAATACTATATGTTTATTAAGGTGGTCCTTATTTTTCGACTTTCGAATTTTTTTGGTCTTATCCCCCTAAAATATGATACTTGGTGAAAAAATGATATATGCAAAATTTCAGCTCGATCGAATACCGTTGTCAGTACTCTTCTAAAATTTGAAAAATATTTTGTTTATTTTCTTCGTCTCTTGTTAATAAAGCATTATATTCCGACATCAACTTTACACCTCGCTCTGCAGTATCGTTGATTATTTTCAAAGTTTTTACTATTTTTAGACCTGCTTTAAAAGTTTCCTCGTTTTCTCAGACTGATGAGACTTTCTGCAAAAAATCTATAGATATATTAAATCTAGTCAAAAATTTTCGACTTTCTACAGAAATACAATTTTCTATGCCGATATTGGCAAGCTTATTTATATCTTTCAGAAAAACTTTTTTCGAAAAAGCTTGCTTTTGTCAAATCACAAATTTTCGTCAAAAAAAGATAACGCTGCAGTAATCCTATTCGGCTTACGTTTACATAAATTTTTTTATAGTCGTCAACCTGTTTTAAAAATTCTAAATCTTGACGTGGAACTATAGCTGGAATTCGGGCATCGGCATGCCCTGGAATCGGGGCATTAAACCATGCTTTTATGTATAAATTTGCCAAAAATATACATATGTCTCTAATTCCTACAATTTCTTCGCTGCTTATTAATACTTCGCCGCGGAATAAGTATATTTTTAATACATATATGGCTTTCGGAAAACGGTTTCCTTTTGGACAAGTTCCACCAAGGAAAATAATCATCAACTCAAGGAATTCTACATAATCACCTTTTGGTTGCTTCTGTTTTATGGTATTTAAGCAGGAGTCCAATTTTGATTCTATCTCCTGGAGCTTTCCACGAACATAATCATCTTCTAAACTTGACCGAAAATTTGTGTGCTTAATTTACGGCCAAGCTTCCCGAAATTGTTTAAACATTCCTATTTCAGGAGCTGAAGATTTCGATATTTTTCCTTCGAACACACTTTTTAAAACTAAAAGTAAATTTCGCAGGGCGGATCCTTGACTCAAAACTACCCTCATTGGACAGCGGATTACAATTACTGCCAATCGGGTAGCTTACTCGTCCAGTACATCCCCACAATTCCTTGCGTCGAGGCGCGCTTTTGCGGGGATGCTGGAACTTCCAGCCTGGAAGTGACCGTGGGGTCTTTTAAGTTATAGCGGGTATTTCCTCCGGGCCCGCGAGGTGCATATCGTAGCTTTGTGTGGGCCCATCGGACCTCGATCGGCACGACCCTTCGGAAACTCGGGGGTTTATGATATCAGCATTTGCTATTGAGGCCGGCAACGAAAGATTCTAAGGAACGAGACATGCATTGTATAAAATATCTAAATTGCACGCGCTAAAAGCGGCTTTCTGGAAAATAGCTTCATCGTCGCTTGCCTCGTAACCCGAACCGACAATTTGTACGCCAAATGGTTTTATTCTACGTGTATCCTTACGATTTAATTGTAATACTCAGGTAGTGGCGCGACTCTCACGTTGTCGTGGCACACTAGACCCCATTGAAACTACATAGAAGAAATCCAAAACGGCGACGGCACGGCGGCGCACACACACACACACACACACACACACACATACACAGAGTGGGTAAAACCGACGAAATCTGTGTAAAAATCAAAGAACTTTCGATAGAAATGAGATAGAGCCACGAAATTTTTTTTAAATGAAAGCTGCAACTTTGCAGATTATGGGATAATTATGGAGATTGTGGTACGAACGTCTTTTAACCTTGAAAAAATTCGTTAAACTTGCATAATTTGATGAAAATTGTAGTTTTTCCAATACCACGCGCGGAAAATTTTTTTTTTGTAACATGCTA